>JAVLUZ010000340.1:452700-559497 GCA_036768485.1 Mermis nigrescens
ATCGCAAAATCTGCTAAAAATTAGACCTTCTCTAATCAACGCAAAAAATTGAATTATATTCTGAGGCCTGCAGATTGAAGAAAACTATTGTACAAAAAAATGATTGAAAAAGCAGCAAGTAAGCTATGCAGTAGCTATGTGAAATTGCATGGAGTAAAGTAGAAGAGACTTTTCAAGCCAATGTATGAAATAGCAAACATCGGTGTATTCAAGACAATCAATGAAATGTTGTTTTAAAGCATTAGGAAACGCGTAAGCTTTCATAAAACAGACTACATGTAGGTAAAAATGCATGCCCACAACGATTGTGTGCACTAACCAATTGACGCAAAATTTACTTGCTATAATGCTCATGATAATAAGATAAAACACCTTTGCAATTAGTTTTCTATCAAGCACGATACAAAGCAAGTCAGCGTTGCAACTTGCAAGCAATTTACAAATAGTAAACATTTTAGATCATGCCCATACACTCTCATGTAAAGCATTGAAAATTATTTAAAGAAGGTTACACTTTTTCAGAGGCCGCGGAATATACTTGGATTTTTTGCTTTGCTTAGGGAAAGTCTGATTTTTAGCAGATTTTGCGACTTTAGGCATATACATGGTTAGCTTTTTCCTATTCCCCTCCTTTAACATCCTATGATAATCCACAATTCCAAGTATATTCGTCTTTTTTGTTCCATCGGAGCATTTTTCTTTGCTAGTACCCTACTTTTAATTAGAATGATTTAAGTAAATCAATCAATAACATACCACAATAATGACAGCAGTCCAAGAACGCGGAAAACAATATCGTTCTGAACATCAGCATTATATTTTTCAAAGTTTTTTCAGCATAAACCTTACACAAATATCAGGTGTAAAAAAGACTTACGCTCAGATTCGTAATCCGACGTAACGTTGAATATTTTAAGAGAAATTAAGCCTCTGCAACGTTCTGAAACTATATTTAATTTTCAATGTAAACTCGACCTAACTACTGGGTGTAAACAAAACATACAGTTAGATTACGTAATCCTGATCAAACGGCTCATATTTTGAAAAAATTCACATTTTGCAACGCTCTGGAAATAAATAAATTTGTAGTGTGAATTAAACATAATCAATAAATGAATAGTTCAAACTTTACACAAGTACTGGGTGTACATTAAACTAACAGTCAGATTCATAATTCTGACGTCACGTAGAACATCTTTAAATATAGATGAAGCTTCTGCAAGGCTCTAGAACTAAGTTTAAGCTTCACACAACCACAGAGTTTAAAGAAGATTTTAAATGGATCCGTAATTCTGATATTACTCTAATATTACGATCAAAATTTATGAAAAAACTTAGTCTCCACAATAGTCTGAATACAAATAAATATTAGATGTAAACCACTTTACACCACTGGTGATATTAAACAAACGCGCCCTAATGGCATATCACGTTTGATTCCTGGTACATTTTTAGACCAGAGATCATGTCCAGACTCATAACCATAGAAGTTAGCAGAAAAATACAAGACATAAACACGTTTAACACTCCCAATTTTCGACTTTACACCTCCCGAAAAAACTAAATATTGATGGAAATAAACGCAATTTGCTGTGACGTGTCCCCTTTAAACGGCACTTAATTTTTTATTCTATTCGACCTATCCCGACTTCTAAACGGAGGAAGTTGCGAACAAAAAAAGGACAAAAACATATTTTCCACCATCCACCACATTGTAAACTTCAAAAATCTGAATCTATTTCCCATTGAGTGTAAAAAATTCGATTAAGGATAGTTTGCCTTTAAATTGTAGTACGTTTGTATGTGGGAAACTTCTATTCCGCAAAATATTTGAGATATTTACTAATCAAAATAGATAAAAAAGCGTCTTTTTTCGATTATTTTAGACCCCTGATTTCAAACATTACATCCCCATAAAAAACTCAATATTGCGTTTTTTCAAACGCTGTTTGCTGCGGCGTGTAGCCCTTAAAAGGCACTTTATTTTTGTTTAATTTAATTTATCCTGACTTCTGAGCGGAAAAGTTGGCAGTGAAATCTAAGACATAATCTGATCCACTAGAGGGTAAAGTTTAAACCCCTAGATCTAACTCCGTATTTAGTGCACGAAAGTTTGCTGATATTTTTTGGGACTTATACCCGGAGACGTTGGCAGATAAAAAACAGGTCGAAATGTGTTTTTCAACCTCAGATTCTTTACACTCTTTACACTTCCAATCTGAAAATAAGCAAATATTTAAAAAAATAAAAACCGTAAATTTAAAAAAAACTATATGTTATAAAGTTAAGGTAAAACCTGACACGGTCTTTACACACTAGGTAAACGTGTTAAAAAATAAAACAATGACAGCATCTAATTCTTTTATTATTCAAAAAAGTCCCGTGATAGCTGTATCGGGTAGTCACATTTTACAGGGGGCCCAAGCATAGGTGGGCAGCACCTAAATTCTGGGGGGATGAAAACATTTTTGGAGGAGGTGAAAAATTTTTCAAAGGTCAAAAAATGGTCTTAAAAGTGGTATTTTGATATATATCAAACAATTTTGATATATATTTCATTTTTTGATATATATCAACAAATCGCTAAAAAAGCAAAAAAAATTTCAACGATTGAATTCTGGGGGGTTGTTTTGATTTCTGGGGGTATTTCAACTTCTGGGGGTGCATACCCTCAACCCCCATGCCTACGTGTGGGTTCGAGTATATTATAAGTTCGTGCTAACACGCTACCTATGATAATAGTTAAAAAAGACGTTTTTGTCTCGTTTTTGTATAAAAAATTTTTGGTTTCTGTTGTGAGCATTTTAAGCGTTTTTAGCTGTCTAGCTAAATTTTCGGCGCTTTGAGAATTTCGTGTTTTGACTATATTCTGTTCAATTTGTTCGACTTTTTTTATTTTTCGGAATTTTGTTTAATTTTATGCTTTAGGAAGACAGAGAATCATCAGAAACGCCGAAAAATGATGGTTAGAACGCTTCCATTATTTTTGGGCACAAGAGGCAATTCAAAAATTTCAACTCCTCCACAGAATTCACATGCGGTGTATGATTGGTCAAGAAGACCCCCCAAACTCCCTTGCCCTCCACATCTTCCTGTCTGGTAGGTAAGAACCTTGTTTATCCGACGACAGAGGGCAACCGCTTCAGAAACGATATCCACCTGTGTCACCTTCTTTTTATTCTTTAAGCTCGGCAAGCACGATTTGAGGGTCTCGATTAAGGCAGTTTGACGGTTGAAATGAGTTGTCGATTTATTCGTAGATGACTCAAGACTGGCTTTCATATCCAATGCCTTCAAAACGCTCGACGCGTTTGCAGTTGAGGAAGATTTCTAAATTTCTTGCATTTTAGAAGGGTAATCGTGGGTCACAACCACACGTGGGCATGGGGGTATGCACCCCCAGAAAATGAATAACCCCCCTCCAGAAATCAGAATATCCCACAGAATTCAATTTTTGAATTTTTTCCGCTTTTTTAGCGATTTTTTTGATGCCATTGGATAGTGCTCGATGAGAAACGTCGGAAAATGGTGTTTTTCGCGCCATACGACCACTTTTAATACCATTTTTTGACCTTTAAAAATTTTTTCACCCCCCCCAGAATTTCGGTGCTGCCCACCTATGGTCACAACCATGCGTGGGCAGCAAGACAGTTCTGGGGGCGGAGTGATGCAAGATTTTTCGAAGGTTAAAAAATGGCCTTAAAAATGGTGGAATGCCGAAAAAACACCATTTTCAATGTTTCTCATCGAGCACTATCCATCGGCATCAAAAAAATTGCGAAAAAAGAACAAAAAAAATTTCAAAAATTTATTTTGGGGGGGATATTTTGGTTTCTCGGGGAAAGGGGTTGTGCGTAGTCCCCAAACCCCCCACGCCCAGGTGTGGTCATAACACAACACAAAATCAGAGTCTAAAAGTTAGATAACTTTCGTAAATTTGGGGTTTGGAATTTTACTTATAAGAGCGATATCACATTAAAATTAGAATTAAAAAAATGATAATCAAAATTAGAAACATTTAGTTAAAGTATTGAATTCGAATCAGAACAAAAATATGGAATCAAATCAAATTGCACAAGCCGAAAAAACCAAAAATTTGATTCCGGTGGGTTCAGTCGCATGCTGAGGTTAGTTTAACCATTACGTTAATGTGCGGTATAAATTAAGAATTTGTCTAACAAAGGAAGCATTCTGATCAACTTGAATAACGGCCTGATTTAAATCTACGCCTATAGTCTGTTTCACACTTGTTTGAGCATAAATTTTAAAAACAAAATCTGACAATAAGCTGGCAGATTGCAATTATAGCATTGATTAAATAATTATCGTAATCCGTCTGCTTACTTTCGAAAAATTCTAAGAATGTATGCCCAAACTTATGTGAAACAGACTGTAGGAGTTCTAAGGGCTGTCAAATCTAAAATGACTATATACAACAGTCTTTTTCGTACGAGAGAAAAGTTTCTAGGCTCACATAAAGATTTTTGGAATCATCAAAATGTAAGGCAGATAATATGAACAGTAATTTATACGTTTTGAACGCATTTTTTGGCAAGAAAATTAAAAAATTATCAGCGCGGTACGCGCCGAATATCATAATGTATGTACGTGCATATGTTTAACTTCAAACGCTTGTATTAAAGATTCCAAATTGAATCTTCGTACTTCATCATTAGACGAAAATTTGAAATGAAGCACGTTTCTCAAAAATAAAATAAACTGAGGGTTCACAAGACTATTGTCCGTCTCAAGTGAATCTTCAAATCGAGATAGAGATAAAGTCGGTTTTTGCAATTATTGTGTAGTACTTACTTACACGCAAGTTCGTAGCTAGGCTTTTCTTAGGGGAAATGAACGACGAAAGCATAAAATGGCGTAAAATTAATATAGTATTTAGTCTCTGCTGGTGAAATGACTAACACGATTAAAGTTTTTTTCACCTCCAGAAAAAAGAACTTTACACCTCCGAATCTAGAATATAACTCACTATTAAAGAAATGCATTTAAATAGGATTTTTATAATTTTTTAACCGGGTTGGCACCACACGTGGGCGTGGGGGGTTGGGGGTATGCATCCCCCAGAAATCAAAATAGCCCCCCCAGAATTCAATTTTTGGAAATATTTTTTGCTATTTTAGCGATTTCTTGATGCCATTGGATAGTGTTCGATGAGAAACGTCGAAAATTTCGGTGCTGCCCACCTATAAGTTGGCACTAAGGCACAGATGTGCTTTTTGACCGACCACAGAATTTAACATTTAAACCGCTAAAACTGATTTAATTTTGAGTGTAAACGAATGCGGTTCAATCCCACGGTGCAACGCTGAAGACGCAGTATTTTCTGTCAGAGGCAGACATCTAACAGGGGTGGGGTATCCCCCATTCAAAGTCGGTCGTACCCCATCCCTCAAAGCCAGAATATTTTTGACCCCCCAGCCCGATTTTTGGGAAAAATTAAATTTTGTGGCCGATTTTAGGCGTTTTTTGGCCGTTTTTGGCAAAAAATTGGAGGTAATTTACTTCCGCCCCCTAAAATGGCCGGAGACCCCCATTCAAATTCTTGAGCCGTTACATCTGTGATCAGAGGAATATTTCCCTATATTTAGCTAGAAAAATTGGTAAACAAAATAAAGACAAAAACGGCACTAAAATGTGTTTTTTTCACTCCAAGAGTTTAGAGCCTGCTTCAGAAGTAAAAGTCGGCCAAATTGCCGACTTTTGTCTGCGATATCGCCGATATCACCGACACTAAAAAGCGATAACGGCGATGCGACATCGTCGATTATTGTCGGCAATGTCGCCGGTATCGCGGACAAAAATCTACGATATCGCCCATGTCAGGGTCGCCTGAGAGTCTATAAGTACTGTGCATATATGCACAGCATGGCCGATATGGAGGGCGGGGAAGGTTAGCCGGTCTGGTGGGTCAAAAATTTAGCTTTTTTCGGCCGAAATGACCTCAAAATCTGGTAAGCGCTAGCGTTGAAACTACGTTATTACACAGTTCCTGTCAATTTGAAGCATTTTTAGAGTTTTTGGCCTTGATTTTGCCTCATATTCCCTACAATATTTTAAATTTATTTATTCTGGGGGTATATTCGTACACGCAATGTACGCATGTACTTACATACATATGTAGGGACATGTACATGAGGTAATATTGTAAATTGCAATGTTAAAATGAAATTAAATAAAGAATTATTTGAAAAAAATCAAAATAAATATAATAATTAAATACAAAAGTTAATGGAAAAAATATAAGAAAATATCAATAAAAGTGTAAAACAGTGACACAAAAAATATCCATATCTACACCCTCACGATTTCTTGCATGCTACAGAAAATTGACTATTCTATAAAAATGCAAAGTTTCATTAGCTAGGCTTTAATCGCTAAAATATGAAGTCTACTGAACGTCATTTTTAGCAAGATTCACCTAATTTTAGCCGGAGATATCGCCGACAAAAAATCAGGAAAATCGGGGCACTTGTGAAGCGAGAAAAAGAGTCGGCGATAACTCTTTACATTGCCCTACATGTTAAATATTAGGTCGGTTTAGAGCGTAAATAACAAAAGGGTACTCAATATTTGCATTACTTACGAGTATGTTCTGAAAAATCACACATCCCTCATGCGTCACGTTAGGCGGGGTAAGGGGGGGTAAACATATGCTGGGGTACCCAAAAGTATTATTAGGTAGGCACACGCTATGAGCATTGCTGATGCTGAAGCTCGTTGAGCAGCAAATACGTTCAAGAGATAAGGTCTTTTCTCGTCAATGTAAAGGACTTTTAAGACGAAAGAACGCGCTTATTGAAAACATGAATACGACTATTAATTTGCTTAAATGAGTGCATAACGCTAATAATATCAGGATTTTAATATAAAACAAGGCTTTAGAAAAGTCCATTTTATCCTTGATGGCTGGCGTGAGGACAACTAACCCTAGCGCCCCTCTTTACTGAACCTGACTGTATGTACACACCTCCGTCTGGCAAATAAACAATATTGTCTCGCGAATGGTCTTTTCCTTGAGGAGTCGTTTTCTCCCATTTAAGCTAGGTATTAGAGAATTTAGGTCCTTTAGAAGATTAGAGAGCCGACGCTTGCGTGTAAGAACAAGATCAAAATGCCTATGGCGCTGATCGTCGGTGTATTCGCGCTTAAGCGGACGCCTGTTATCTACGGAGCTATAATGGGTCGCCAAACTTGACGATTCTCCAACTCTCTGCTTTTTAACCAATGACCCTGATTGGCTATCGACCGAATCCATTTTCTAAAGTTGCAGAGAGGGCGATAATTTGATAGTAAAAAAGACCACTTATTATTTACACGGTTTACGTATTACACATGATGCAATAGATACATGAACAGTTAGAGACAGACGTGACCAGACATTTGTGACCAGACACGCACGCGGGGGAGGGTTTGGGTGAAGGTCTAGACCAGGCGCAGACGTGTAGGGCGTTTGCAAGTTCAGCCTGACCCCCAAAAGAAAGGAAAAATTGGAATTTTTGTTACGAAAAAGAGGCAAAATGAAGGCCGAAATTGATTGAAAATCTAATATTTTCTTCAGATCAAAATTGCTTGAACATGACTAGATCGGAATACTAACCGACGTCGAAACCGGCTGATGCCCGCGACCTCCCAAGGTGGGCGGGCATCGCTGTGCAATGGTGCAGCCAGAACCTTAGCACTAAATACGAAAAATTTTTGGCGATGAGGTAAAATGACGGTTAGAAAATTAATGACGCTATTTTAGTGTGTAATGCTACCTTATAAGATCATGCTGAGTTAGTTTGTCTGAAAATTTTTGTGGGTACAGCATATTTTGGAAATAAGAAAATATTTAGTGGAGGCATTATGTAATAAAAAAGCTTGCTTTTTGGAGTACAACTTTAGAAACCTCGTGCTCCTCTGATTTCTGGCTTTTGTTACAAGATGCATGAAGCTCGTGAAAATCTCTTTCAATCAATATATTGCCTCTTTCATTTGAACTTCTTAGCATTAGTGTGTTTAATATGCAAAATAATGTCCCCGATTTGGGACGGCTGGCCAATGACTGCGGTCTCTGTGTGCATTAAAAAATCGATATTATACATACAAAACTGCGTCTCTTAGCATGCCAATACGTCATTTATTTATTGAATCTTCAAATGCGGCTTTTAAAGCACATTAGTCTTGTCAATTAGAGCTTATCTTTCAAAAATGACTTTTATTTGTAATGAGATTTTGTACTTTTCGAGAACCATGCTAAAAGGGGATAGATAATAATTATTGCCGTCCCAAAAATGGGACATTTTTTCTTATTACCAGTTGCAACTAAAATGACGAAAAAAATCCGTGACACTATTTGATTGATGCGGAAACTTATTGCCACTACGGATTTTAATCAAACTGCATAGTTCAGAGGCCCTTAATGAAGGGTCAAGTTTTAAAAAATGATTATGATTACATAAAGGTGTGTTCCTTGCTTTTAAAGTACGAAAGTTGACAATATAAAATTTCGCAAAACAAAACTTTCATATGTTTTCTCTATAGTTTGGCGATGTTTTATTCGCGTGAATAAAAATTGTTGTAGCAACAGAAAAGCGAAAGATGGAATTATGTGCGCCACCCTTAAACTGAGGGTCTATTGCATCATTTTTCAATAAGAAGTCCGCCTGATTCCTAGAGGGTTGGATTATGGGGTTTGAAACAAAGGTGGGCAGTGATCAAATCTTGGCGTCTTGCTGTTGTAAAACTAGCAAAAATTAAAAAACATGCCTAAAATTTAATCTGGGGCCTGTTGCACCAATTCAGTGGTTCAGAGGTTCAGTGGTTCAGTGGTTCAGTGGTGCGCTTCAGAGGTTCAGAGGTGTTCTGTTGCACCAACGACTTCTAGAAAGGTTGGTGTTTCAGTGGTTCAGAGGTACTTTCTAGAGGTTCAGTGGTTCAGAGGTGTAGATATTTCTTTTATGCGCACAATGTAGACGAATAATAAAGCGTTATGTACGCATAAAGTGTTGTTTTTTTCAATTTTAGTCGGATTTTCTGCAGAAGTCATCAAAAAATTCATTACATGCAGATATTAAAATCGAGAAGCGCACGAATTTGTGTTAGGGTCATTTTTATCAACAATCACAAATGGAATAAAAATTGAATGTGGAGCGATTAAGCTTAAGCAATCGATTTATTCATCCTCCAGTAACAAGCTAGAAATGCTAAATTTCATACTTGTTTTGTGAAAACATCTAATCAATACTGTTTTGGCTAGAAAATTGTTTTTAGTGGAGCAAATCGGCCACTAGAAATAACTACACTAAGCGCCTCTGAACCTCTGAACCACTAGATTTTGGTGCAACAGAAACCTTTCTCGTGGTCCTTATTACACCTTTCTAGAGGTCCTCTGAACCTTTCTATAGGTTCAGTGGTGTAGACGTTGGTGCAACAGAATTTTTGCGCCTCTGAACCACTGAACCTCTAGAAAGGTTCAGAGGCGTTTGGTGCAACAGGCCCCTGGGGCCAATCGATTTTCGGGGGTCTACTGGATTCTGGGGTTACAAAGCCATCTCCCCGCGCCCATGTGTGCTCCGAAACTCCCAAACCCTTAAGCCTTTGTTTAATTATCACTGTTAATTTTTAGAAGGTAGCGAGATTTCAGCACATGCATACATACTTAAGACCTATTATAGCGATGTGGATCTAGTGAGAATTTTCAGATGGATCTATCGATGCGTGGATCTAACGAGATTTTTTGCCGGTTCAATCGAAAATGTTTTCCCGGGTTGGGCATAACCTTTTCTCCCCCTTAGCACCACACTCGGTGATCGTTCAATTTAAAATTCAACCATGTCACAACTAGCAAAGAAAAATGCTCCGATAGAACAAAAAGGGTACAAATATACTTGGAATAGAGAATTATTAAAGACATAAAAGGAGGGGACTAGGAAAAAGTCACCTATGCGCGCGAAAAATCAAGAATCTGCTAAAAATTAGACTTGAAAGAAAATTTTATTACTAATACCAACAGTTAAAATACAAAAATGACAAGATATATAATAAATGCAATTACGAATTAGTAAAGGGACATGCGAGTCAATGGAATGACAAGTTTTACGCGCGCTCCACAAGATATCTAGATAAATCAAAGTTTGCTAATCTAGATTTAAATATGTTTAGGTTAGGGAAGAAACAATGAAGTCAGGAAGATCGTTCCAAACTGCGATGTATTTGTAAAAGAAATCAAACTTTTCTAAATTAGAATGTACAGTAGGTATGACTAATTTAAATCTATTAATGCTACGAGTAATATTATGATTAAATACAAAAAATCATCAGCTTCCAAACATGATTTATGACAAATAATTTGATACATCATACACAGACAAATCTACAAGCGTCTTAATTCAAGTCTGCACAATTTAAGTTGTGTTAAACGATCCTCGTAAGAAAGAATATTATTATAGCCAAAAATATATTTAGTGAATCTACGTTGAACAGCTTCCAATCTATCTATATCCTTAAGATAAGAGGGGTTCCATACACTGCAACAATACTCTAATAAAGGTCTAACATAACAACTATAAGCTTTAACAAGATTACCTTTATCACGCGAAAAAAATGATTTGCGTATTAAAATACATCTAAAGAAAGCTTTTTTAATCAAAGAATTATGATGTTCCTTAAATTTTAAATTTCGAGGAATCAAAACTCCTAAATCACGGACAAACGGATCACTAGAAATAATTTCCCCATTTAGTCTATAAACAGCTTTTTGATTATTATTACCCAAATATAGAACTTGACTTTTGGTTCGAGAAATAGGTAAATCCCATGCAATTGCCCAGTCAATAATCTTATCTAAATCAGACTGTAATAATTTACAGTTACGACTAATATTGAAAATTTTGATATCATCTGCGAACATATAAACCGTACTACAAATATTATCACATATATCATTTATAAAAATCGAAAAGAGCGTAGGTCCAAGGACACTTCCTTGGACGACACCGCTAGTAACAGGCACATAATCTGAAAAAAGACTGATTAACGCGAACACATTGAGGAACGATTAAACAAATAAGCCTTTAACCATGCATACAAATTACCGTTTATTCCATATCCGTTTAACTTAATAAGAAGTTTTTCCATATTTACTTTATCAAAAGCTTTAGAGAAATCTAAATATATTATATCAACAGTTTCTTTTTTAGCTAACGACTGAATCCATGAAAATTTACACTTTAACAATTGTGTTTCACAAGATTTGTTCTTTTGAAAACCAAATTGAAAAGGAGATATTAGTTTATTAACCTTAAGAAAGTCTAACAATTGACTATTAATAATTCTTTCCATAATTTTGGCAATAGAACAACAAAGAGAAACGGGCCTGTAATTATCCACTAATGCTGGATCCCCTTTTTTAATATTGGAATAACATGTGCCATGCTCCAAAGCTCGGGAATATTTCCAGACAGAAAAGATACAGTGAAAATACTAACTAACGGCTTTATCATTTGAAACGACAATTTTTTAATAAAAAAATTACATATGCCATCGGGGCCAACTGCAATAGACGTATTTAGATGGTTAATGGCTTCCAATACGCGATCCTCACTAAAAATAACGTCAGAAAGCGAAAAATCACAGCGCTTCTGAAAAAGAAAATTCGCGTTAGTAATGTCATTAGAAAACACTGAAGCGAAATAATCATTAAAAATGTTAGCCTTGCGTAATGAATCGGTTATAACATTATTATCAGAAAATGTTAGAGGAGGAATTTCACTGCGACTTTTTAACCTATTATTTACAAAAGTATAGAAAGCTTTAGGATTATTATTCTTGAGCAATTTGTTTTCTTGAGAAGAGAAATAATCATGAATAGTTCTACGTAGAGCCTTACAATGATTTCGATATTTAACTTTAGTTCCTGGAGTTTTACACCTTTTATACTTATCCCATAGAGAACGTTTTTTAAGAAATAATTTATGTAAGCTTTTAGGGTATTTAAATTTTAATTTAGCCTAAAAGTAGGTACAAAACTAAAAATAAGAGGATTTAATATACTTAAAAAAACATTATACATGTCATTAACTGTTGAACATGTAGAAAAATGTCAGGCCAAGAAACAGAGGATAAAAAAGTAGCTATACTCTCGTAGTCCGCTTTATTGAAATTTAAGCAAGGTTTATCTCCATCTTGAAAAGTTCTAGTTAAAATTTCAAAAGAAATCGAATTATGGTCGCTTGTTGAAAAAGGAGGAAGAACCTGGATATTAAAAACGTTATATGCAGCAAATACTACATCAATCAAAGTATTATCGTGAGTATTTTCTTTAACTAACTGTTGCAGACCACTAGCTGATAAGTAATCAAAAAATAATTCGTTTAATGGATTAAATGTAAAAGTACCATGAAACCAATCAATTTTAGGCAAATTTAGATCCCCTACTATAATAACGGGATGACAACTATTAGTAGCCCATTCAATTAAATTACATATCCGAAGTGCAGTATCAAAATCATACTGAGGAGGTCTATAAACTAACAAACATCTTATAACATCTCCACCTTTTAAAATTTCAACTACTAAAGTATCAGACACAAACAGAGAAGCAGGAACTTTAACGCATCGAGCATAAAGATGAGGTTTAGCAAAAATTAAAACTCCACCTCCCCGCTTATTCTTACGATCTGATCGGAGAATAATATAATTTTTTAACGGACATAATAGACTGTCGGAAATAGATTCATTTAACCAGGTTTCACAAAAAATAATATATCGAATTTTGCAGTATTTAACAGAAAGTGAAGTTCCCTAACTTATTCACAATACTACGAGAATTACATAGCAAACATTTAATATTAACAAAATAACGGGGCGAATTTACCTAAATATTAGACGCGTGTTGACCATGTTGAGCACGAAATTTGGGATTAGATGGTTTAGGGGCTGTAGAACGAGGATCATAGACTCGTACAGTTTTCTTCTTCACACAGTCATCCCTAAAGTCGATATATAGATTAGTCTCGCCCGCGTCCAATCGTTGGTGCAACTCGTCGTTAAGTTCACGCTGACGTTTTCGCTGAAGAAACGACAAATCCGGTCGCGCACGTAATTTCGAGTAGACGTTTGTTGGATTTGCAGGGCGGACAACTTTGTTGATAAGACCAATAAAGCGACGTTGAGCACGTGACGAAGAAAGACAAACTTTCAGAAACTGAGGTTTGTCTGAATATTTGGGACCGTCTCTAAATACCTGCGTTATATCGGCAGATGAAAACTCAGAGTCTTTATTATAATCATCAATTAAAGATTTAACCGAAACAAGGTCATCGTTAGATTCGGCTAAACCAAATACGACCGCATTCGACTTTTTTGATTCACGTTCTAGACCATCTTGAATTAATAAGCCTATATCGACGATGCTGGGTGACGTAGAAGCGCCGATTTTTGATTCAATTGAGTTTAGACGAGATTCTAAAGTAGCCATCTTAGCCGGTAAAGAAGCGAAATTTTCGAACAGGGGTTTACACAAGGAGCAAACGAATGGAAAAGAGTAAGAAGCGTCAATATAGGACGAACTATTGAAATATGAAATAAGTGCTGATGGTAGATTAAGGCACTCAGCATGTGCCCACTTATGACATAGTCCACATTGAACAGCCGAAATATGACTATCCGTAACTGTCTCCGCGCAAATGACACAAAGACTATTATTGTCATCTTCTGTATTAAGGAGAGTAAAATTTCCCGTTCGTTGCGGTGGTGATTTAGAGTGTTGATTGTTGACGTAAATTTTTGATCCGCGATTTTTACCGCCCATAATGTGTATTGTAATAATAATAATAAGACAAGCCGGTGATCAATTATCGTAACTTGACAATGGCGACGCGTCGAGCCCCTCCTCTGAAGACATTTCTAACTGGTTAAGTAAAGATCGTTAGAAGGAAACTTTGACCTGTGCTAAATAGCCGATTTAGTCGAATATCAGTATCGCATTTTCATTATAGATAGCGCGTTAGCGCGTACCTATAATATACTCGGGTACCCCAACATATGTCTACGCTCTACATCTATAACAGGACACATCTGGGAGATGCGGTTTTTCTGAAACAAAGATAATAAAGAAATTCGCTGCTGTACGTTTTATTTTGTTTTTCTTTACACTCTAAGCCAAGCTTGTTATGAGCGTTTAGAGCTTAGGCGTAATGTTGTAATATATAGACACTTCTGACGCTTTTTCGCCCAGCTTGTACACACCTTAGCATGAATGCCTCATAGAATTAAATGGAATAGAATTGTAGAGGACTAAATTTTCTAAATACGTTTTTTATTTTTTTTAAATTTTGCATTAGTTTACGAGCGGGAGTGTAAAGAGTGCGAAACTCTGATGGTGAAAAGACACATTTTGGTCGAGTTTTCACTTTGTTTATGTCTGCCAAATTTTTCGTATAAGAGTCGTCGAAAAACCTATTCATGGAAAAGTACTAAGGTTCAAGGGCTTTACGATGAACTTGATCGCATTTGTGTGAGAATAACACGGAGTTAGTTCTGGCGGTTTAAAGTTTACACTCAGGAGGTGGACGCAAAAATTGCGTTTTCACCTTCTTTCATTTTATCAAGCGCGCCGGTTATGAATCAGAAAGTGCGAAGTATTATAACAATATAGTACGTCTTAAGGCTTACACATCGCATTTGAGCGCGTTTCTTCAAACTCTATAGAGAGTTATTTCTAATACTAGCAAAGAAAAATGCTCCGATGGAACAAAAAAGATGAATATACTTGGAATTGTGGATTATTATGGATGTAAAAGGAGGGGACTAGGAAAAATCTACCTAAAGTCGGAAAATCTGCTAAAAATCACACTTTCTCTGAGCAACGCAAAAAATCGATGTATATTCTGCGGCCAACAGATTAAAATAAATATTCAACCATAACAATGATTGAAACAGCAGCACGTTAGCTATGCAGTAGCTATGGGAAATGATATTAAGTAAACTAACAGTCTTCCAAGCCAATTGAATGAAATAGCAAACATCGAAGACAATTGAAGACATGGTTGGTTTAAAACAGTAGGAAACGCGTAAGTTGACTTGAAACAGACTAAATGTAGATACACTAGCATGCCCGAAACGATTGTGTGCACTAATCAATCGGCTCCTGCTTTGCTTGCTATAATGCTCATAACAAAATAAAACAACTTTAAATACAATACCTCTTAGTTTTCTATCAGGTGCCAGCAATTTAAAAAAGTAACCTTGATAGATTACGTTTATACACTCTTATCTGAAACTTCGAACATTATTTAAAAAAGACACTTTTTTAGAGGCCGCAGAATATACATCGATTTTTTGCGTTGCTTAGAGAAAGTGTGATTTTTAGCAGATTTTCCGACTTTAGGTAGATTTTTCCTAGTCCCCTCCTTTTACATCCATAATAATCCACAATTCCAAGTATATTCATCTTTTTTGTTCCATCGGAGCATTTTTCTTTGCTAGTGCACTACTTTTAATTAGCGTGATTTCAGTACATCAGTCAGTAAACACAATCAGTAATATGCCACAATAATGACAACAGTCCAAGAACGCGGAAAACAATATTGTTCTTAACATCAGCATTATCCTTTTTTAAACAAGACAACCTTATTGACACCATCCATTTTCAAATTAAAACTCCATTAAGTTATTTCTTCTTAATGTGCAGTTCACTTATAATCAAGCACAAATATTTAACCGACGAATTCACATTGCAAATCCTCACTCAATCAATACACAAGCACAATGTGTTGTGACTTTTGAAATTGAAAACACCCAATTTTCAATTTTCAAATGAAAATTGGATCAATTTTCAAATTGAAAATTGGGTCAATTTTCAAATTGAAAATTGGGTGTTTGAATTTGCGATAAAGAAAATAATCAAAAGATAGTCACTTGGTTTATTTAAGCCGAGTAATAAAATAACGACCGTCCACCAATTCCAAACTAAACGCGACTAATCTGATCACTATGAAAAAGGTTTTGAAAAATGAGCTTGCTAAGCGAGAGTTGTAAACCAAGAGAAACTTAAAGTTAAAACCTACCATTAAATTATTAAGAGACTTATAAAAGATTTTAAACTTTAAGAAAATGGAAAAGGCGGGATGTTGGTAAATTAGAAGGCAAAGTTTTTCGGCAAAAATTCAAAAACTTCACGCAAATATCAAATGTAAGGAACACTAACGCTTTGATTTGGTAGTAAAATAAATTTGTAGTATAGACTACATATTAACAACAAATGAATAGTGCAAACTTTACACAACTACTAGGTGTAGAGAATACTAACAGTTTACGGCTTATTAATGTACATGATTACAATAAAGCTGCATATCTTTGTCGACTTCTGTGCACAGTAGTGTGATTGCTGGTTCATTTTAAACCACTTTTGCAGGCAATTTACATCAATTAAACGATAGCTCTCCATGTGCAAGATTTTGTGAAACATATTATAAACACGGCTAAGAAGGATTTAACTTTAATGCAACCCATTTAAGACAAAATTACATCTCTTCAATGATCTAAGGACACTTGAACATAATTTTTAAATCACTTTAGATTACTTTTGAGGGTAAACAAACTCACTTAATTGATGTCTCACATATGAATCCTTGAAAATTTCTTGACTTCAGTTACAAAGTCTCTGCAAGTCTATCGAATTAAGGTTAACACGTAATGTAAACTTTACACAAACACATAGCGTAAAGAATATTTTAGTCGGATTCGTAATTTTGATATTGCTCCCATATTACTTTCAACATTTATATAAAAATGAGTCCATAATGTTTTAAAGACAATAAACATTAGGTTTAAACCACTTTGCAATACTGCTGAGTGTAAGCAAGCGCGCTCAACTGACGTATATATTTCATTCCCTCTAAATTTTTATATCTCAGGAAAAAATTTCGGTTTTTGCAATGCTCTAGAACAAAGGCTAACATGCAGTGTAAAAAATTACTCGGATATTATGATCAACATTCATGAAAAAATTATGTCTCTACAATGGTCTGAGGACATATAAACAATGAGTGTAAACTACTTTACATCACTGTTGGATGTAAACAAACGCACCTACGTGACGTCTCACTTTTGATCCTTTGAAAACTTCTAGACTCCAGGAAAAAATTAGGTTTCTGGAATGCTCAAAAACGAAGATAAATACATATGTAGTGTAAACTTCATGTAAACACCAAGTGTAAAGAAGATTTTAGTCAGATTCGTAATTTTGATATTGTTCCGATATTACGATTAATATTTATGAAAAAATTAAGTCTACATAATGTTCTATGGGCAAACTAACAATTGGTGTAAACTACTTTACAACACCGTAGAGTGTAAACATATGTGCCAGACTGGCATATCAAATTTGGTTCCTGGTCCATTTCTAGACTTGATAAACGTGTCCCTGACTCGTAACCGGAGAAGCAGGCAGAAAAAACAAGACAGAAACGCATTTTAAACTCCAAATTTTTGACTTTACACTCGCTAAATATTAATGTATAGACAATTTGCTTTGACATGCATCCGATATAAAGCACTTTATTTTTATTCTATTAGACTTATCCCGACTTCTGGACGGAGAAAGTGGCGAACAAAAAACGCAACAAAAACGTATTTTCCATCATTTAGAACACTGTAAACTTTAAAATTCCGTACCGAACTCCCCATTGAGTTTAAAGAAATTCGGTTTGGTACAATTTGTAGCTTTTAAATCGTAGTACATTCCTGTGTGCCAAAATTCTGTTGCAAAAATTATTTGGTATGATTTATCAATCAAACTTCGTAAAAAACGTGTTTTTTCGCCCATTTTTTACCTCTGATTTCGAACTTTACACACCCATAAATAACTCAATATTGCGTTTTTTTAAATGCGGTTTGCTGCGATGTTTAGCCCCTGAGAGGCACTTTATTAATGCTGTCTCCGATTTACACTGACTCATAAGCGGAAAAATTTGGCAGAGAAATCTTAGTCAAAATCCGTTTTTTACACCATCCACTAGAGTGTAAACTTTAAACCCCAGGATCTAACTCACCATAGAGCATAGAGGACTTTGCTTATATGCAGAATGTAGCCCTTGATCCGCTCTACATTTCTGTCAGAAAACATTTTAAAAAACTCATAACCGGAGTTAGTATCGGACATAGGCAGGTTGAAAACTCGACCAAAAAGTGCTTTTTCACCCCCAGATTTTCGCACTCTTTACACTGTCATTCGATAACTAATGCGAATTTCAGAAAACAAAAAAATGTCATCTGAAGAATTCATCCCTCTATTATCCTATCCTGTTCAATCCTTCGAGTCATCAATACTCAGTTGTCCACATGCCTCAGTAAAAAGGTCCCAAAATTTGTCCTATGTTAAAACGTTACACAAAAACTTTACACCTTCTTTACACAGTCAATTTTGAGTTTCAAGAAAAACAAAAAAAACACGGGCAGCGATTTTTTTTATTATCTTTCTTTTAAAAAAACCGCACCTTCCAGAAGTGTCCCGTTATAGCTGTAGGGGGTGCACAGGTGTTGGGGGTACCCAAGTATATTATAGGTACGCGCTAACGCGCTACCTAAGATTGCAAATTTAAAACGCTGGGGTAAAAGAATACGTTTTTGCCTATTTTTGTCTGTCAACTACTGCAATTATGGATTGAATAGTTCAAACTATTTTAAAAATAAGGTACACGTCATTGGTTGAACATCACACTTGGCCGCGTGTTTCTTTACACCCAATGCTGTGTTATTTTTGGAGGTGTAAACTTTCAACTTTGGGGTGAAAAAAGTCACTTTTGGTAGGCTTTTCTCTGTCAACTTCTCCGGGAGTCTTGATATGATCTCTAGTCTAAAATTTTACCGGTAATCAAACATTATACGCCAGTAAAGCGCTTTTGTTTGCAATCGGTGTAAAGTGGTTTACATCTAATATTTGTGTGTCTTCAGGCCATTGTGGAGACAGAATTGTTTCATAAATGTCAATCGTAATATCAGAGTAATATCAGAATTACGAATTCGACCAAAATCTTCTTTACACTCGGTGGTTGCGTAAAGTTAATACTGCAAATTAACTATAGTTCTAGAGGCTTGTGGAAGCTTAATTTTATTTAAAAAGTTCAATGTAAGAATTACAAATCTAACTGATAGTTTTTCCTACACCCAGTAGTTGTGTGAAGTTTGCACTATTCATTTATTGTTATTGTGTAAAGTTTACACTACAGATTTATCTTACTTCCAGAGCGTTGCAAAACGAAAATTTTTTCCCAAAATATGCTTCGTAAGGTCAGGATTACGAATCTGACTGTACGTTTTCTTGACACCCAGTAGTTAGGTAAAGTTTATACTGAAAATTAACTTTAGTTTCAGAGCGTTGCAGAAGCTTAATTTTTTCCAAAATGTTCCATGTAACGTCAGGATTACGAATTTGAGTGTATGTGTTCTTCACACCCGGTAGTTGCGTAAAGTTAACGCTGAAAAGAATTGATTAAATAAAGTAAGTTTGCCTTTTTTAAAGAAATAATGCTGATGTTCAGAATAATATTGTTTTCCGCCTCCTTGGACTGCTGTCAATATTGTGGCATGTTACCGTATGTGTTTACTGACTGATTTACTCAAATCATGCTAATAAGAAGTAGGGTTCTTGCAAAGAAAAATGCTCCGGGAACAAGAAAGACGAATATACTTGGGATTATGGATTACTAAAGATGTAAAAGGAGGGACTAAGAAAATGCTACATATGTAAATGCCTAAAGTCGCAAAATCTGGTAAAAATCAGATTTTCTCTAAGCAACGCAAAAAAACGAAGTATATTCTGCAACCTGCAGATAGAATTAAATTATTGAACCCAACAACGATTAAAAAGCAGCAAGTTAGCTTCGCAGTGGCTATTGGAAGGTAGATGGTGTAAACAAGGGGTGACATTTTACGTGAAACAGACTACATGTAGGTAGGTACACTCACACTCCCGCCAACGATTGTGTGCACTAACCAATTGACGCCAAGTTTGCTTGCTATAATGCTCATGGTAACAAAATAAAACACTCTTAAATATTTAAATACAATTGCAATCAGTTTTCTATCAGTCATGATACGAAGCAGTGCGTTGACACTTGCAAGCAATTTACAAAAGTTTACATTTTAGATCATGTTTGTACACTTTTATGTGAAGCATTGAAATTTATTTGAAGAAAGTTAAATTTTTTCCGAGTACGCAGAATATACTTCGATTTTTTGCGTTGCTTAGAGAAAGTCATTGCAGTCAAGTTCGTATTTACAAAAAATGACTCTCCTCAACACTCTGGGAACATTGCAACATTTTCGTTTAAACTACTCTACACATCCATTGAGTGCAAATTGATTCGTCCAGTAGAACGTGTTACCCTCGAGCAATGAGTGTTCTCAGAGTTGAGATCATGTCCCTAAAGATCGTGAGCAAAACCGACGCAGAAACATATTTTCCACCCCAGACTTACAATTTTACACCTCCAAAACTATCTCAATATTAAGTGTTAAGAAGTGCCTCTTACTGCGATGTGTTACCCTTAAGGACGTTCTGTATTTTTTACACAAGTGCTTACATATCAGTTCATACACGAGGAACTAAACAGACAGAATAATTGCAATAACGTTTTTTTCACCACAGAAGTGGTGTAGAGAATTCCGACCAAGTGTTGTTTGTAACTGCCTACACGTTCTTTATTTTTAGAATAGTCTGCACAGCTCGATTTATAACCAGAGAAGTTGGCGAAGGAAAAAATCAGCAAAAAACGTGTTTTTTACATTAGGGTTTAGACTTTATACCTTCACGTCTAACTCAGTATAATTTTTTAAAAATGAGTCCAAGTGTGATGAGTTACCTTCGTTGAGTACTTTATTTTTATTTTACTTTGCGCGTCTTGATTTATAATCGGTGGAGTTTGCAAAATAAAAAATGGTACAAAACGTGATTTTTCGCACACCAGCAGAGTGTAAACTTTAAAAATCTAAAGCTATCTCCCCATGGAGTGTAAGAAATTCGATTTGAGCCAGTTTGTAGCCTTTAAAATGTAGTACGTTTGCGTGTACAAAACTTTACAAAAAAAGAAATAAAACGTACTGCGTGTTACATCCCTGATTTCGAACTTTAAACCTCCTGAAGTAACTCATTAAGTTTTTTGACGCAATTTGCTGCGACGTGTAGCCCCTGGAACCTACTCTATTTTTATTTTATTTTATTTGTCCCGACTTATAAGCGGATAAGTTGGCGGAGAGATCGAAGACAAAACCTATTTTTTTACACTTTCCATCATTGTAAACTTTAAATCCCTGGATCTAAGTCCACCTTCAGTGTAAAGAATTTGCAGGTAAGCAGAAAGTAGCCCTTAGATCCTAGTACATTTCTAACTGAAAAAATTTATTGGGACTCATAACCGGAGTAATTGGCAGACAGAAATAAGTAAAATACACGACCAAAATCTGTCTTTACACCCCCATTTTTTTAGCACTCTGTACACTTCCCCTCAAGAACTAATGCATGATTCATTTGAAAAAAAAACTAGATTTTAGATAATTTGATTCTCTTAAAGTTTGTGTTATCAAATTGTATGAGGCATTTATACTGAGTTGTGTAAATGCTGGGCAAGAACCGTCACCGCTTTGTATATGTTATTACGTCACGCAAAAACTTTAAACGCTCTTTACACACTGGAAATTGAGCGTAAAGGAAAAAACACCTATAGCGATTTTTTATTATATACGTTTTTAAAACAACCGCACCTCCCAGATATGTCTCGTAATAGCTGTAGAGGGTGCTCAAGTGCTATGGGTAAAACGTATATTATAGGTAAACACGCTACTTATGATATGAATTTCATTGGATTCTCATAGCGGGATTAAACCTTAGCGAAAACCAATCGCTAATTGACCGGACAAAATGTACTGTCTATGGACGCGTGATGGCACTTGAAACTTTCATCACCGAAAGTAAATTCCTAATAAATTGATAAGTTGGCGGAGAGATCGAAGACAAAACCTATTTTTTTACACTTTCCATCATTGTAAACTTTAAATCCCTGGATCTAAGTCCGCCTTTAGTGTAAAGAATTTTTCGAGCAACGTGGGGCAAGGACTTGAAAGAAAGTTTCACGAAATTTAGTAAAGTTTAACCGCTAAAATTATCTTGAAAATCAGAAAAATATTGAAGATTGCGCAGCAAATCAATAACGACTGCAGTGAATCATAAAACGGCGCCTATTTTTAGAATAAAATTTCGACTAAAAATGTTCTTCCATTTCTGAATAATCCAAAAAATGTTTAGGTAGTTGTAGAGGCCATTTTGTTCATGATAAGACAGCTAGCACGAGATCAAAGGCAGCCCGCCCAGCGGTTGCTAATAGGAAAGGCCGTTGACTTTTAGACCAACGACACTTGATCCTGAAGTTCTTTTTGCTGAAATTATTGGAGCCCTGATGGTACAGGAGATGGGTCAGGGACGTTATTCAATCAAAACTTCACAATGCAATGAGCGGCTAGTCCTGTTGAAATTAGAAAAAGATACTTATTTATTTCAGAATTTCAGCTTATACACCTAGTTCGCTATAAAGCTCCGTTTTAGGCTAACAGTGATTTTACTGGCTATTAATTAGGTACTGCTCATTTCCGTTTTGAAAACTGAATAAAATGATATAAGCAGTGGCGGATCTAGGATTTTCCTAAGGGGGGCGGTACCCCTAAGGGGGGGCGGAACCCTGACTTGGGCGGAAAAATTAGCCGTTTTAACCTGGAAATCGCAAAAAATCGCTCAAAAATGCTTAATTTTTCGCACTTTTTTGACCAATGGAGGGCGGCCGCCCTCCCCGCCCCCCCCCTAAATCCGCCCCTGGATATAAAACTTGTCTTACTGTTACTGGTTCCAGATATAGGGGGAGCAAAAGGTAATGCCCAAGCTTATGTTTCAGCTGAAATTTTTCCGGCTTCTCCTTTTGAAGTTCTATTCCCCGTAAAGATCCTCAAGAACTTCACATCTTCCAAAAATATTGTTCTGCCGATGCATCAATTGAACTTATTTTGTATATACCATTTATGTGAATTGTAATTATAATAATCAATTATTATAATTAATTATAAGGCTCGAATGACAGAACGTGGGTCATTTCAGACTAAGATCATCAGAAATTACCGAGCAGTACATGAATTTAAATTAATTCAATCCGTACGACAGAAGATTGTTTAAACTCTAAGCTAATACCTAGTTGAAACAATGTATCCCGACTTCTTATGTCCTTAACCCGAGGTTACCGTCTGTTTTGCAATGTCAAACATACATACATTAATTCATTAAATACTTATTTGAAATATACGGAAATTTTGAATATGCTTAGTAAGGAGTACATTGAAACAAAGCAAACAATTAAAAATTAATAAGACATTTTCTAGTTTGCATCAGTATATGCGATAATTTTTGTGCAAAACGCTCGACATTTTTCAAAATCCCTGAAATCGTTTTATCAATAGCATTTCATTAATGTTTCCCGCTTGCTCTACATTAAAATTACATTGATTATAATGGCTTGTCTATTACTCACCATACCACAAATGCGATCGAATTGATGATCGCACCGACCCGGGTTCGACTCCTGCTGGAGTGTGTTTTTGGGTAGCCGGCTCGGACCAACCCAGCCTTTCATCCTTCGGTTAGGTCGATGAATGGGATCGTAGCGAAGTTAACCCTCGGGGAGTCGCGTCGCGACTCGCGACACACGTGGGCGTGGGGGGTTTGGGGTATGCACCCCCCAGAAGTTGAATTATCCCCCCAGAAATCAAAATACCCCCCAGAATTCAATTTTTGAAATTTTTTTTGCTTTTTTGCTTTTTTAGCGATTTTTTGATGCCATAGGATAGTGCTCGATGAGAAACGTCAAAAAATGGTGTTTTTTCGCCATACGACCACTTTTAAGATCATTTTGACCTTTGAAAATTTTTTCGCCCCCTCCACAAATTTTTTCACCCCCCCAGAATTTCGGTGCTGCCCACCAATGCTCGCGACGCGACCCCTTGCGGTGTCTAGCGATGTAACACACGGTTCTGGTGTGCAGGCGTTACCTGATTCCGGGTGCATGAGCCAGCGTACCTTTACCCCAACGCTGATAGGAGAAGGGTTACACCTTGAACTTGGGTTAAACTTTATCGCTCTCTGTCGTACTAAAAAATTCATCTCGAAATTTCCGCCTGCTTTTATCCGACTTTAGCCCACGTTCTGTCATTCGGGCCTAAATATACAAACCCTTCTCATGGCTCGCGTTGGGACGCTGATTGATGGTCGATTAGTCTGCAACAGGATCAGCGTTACGAATGCTACTGGAAAAGCGTTTGTTATCAGCATTTTGAGTGAATCATAAAAATATATTACGATCAATGAAATAACAGGTCACCGCTGTTCGTCGGATTTTCAAGCAACTCGATTGAGCGAAATGCTATAATAATAAATTATTAAGCCATTTATTGCTCCAATCTTACCAGTTGAGCACACAAAGTTGATTGACGTATGTATAGATATTGCTAAATCCGATGCTACGTGTGTGTGTGTGTGTGGAGCTGACTTTCGCAGCAAAGGTGACGTATTTAAGAGTCAATTTCTGTAAGAATCAACCCAGCGATGTAGTAAGGGCGGACAGTTAGAAAATAACCTATCCTCATTTTTACGTATGTTGTACAGTTTTTTATTCTGAGCAACATGGTGTAAAGCGTTTTGTACAAAAACCATCTTTCGCTTGGAACATCAACCTCAAAGTTTGAAAAATCGACACTTTTTGTCAAAAAAGAGTAGATTTACTTTTATGACTATAACTTCTTAACAACGCAAGATATTAGAGTCAATATTTTTTTAAATGAAAGAGCAAGATCTTGGCTTTGAATTATCGCTCTGATAAGTCCACAAGTTTACGGGTTGAGAAATTATGTAAGACTGAATATGAAAAAGTTTGACTATGTGCACTAAAAAATTTCACATATTGACCTATAACTCCTATACTAGATGCGGGTGATTCCCAAAATTTTAGTATGATGTGGCACTTAGATGTGACATATATTTGGCAAAAAATAAAAAAAATTAAAGGACCGCTTTTCGAGCAATGAGTCTTCACGCAAGTCCATTTATTGCGAGTTACACAATTGTTCTTGCCCAAAACTTTTCTTTTAGACGTTATATCTCGCAAGTAAGGTAAGACCAACTCTCAAAATTTTGGTTAAATAATTTACTTAGTCTTATGATGTTATCGGCAAAAGAATATGAAAGTTGTCAGATTTCTGATTGAACAGTGGCCCTTAGCGTAAGTGCAAGTCAGGTAGGAATGGCTGATTATCAGCACATAAAATTCTTCTTTTTCCAATTATAACTCCTGCATTAGACATGGGACATTATTTAAATTTTAACACATTGTTATTGTAAGCCCTTTTGTGCCATTGGTAAAGAATAAAAATTGCTAAACCACTTCTTGAGCAACGGATCATTAAGTAAATACTACTATGACACATGACTGGATAAAATAAAAAAATTTTTTATGTTCTAGGGGATCATTCATTATAGGAAATTTACACAATTTTACTGCACCTCACCATATTCAGCGCATAATAAGAGAACAACACCCAATTTCTCGAAGCATGACTATCAAGAGTTGTCTTATTTTTTAGCTTGCTCAGTTGTATATCTGAAGATAATTAATTCTGATGGGATTTCACTTTGCCCCAATTACATCTGTAGTTTACCTACTCACCATGTAGGTATGGATTGATTTGTTGTTAATGTTAGCATGTGCTAATGTCAGTTTCTTTGCATAAGAAGAATTAAAATAAAATTTTTTAAAGCAAAGGAAGATAGCAAGTTGATTAAGCTCAAGCTTTTAGAAGGGCCATACTGTAAGTAAACATTTTTGAAGCAATATCTACTTTGTATTGAGAAGTGCAAAAGACGCAAGCTTGGCTGTAGAGAACTCAGCTTATGGACTCATATGACAGATTACTCAAACAGTGACAAATGTACATATATAATCTTGCTTTGGATTACTAGGACATAGATGCTATCATTCAAAGCTATTCCATAAAAAGTTGAGTTAGGATCAGGAATGGACTATGAGGACTTAATATCATGCGACAAATTGTTACAACAAATTCAAACATCAAAACAGTCACTGTGCAGCAGAACATCTTCAATTTCTTCAGACTCTAATTCAAGGTTTGGGTCAGCCATAAATTCATCCTCTGGGCATTCATCAGTCACATCTTGCGCTGCTCCCTCTGATTCTCGTTTTCTGGCTTCACGCGACCAAAAATTTGCTATTTGTTGCCATGTAAGATATTCTGATGAGCTAAACTGTGGTAAGCTTCGCATTTCGTTCGCCACATCTTGCGGGTCATATTTCTAGCGATTCTGCACACCATAGTCAAATTTCTGGATAAGGAATTGGCGCTGCTTTTCAGAAAAAGCTTTGCATATTCTGCGCTGCCGTAAGGCCCACCCCGCTTCTAAATGATCAATATTATTGTCGGTGGAATATGTTTGCCATTGATTTTGCAGAACTTCATTTAAGCTAGCTAGCCTAGGTGTCAAGTGCCGTTGCTCTATTGTATTAACATATGTTGTTACTGTTGCATCACGTAAAGTTTGCCTCTCGGGTTGATATTGATGGAATCCTAGATCTAGATGGTCATCTAGTTCTTGCAAGCTTGGATAAGACTTCAAGCATCCGCTTACAGGGCACAAGAAAAGATTCGCACCTGTATCATGGGCATTGTCAGAAGTACAATTGGCTCTTGTTGAAAGCACCAAAGGACGTACAGTAACAATGTGTTAAAATTTAAATAATGTCCCATGTCTAATGCAGGAGTTATAATTGGAAAAAGAAGACTTTTGTGTGCTGATAATCAGCCATTCCTACCTGACTTGCACTTATGCTAAGGGCCACTGTTCAATCAGAAATTTGACAACTTTCATATTCTTTTGCCGATAACATCATAAGACTAAGTAAATTATTTAACCAAAATTTTGAGAGTTGGTCTTACCTTACTTGCGAGATATAACGTCTAAAAGAAAAGTTTTGGGCAAGAACAATTGTGTAACTCGCAATAAATGGACTTGCGTTAAGACTCATTGATCAAAAAGTGGTCCTTTAATTTTTTTTATTTTTTGCCGAATACATGTCGCATTTCAATGCCACATTATATCAAAATTTTGAGAATCACCCGCATCTAGTATAGGAGTTATAGTACAAAATGTGAAATTTTTTAGTGCACAAAGTCAAACTTTTTCATATTTAGTTTTACATAAATCCTGAACCCGTCAATCTTGTGTACTTATTAAAGCAATGACTCATAGATAAAATTTCGCTCTTTCATTTAAAAAAAATTTGACCCTGATATCTGGCGTTGTTAAGAAATTATAGTCGTAAAAGTAAATCTACTCTTTTTTGACAAAAAGTGTCGATTTTTCAAACTTTGAGGTTGATGTTCCAGGCGGAAAATGGTTTTTGTACAAAACGCTTTGCACCATGTTGCTTAGAATTAAAAACTGTACAACATACGTTAAAATGAGGATAGGTTATTTTTTGACTGTCCGCCGCCGCGGTGATCGTTACGATTGACTCTAAAGTTCATGGATGCTCGGAGGCGTGGTAGACTTAAGGGTTAATCAGTCCGGAGGGTCGCAAATTGAGCTTTTTCGGGCCACCACAAAGACAACAAAGACTGGCAAAAACTCTAAAATAGCGTTAGAACTACGCTTAGTCAATTTCGAACATTTTAAAGAAAATACACAATTTCCATCGATTTTTGGTCTTCCTTTTGTCTCATTTTATTCAAAAAATTTCTCGTTTTATCATCCGGCATTGGAAAGGAATAAGTCCAGTGTCCACATGTGTCCGTGATAGTTATTCGTTATACATAATATGTAACTAAAAGTATGCAGGTAACCGTTTTGATGATTACTAAGTAATCTCAATCTCAAGAAGAAACAAAACGCAAGATTATAAAGACAATTGTTTACCAAACTATTGTTCAATCTGTTAATTTTTTGTACCTTAGATATTTTGTTACTAATTTGTCCTGGTTTTATAACATTGCTTACGCCTAAGTTACAACGGTCTCAGGCACTTTGAGAGAACACAAGAGCAACGGCTACCTTTCCATTTTGCTGGGTTTATTAGACCCTCCCCGAACCCCCACGTGCAGACATAACTCATGACCATATGAAGGTGGGCAGCACCTAAATCCTAATAGGGGTGCAAGGTTTTTCAAAGGTCAAAAAAATGATCTTAAAAATTGGCGGTTTGGCGAAAAACACCATTTTTCTACGTTTCTCATCGAGCACTATCCATTGGCATCAACAAACTGCGAAAAAACCAAAAAAAGTTTAAAAATTGAATTCCGGGGGTGTTTTGTTTTCTGACGAGGTATAAAAGGCCTTCTGGGGGTGCATACGCCCAAACCCCCTCCCCCACGCCCACGTGTATTCATGACACCTACGCACCTCATGCATGCATTACAGCCCAAACGTCGCTAGCAGAATTAACCGGGAACTGCAGAAACCTTTATCGAACCAAACGATTGAGTAATCATTTCCAAAGCGATTTTCTCGCGATTTCTCATATGCTAGTGCAATAATATAAGATACCTACCTACCCCTACAATTTATACGCAGCGTGTTTATGAAGGCAGCCATACTCGAAAAAATTTTAAATGCGCGCCATGAGTGAACCGCGAGTTTTCCGAAAAATGTCTCATTTTTTTGATCTGTTTATGATCAGAAAACTTAACTATTTTGGAACCGATTAAGCAGTTGCTGAGGTTAATTGCAAGAACTACATTTGCTACTTTAATTTCATTAGTATAATCGTATAGTTTCATATAACGTACTTACTTAAATGTTTATCAGTCAGCACCAGCAGGCTGCAGGAGTAACAGTGCGATCGCGTTAGCGCGTATCTATAATGTATTTGGGTACCCCCAAGAACCCCTACAGCTATAACGGGACACATCTGAGAGGAGCGCTTTTTAAAAGATGGATAATTACAAGGTCCATGTAGCTTTTTTTGCACTCAATACCGAATTTGTAATGAGTGTGTAAAGTGTTGGCGCAACTTCATATCATATAGCGAGTTTTAGTGTTTTTTCTGCAGCTTGTACACAACTCTCTGTACATGCCTCAAACTATTTAATAGTATAGAATTGTAGAAAATAGAATTCTCTTGGTAACCGTTTTTTGTTTTATGAATTTCGCATTAGTTTTTGAGGGCAGTATGAAGTGTGTAAAAATCAGCAGATGTAAAGACAGATTTTGGCTGCGTTTTTGTCTTCTTGTTGTCTACCAACAACTCCGGTCATGAAAACTTTTTCTGATAAAAATGTACTGCGGCTTGTAACTACGAGAGTTACACGTTTGGCGAACTAGTGTTAGCAGTTCGCGGTAGCCATTTACATAGCCAATACTAGTAGCTATTGCGCGATAGTGTACTGTGGGCTATGCTTTCAGTTTCCCATCTTTTCCCAAATTTTCAACATAAAAAACAATAAGATACTTGTCCGGTAACATAGAATTAAATATATGATAATAGTAATTGTTTTATGCATTACCGCTCATCTTAGCTTAGAATATTCGTTGTGAGCTAAAAGTAATTCCGTATTATGTTATTTTAACGTAAACTTTCGTTTACTGTAGAGATCATCATTTAGTTGGTTGAGGTACGATTTTATCGTCAAATACGTTTTAGTCGTTTTTTCGAGTTATTTTGTTGTTCGGCACCTGGCCGTGTATATAGAGTTAGAATTATTTATTAATTCTAAGTTGGAATTATTTATTAATAGAGTTAGAATTATTTATTAATTTATAAAATTAAATTTCTTTACACTCAATGGGGAGTTGTGTTTAGATTTTTAAAGTTTAGAATGTGTTGGAAGGTGGAAAGTGCATTTTTGTTCGTTTTTTGTTGACCACTTTCTCCGATTAGAAGTCGGATAGGTCGAACAGAATACAAATAAATTACTCTCTATGGGGTACACGTCACAGCGAATTGCGCTTATTTACATCAATATTTAGCTTTTCGGGAGATGTAAAGTCGAAAATTGGGTGTGTTAAACGTGTTTCTGTCTTGTTTTTTCCGCCAACTTATCCTATTACAGGTCTGGACATAATCTCATGTATACCAATGTACCAGGAATCAAACGTGATATGCCAGTTGGGCGTGTTTGTTTATAGTCAACAGTGTGCAAATTTTTTACATCTAATATTTATTTGTCTTCAGGCCATTGTGGAGACTTAATTTTTGCATAAATGTTGATTGTAATATAGGAGTAATATCAGTATTATGAATGCGACTAAAATCTTCTTTACACTCTGTGGTTGTGTTGAGTGTATCCTGCAAATAACTTTAGTTCTAGTGCCTTGCGGAAGCTTATAGTCTGTTTCATTTATTCGGGAGCTTTTTAGTCAATTCTTTTAAGGGCTACAGTAAGCTAAACAAGACGAATTACTGTACTTCGTCAGATCAGCTCAGTGAGGGCGAGTGGCTAGAATTCTTCCATTTTTATTGCAGTAATACGCCCAAATAAATTTGATTTAGGCATTTAATCAGTGCTGAGACATACTACAGTAGTGCGCTAAACAAAAAGCTATCGGTTGGAATCGAACCCGGGTTGCTTCGACTACAAGCAAGAGGTTTTACCACTGAGCTATGCGGGAGTTTGCGGCGTTTCTTAACATCTTAGTCGATTGTGTTTAAAGTGTCGACTCAGGATAAGATGAATGCGCGATTTTTATCAGTAAGTAAATTGATCTGCTGGAAGACGAGAATAAATTATGCCGCAAAAATGCTATTGAAAAACCCTTCTTTGCTACGTAGCTGAAGTGAGATCTAGCGACTTACAGTAAATAAGAAATAAAGGGTTACTGTAACCTCCGAAAACATTTACTGAAAAAGCTCTCGGATAAATGAAACAGACTATAATCTTTTTTAAATGTTGTCAAAAATCATAAACAACATTTAAAAGAAATCTGTTGCGAAAAAATTTAGGGTACACATGTAACAAATAAGAGAAGAGTGAGCTTGTGAGAAAAATGTAAAAATAGTGTTCTCAAAGCCGAAAAAGGTAACAAATAACATTTATAAAGGTGACGTTTGTTGCATATTTAACTATTTTAATGCTAATTACTGTAGGGCCCGAACAATTTCTTTGCAGGGTTGCCAGGTGCAAGAGAATTCTCCTGAATTCAGGAGAATTTAAAATTTTCAGGAGCAGGAGCAGGAGAATGGGCTTCTGAGGAGAAGTTGTAAACATGCAGGAGAATGCAGGAGAATTTTAAAACGTCAGGAGAATTCAGTGCAATCCTGAAAATCTAGGAGAATTCAGGAGAATTTTCAAAACTTAAACAGCAACTTATAATGATTATCATACATTAACCTTCTTACTGTACTTACTGTAGTTAGTTAGTTGTATATAATTTTATACTTATATATTTCACATTAAGAATTTATTTCGTTCATAGTGAAGACCTAAGTGTTAAGTTATATCCACCGTTTTTTTTTCCACTTTTTGGTCTATTTGTCAACCAAAATTTTGGGAAATGAAAAAAATTTTTGGGCTTGGTTGGCATTTGTGGAAAATTTTTGTAATGTTAAAAATGCGTTTTAGAGAGTTAAAACTTCAAAAATTTTTCGGCGCTTCGCGCCGAATTGATTTAATTCTTACTTATTATTAATCTTTAAGCCGCGCCGCGCCAAGTGCAGCATTTTTATCGAAAATCTGGTCTAGAATTTCACTACGATTGAAAATCCTAATCTTCTGCACGGATTCGGTTAGTTTTTGTAAGCAAAAATGCGTTTTAGAGAAGTGAAACTAGAAAAATTTTTCGGCGCTTCGCGCCGAATTGATTTAATTCTTTTTTGTTATTAATTTGTAAGCCACGCCGCGTCAACTGCAGCATTTTTATCGACAATTAGATCTAGAACTTTACTACGACTGAAAATCCTTATCTTCTGCACGGATTCGGTTAGTTTTTGTAATGCAAAAATACGTTTTAGAGAGGTGAAACTACAAAAATTTTTCGGCGCTTCGCGCCGAATTGATTTAATTCTTACTTGTTATTGATGTTTAAGCCGCGCGGCGCCAATTGCAGCATTTTTATCGATAATCTGGTCCTAGAACTCTACTTCGATTGAAAATCCTTACCTTCTGCACAGTTTTTGTAATGCAAAATGATTTCGAGAGCTAAAATTTCAAAATTTTCTGGCGCTTCGCGCCATTTGATAAATTATAGTTTTAATTGTCAAAAACGACTTCACAATTGGCTAAAATGCTTTACTGAAGGAAGGACATTCAAGTTTCAACATAAATAACGTATACTGATAGTGATATTTCTTGTAGAGCGCGAAATTTTTATACAAAAAGTACATCAAAAACCGCTATTTCATGTGTACATAAAAATTTCTACTTAAAAAACACTGATTTTTAAACACAGGCGCTCTATTTTAAACGTTTTTAGACCTCCCAAAAAACGTGGAAAAAAGTCGGAAAAAGTGGAAAAAAATTTTGGGTTCGGTCTATAATGTCAACCAAATCGCTGGGAAAAAACGGTGACTATATCCAAATGAGTTTCGTGCTTCCGTAGTAAATCATTCATTCATTCATTTATTTATTCACTTAATATCACGCAGTGCAGAAATACATAGCTTTACACACCATCTAATTGTTTTTATCAGTTTCAAAGACGTTTGCAAAGCGCCTATAAACATTTTTTTGATATATTTCAAAACGTAAGGATTTGCTTGCTACTGAAGTACATACAATTAGTAATAAAGTATTATTTATTTATTCAAAAGACATTGCAAACAGGGCTCTTTTCAGAAATTTTTGATGATGTAAGTGCAACTGAAAATTGGCGGTCACTGTTTTAAGCACAGAAACTGTTTTTTCGAATAATGTGTATTGTAAACAATGCGACCTCTTTAGCTTAGGCCCTTGAGCAGTATATGTAAAATTATCTGTTCTCTGTTCAGGATAGCCGATCAGTGCCTTTGTATAATATATTAGTGTAGATATATGTTTTTTATATATGTTGTTGCACTTTACAGATTCTATTTACATGACCAAAAATGTAGCTCATGATGAAGATCAGGAATCTGTTATTGAATGTTTGTCAGCTGTTGATGTTGAATAAAATGTTATACTTTGTGGTGCAGCATCAGTCTTCCATTATTTTTGCATCTGCCTGTATGATGCAGATATGCTCCATGAGCTTTTTGTGAGAGAATTAATGTTCATTATTTACCCTTGAGTGTCCTTAGGATTAACAGGCAAGAGATCAGAATAAAATAGCTGGGTGAACCAAGGTAAATTGGCCTGAGCATGATTGATATCCATGTGTACATACAATTGTAGATCTGCTGTTCAACCTTTCCTGCAAAATATGAGCCATTAGAATTTTCAGGAGAATCAAAATGTTTTCAGGAGAATTGCAGGAGAATTTTTCCCCAATTTTACCTCTGTGCAGGAGAATCTGAATTTTGGGACCTGGCAACACTGGTTGAGTCTCACGCAGTTTTGCTAGGTTGGTGTTTTACTACCATTTTGGTAGTTTTGTGGGCATTTGGTAGTTTTGGGTAACCACAGGGTGGTAGTTTTTCTGAGCACACAAAACAGTTTTTTTTGGGTTTTTTTGAATTGTTTTGATAGTTTTTGAAACTTTAACCTGGCAACCCTGCTCGGCATTCGTGTAGCTTGTTCACATGTGCATTAAGATAAGCCTCTAAAGTAATCAGTTATCACTTTTTTAAAACGTCAATATAGTAACCTGCGGTTCAGTTCACGGACATTATGCAGCAATTGAAAGCGTACATAGGTACATTGCCGTATTTTCTATCGCTTTTAAAGAGTGTTGCATTTTTAGAAGTGTTGCATATTTAAGAAACGTTTTTCTATAAACTCCTACAGTATCCTAGTTATTTACTGTATGTACATGAGTAGATCTATTGATTCACCATTTTAGTATCTCGCTACGTAATTTTTTGTTTTAAGCTTCAATGGATCTCCAAATTAGTGAATTACGATCCAAGTCAAGTAGGACTGACGTACGCTGGGTTGAGTTTTACATCCTGAGAAGCTTCTCATTACCTAATTAGAGTGATCAAAATTATCGATTTCTGTCTAATTACGCTTAGTTTCATTTTTGGGCGATTAATGTTTAATTAGTGTTAGAATTAGTAATATTGTAGAATTATCAGCTCGTCCGTGAATCACAGAGGTTAATTTGATAGAACAGGGTTTTCGAACTTTGTTAGCGTATTTTAGCTAATTTTTGACTACTCAATCCGAACTAAAATCTTCTTTACGCTTGCTGGTTGTGTAAAGTTTACACTATCCTTCTAGAGTCTTGCGGAAGCTAAATGTTTGTATAAAACCTTCTACGTAATGTCAGAATTGCGAATCTGACTATTAGTTTTCTCTACATCCAGTAGTTGTATAAAGTTTGTACTATTCATTTATTGTTAATATGCGGAGTTTACATCACGAATTCCCGTGAGGCCAGGATTACAAATCTGACTGTGTGTTTTCTTTACACCCAGTCAGTTTAAAGTTTACACTGAAAATTAATTTTAGTTTTAGAGCATTGCTAAAGCTTTTTTTAATGCTCCATGTAACGTCAGGATTACGAATCTGAGCGCACGTGTTCCTTACACCCAAAAGTTGCGTAAACTTTATGCTGAAAACCTTTGATCTGTTCAAATAAGGTAACATTGTCTCCTTTAAAAGAGATGTAATGCTGATGTCCAGAACAATATTGTTGTCCGCGTTCGTGGACTCCTGTCATTATTTTGGCATGTTACTGTATGTGTTTACTGACTGATTTACTCAAATCATGCAAATTTAAAGTGAGGTACTAGCAAAGAAAAATGCACCAATGGAATAAAAAAGACGAATATATTTGGGATTGTGGATTATTAAAGATGTAAAGCGATGGGACTAAGAAAAACTACCTATGCATTTGCCAAAAGTCGGAAAATCTGTTAAAAATGAGACTTTCTTCAAGCAACGCAAAAAACCGAAGTATATTCTGCGACCTGTGAGAAAGTTTAATCTTCTTTAAATAATCTGGAATGTTTTACATAAGAATGTATAAAACATAATCTAAAATGTTTACTTTCTGTAAATAGCTTGCAAGTTGCAACGCTGACTTGCTTCGTATCGTGATTGATAGAAAACTAACTGTAATTGTATTGAAAGGTGTTTTATATTGTTATAACGAGCATTATAGCAAGCAAACCTGACGTCAATTGATTAGCGCACACAGTAGTTGCGGGCATGCAAGCGTACCTACATGTACCTAGTCTGTTTCACGTAAGCTTACGCGTTTCCTACTGCTTTAAATCAACAATTTATTTGATTATCTTGAATGCATTGATGTTTGCTATTTCATTCAATTGGCTTGCAAAGTCTCTCCTAGTTTACCTCATGTAATTTCTCCTAGGTAATGCATATCTAACTTGCTACTTTTTAATCGTTTTTTGGTTAAATTTTCAACCTGCAGGCCGCAGAAAATACTATTGGTTTTTGCGTTGCTTAGAAGAAGTCTGATTTTTTAATAGATTTTGCGATTTTAGATATGTACATAGATAGCTTTTTCTTAGTAGTCTAGCCTCTCCGTTTAAATCCTTAAGAATCCACAATTCCAAGTATATACGTATTTTTTTTACTATCGGAGCATTTTTCTTTGCTAGTTTATATCATACATGGGCACGCTCATGTTTTCCAGGGTCAAATGACTTCCTAGGAACCTGTGAGGTCGGGTCATGACCACACGTCGGCGTGGGGGGTTAGGGGTATGCACCCCTCCTAGAAGTTCGAATACCCCCAGAATTCAAATTTTGAAATTTTTTTTGTTTTTTTTTTGCAATTTTTTGATGCCAATGGATTGTGCTCGATAGGATACGTTTAAAAATTGTGTTTGGTTGCCACACCACTATTTTTGAGACCATTTTTCGACCTTTGAAAAACCTCGCACCTCCTAGAATCTTGGTGCTGCCCACCTAAGATCATGCATGACCATAGATGCAGAGCATGGTCGATCTGGGTTGGGCTGAAAAATGGAGTTTTTTGGGCCAAAATGACCTCAAAAACTGATATAAATGCTAAAATAGCTTTAAAACTTCGTCATTCCACAGTTTCTGGTCAATTTTAGGCACTTTTGAAGAAATTATTCAATTTTCATCTAATCGGCCTTCATGTTGCCTCATTTTCCCCTGGAAATTTGGGACTCCCGCAGAGTCTGTCGGGTTTCGATTCGATGGATACGCGTCGAAAACATCATTTTTGGCGTTTCTGACGACACTATCTTTCTAGAGCGTAAAAGCATAAGAAAACTCTGAAAAATTATAGCTATTTCAGCCGCTAAAAATTGCTGTATTGCCTCTTATAGCGCAAAAAATTTGCTGTATAGCTTTTTAGACTCAAAAACATACCGTGTGAGTTCGAAAATGCTTTGAGTCTCAAAAGGATTTACAGTTATTTTCCCTGCTTCAAAAAGGTTGCATTGCTATTCTTAGTTTAAAAATGGCTGCATAGCTACTCATAGTCCAAAAAGGCCGTATAGCTATGTATGTTTTCGAGTTCTAAGAGGCTTTAAATATGCCACGAATGCTCGAGAACGATGGTTTTAAAATGAAATCACCGTTTTTTCGCTGTAGAATCGTTTGTTGCAAAGCACGTAGTTATCTCAAAGTTTTTGATTTTCTTTCTTCCTTGAGAGATTGAACCTTGCGCACCTGGGGTGGATTGGGAACCCGCCATCCCCAGAGATGTATTTTCTCCCACTTATAAGTAACGGATTGAAATTTTGGATGGGGGTCCACGGCTATTTTAAGATGTTGGGGTTGAATGACCTCAATTTTTGACTAAAAAGCCAAAAAGTCTAAGACCGGCCAGAAAATTCGATTTTTTCCAAAAATCGGGGGGGGGGTGGGTCAAAATTTTAATGCATTGGGGGAACGGCCGACTTTCGTGGGGGATCCCCACCCCCTATTACGTGTATTGTCTCTCGGCTGCAGTGGCTGATCTAGGAATTTCCTCATCGGAGGGGGAGGGAGCGAGGCGGTACCCTAAGTTTTTCATAAACAGTCAAAAATAGACCAAAAATTTGCCCTTCGTGTGCGGAATAGCATTTTTAGGCGCGTTACATTGCCTAGTTTTATTTAAAATACTTTTGACGCAACGTTTATTCTGTAAATTTTAAAATTTTCGGCAATTTTATGCGGACAGATCAATAAATTTCTTTTACTTCAGCGGAAATTCGGCGTGAAGCAGCGAAATCTTTGTGAAATTGAGGCTGAAGGACGTTTAGAAGCTTGATTTACTGCTCGATCTCCTGCATTTGTTGCATTTTTCGCCGGACGTCGGATATTTTTTAAAAGTATGCTCGAAAATAGGAGAATTCTATGCTGAAACAGATGTTTCTACTCTTGAAATTTTGGAAGGTATATAGTCCATGAGTAAAAAATGGCTTCTAGGTCGCATAGAAAGTGAATAAATATCATTAATAAGTATTAAACGGTGCGAAGCGCCGGAAAAATTAGAGAAATTCTGATCCATGACGGTCGAAAATCATTGCAAATTACATATTCAGTCTTTACCTCAACAAAGATTTTTGGCCAATTGGAGGGATGAGGGGGCCGCCCTACCCGGGTAAATATGCTTTTCTGTAATGGTCGCATTTTAATCCGGATTCGCGCAGGTGCTTTGCAATCATGTGGCTTTACTCAATATCGCGATTATTAGCTATTATTTCTCACCGGCTTTGCGCCATTGTATTGTGTAGCATAGTGAATCAGGAATCGTCCAAATTAAATCTCAATCCGTTGAACGCCGAAACGGCTTTTCTAACCGAACAACTTAACGTTCAGTCGACGAACAATTGGTCGGCCGACTCGCGTCGGCGACCAATCACCGACGACCAATTAGGTAGCGTAGGTAACAATAACCGGTTCGAACCGGTCGCTTCGGCGCCTGATTATTTTGGCGCCATTTCTCAAATTCAAAACGACCAATGGGCGTCGAGCTTGAAATGCGATCAATCGAAGAACGGTTGCTACAACGGCGGCAAGTGCGTTAACGGCACTTGCTTGTGCGAACCGGGTTGGAGTGGCCAGTTTTGCGAAAGTTGCGCCGGGCGCACTGTGTGAGTTTGCTAATAATACGCGCGATTTTAGCTCGGCTTTGGATGCGCGAGTTCAGAATCGCTAGAGCGGGGTAAAATCCCTGGAATATAAACCAGTAAATTTAGTTTGTTACGATTTTTTTGCTATTAAAACGACGAAAATGGTCAAAATCGCTTATAAAATTCTTCTTCGCGGTAATACGGCATTTTCAAAGCATTTTTATTCTATTTCTACCGCGTTACATGATTGTTTTTAACACTAAAAATATAGACTTTAATCAATTTAAGGCGCTTTTTTAGTCAAAAGTACATCCGAAAAATTTTTACATTACTATTGCTTTTGTCTTTGAAAAGGATGCAGACAACGTCACATCATCTCAAAATCGCTGGCCGGTTCATTTGCAATCTGGGCCAGAAAAAGGCTTCACCCCGGTGTTACTGGTCATAACTTTGGCTGATATGAACATAAAACTTTGGGACCAACCATACATGATCTTGGGGGTTTCACCCCCGCAGAATCATTTTTTACCCCCTGCAAAAAAATTTTCACCCCTCCCAGAATTGGCGATTTTTCAAAAGTTTCCTAAACTTACCTGAAAATCGGTTGAAAAAGTGTCTTTTTAAGGGTTTTTGGCTATCTATTTGCTCAAAATCGCCAAATTTTCGGCGCTTCGCGTTATATATTCATGTTTTAAGCGATATATTGGTCAATTTATTCGACTTTTTCGAAATTTTTTCATGATTTTATGCTCTAGAAGGATAGAGTATCGTCAGAAACGCCAAAAAACGATGTTTTTTAACGCGTACCGGCCATTTTTGGGCCCAAAAAAGGCACTCTAGGTTTTCACTCCCCCCAGAATTCCCATGCTGTGCATGTATGGGACCAACTGCCAAGAGATTTGAACAATGAAGAACCCATTGAGTCCATTTAGGAACGTTCTTTCACGACCTGATCGCCGGAGACCTAAAAAGTATCCTGACATGCTTTACTTAAGGAGAACGCGACCTAAACGCTGAGGTCGGACCGTTTGCAACTCAGCGCGCGTTCCTCAATAGATGCTTGGTTAGCGCGCGAGTGCGCATTGTGTACACAATATCTTATGCGTATGAATTGCACGAGTATAATCAATATTAATATGGTCTACGCGCGCTGAGTCGTACACGATCCGACCTAAGCGTTTAGATTGCATTTTTTTAAATCTAACCAAAGCTTTGCGGTGTTTGGGTCGCGTTTTCCTAAAGTAAAGCATGTAAGCATAATCTTCAGGTTTCCGGCATATGGTCGTGAAACAGCGTTCCTAAATAAACGCAGTCGGTTCTTTATTGTTCAAATTTCATGGCGAAAACTGTAATAGATAAATATCTCTTCTTTCGTGCTATTCGAAAGATTTAAGCCAGTTGCCAACGGTTTGAGCGATATCGTGCTTTGTTTACACCCTACTTCGATATTGTTTTGACGCCTAATCAAGTTGTCAAGTCATAATACTTTATGAGGAATCCCCGCTCTCAAACTATATATTAGGGATGCACCGGGGCCCAGGCCCCGGGCCGGCGCCGAAATACGCAACTTTTAGCCTATTTTTAAGAATTATCTAAACGTTTTTTGTTCGGATTTTGGCGATATTTTGAGGGATGTCGTGCATAATTCCCTGTGCATATCATTCATGTATAACAAAACATTTGTCACAAATTTTATTTCAGAAATTTAACTTATTAACGTTTTTAGCCGCAGCAATTTAATAGTCGAAATCGATAATAGTTTTTCGCCAAATACACTAGCGTTTTTAATCGCTCAAGCAGCAAACGAGAACGGGAATCCGAGCTAATATTGCCGCTTCTACTGAACAAGCGTTCACTCGGGGTACTCGTGGGAGGGGGCTTAGATATTTCCTTGCCAGTGATGCCAGGGCCGGGTAAGTTTCCATTTTTGTTCGCCAAAAGTCCAGCGGAAAAAAGTGAGAAATTATGCGTGATAACATGACTTTAAGCCAGTATTTTTTGTACAATGTCCGTTTGTACATATACAAAGATGGTCCCCAAAAGTCTTTGTACATTTTGTACATGCAAATTTTTGTGTACTATATAGTACAGTAGCGATTTTAGTATGGTAAAACAAGGTTTTCGATCTTTAGTAGTCTATTTTAGCTAATTTCTGAGTTTCTGATGCCAAAAATTACTGAAAATTGTCTTAAAACGGCGCAGAGCGCTGCAAAATTTGCATTTTTCATTCTAAATGCAAATTCTGCCATTTTAAAGATATGTAGACAAACAGTTACTCATTTCGGCGCAAAATTTTTTGGGAATTTTACACCTTTTTACAGTTTTTGTCCTCCAAAAAATCTTTGTATGTACATTCTGTACACACTAATTTTTGGGTAATAAAATATGGTACAGTAGCGATTTAAGTGTGGTAAACACAGAGTTGTTCAACTTTTGGGAGTGTATTTTTGCTAATTTCTGTGTCTCTAAGTTCAAAAATCTCTATGAATCGTCTGAAAACGGCGCGAAGCGCGGAAAAAAGTTTGACATCTTTCCTTTTGAAATGCAATTTCTGCCATTGTAAAGATATATAGTTTTAGACCTTTTTTGTAATTTTCGTCTTCCCAAAAATCTTTGTACATGTACAAAGACGGTCCCAAAAGTCTTTGTAGATCAGGAAAAATCTTTGCCGAATACAAAAAAACAGTGTTTTAAGGTTAGACAAAACATGATAAATGCCACTTAAATATGAATAAATATTTAAGTCAATTTGGCGAATTGAAGAAAATTTCAAACAAATGGCTAGATTGTAAGGATTTATTGGTATAAATGCGTGCAAGTCTAAAATCGTTTCATGTAATCCGATGCCGTTTAAGCGAAATAATAGTACGCTACAAGGCGTAACACTTTCACGAACACACAATAACCTGAAAACGACACTTCACATTGACATAATAAATTGTGCACGCGAAATTTCTACCCTTGTTTAAGCTATTTTTAACTCGTCTGATCTAAAACATGAGTAATTCGGCTGATAATGATGCAAGTTACGTGAATTGGACCAAATTTTATAATGGGTAGGAAAATTTTTTGGCCTCATATAAGCTATGATGATTAAGTGAACTCGGAAATACATGTGGAACGGATGCCATAGACTTGCCCAGACGCTATTTTGCATAAGTCACATTTTGCCAAATACATATTTATACATGGTATATCCGGGATATAGCAAAAATAGTTAGCCCCGGTTGGTCCCGGTCTCTGGTACCGGCCCCGGCGCCGGGGACTGGTCCCCGGCCCCGGTCAAAAAGGCGGCCACGGTGCATCCCTATCCGCGTTACAGCCTAGACATGTAGCAGGTAAAAAGTTTGGGAGTGGGGATAGTCGGCCATTTTTGGATTGGATGGGCGGGGGTTGAATGGCCTTGCTTAAATGGCAAAAAAACCGAAAAATTACCAAAAACGCAAGATTTTCGCTGCAATGAGCGGTAGAAATTTCTGACTTTGAAAGGCCGATATTTTGTAATGACCCTACATGCATAGCATGCGAATTCTGTGGGGAGGGTGAAACTTTAAAGTGCCTTTTCAAAACTAAAAACGGTGAATAAGCGTCGAAAACATCATTTTCCGGCGTTTCTGACGAAACGTTTTCTCACTAGAGCGCAAAAACAAAAGACGTCGAAAAATATCAGAAAAATTCGAGTACATTGAACAAAATATAATGAAAAAATGATTAATAGCGCGAAGCGCCAAAAATTGTACACTTTTGTGCACACGGATAGGTGAAGAGTTAAGACGCTTAAACAGCACCTTTTTTACGATTTTTTTTTGGTAAATTAAAGGTTTTGCGAAGGGTGTGCCCCTAAAATCATGTATGTCGATGGCTCTCATTCTTTTTCACGACTCAACAAGGGCTCAAAAACGCGGCAATTATTGCATAAAAATGTTTTATGTAGACTATTTCGATCGTTTTTTTGTTCGACTCTAAGAGAAAAACAGATCTTATTCACTGATGCTAAATTTTATGATTTTCTTTCGGTCCTGACCTCTTTAACCACACATATAAAATGGTCTGAAATTGTCAGTGGGGGTCTACGGCCATTTAGGGTGGAATGACCTCTAATTTTTGTCCAAAAATGTTGAAAAACACGCACAAATGGCCACAAAAATGCAAGTTTTCGACAAAAATTGAAGGGGTCAAAAATTTGCTGCTCTTTGGAGCATATACGTTATTAGGTGCGTTTTCAGAGGGGACGGCCCCATACATGCACAGCATGGAAATTCTGAGGGGCGGTGAAATTATATATAAAGGGCCATTCTTGGGTCCAGAAATTGTAGGTACGCGTAAAAACATCATCGTTTTCCAGCGGTTCTGATAACGCTTTATCTATCTCGAGCATAGAGGAATAAAAAAATTTCGAAAAAATCAAAAAATTCGGAATGAATTGAACAAAATATAGTCAAAACATAAGTATAATGGCGCGGAGCGCCAAAGATTTGGCACTTTTGAGCAAAAAGGTGGCTAAAAACGCCTAAAGAAGCATCTTTTCTACAAATTTTCAGAAAATTGTTTGGGGACTTCAAAAAATCGCCAATTCTGGGAGGGTTGAAAATTTTTCTGGGGATGAAACCCTCCTAAACTACCCTCAAGATTTTGTATAAACGACCCCTCCTCGTTGTCGTCAATGTTTGTGCACAATAGAGAATGATATGTATTTTTTGATGATTTTTGCCATTTTTTATCAAGATTTTTCAAAATTTTCCGGCGGTTCGCACCGGGTAATAAATACTCTATAATGACATTTACTGACTTTTTTGGCGCTGCAAAAATTTAATTTTTACGTCAGAAGAGTTGCTTATGTACAGAACAAGGATTTTGTAGTTCGTAAAATGATTGCTGAGTGTATCTTCGGTGCTTTGTGCCGATTTTTTGCTTAAATTTTGCGCGTTTTTCGAAGAGAATTTTCGAGAATTTCATTTTTTCAGATCACAAATAATTCTGTCTGTCGAAGGACGGCAAAATAACGCTACTTGAGCATAATAGACGGATTTTTTGGACAGTTTTTGTCACTTGAAGAAAACTTTTGAGTTCCGCCACTTGTCAGAAAATCCTAGATCCGCAACTGCATGTTACAGGAAGATGGTGATCCCCCATCCTAACTTTGTCGTACTCCATCCCCCAAAGCCAGAAAATTTTTGACTTCAAGCCAGTTTTTGGAAAAATTGGCATTTTTGGCCAAAAATAAGAGGTCATTTACCTCCCTCCCACCAACTGTCGGGGACACCCTACTCGAAATTTGCATCCGTAACATGTACGTCTGGGACTGGGGGAACGTCTAATTTTGGGTGGGGGGCAGGCATGCACAGCATGGGAATTCTGGAGGGGGTGAAATTTTGAAGTACCTTTTTTGGACATAAGTGGGTACGCGGCAAAAACATCGCTTTTAGGCGTTTCTGACCATGCTCTGTCTTTCTAGAGCATAAAATTATTAAAAAATTCTGAAAAAAGCAAAAAAGTCGAATAAATTGAACAAAATATAGTCATGAGTATATGACGCGAAGCGCCGAAAATTCGACACTTTTAAGCAAATAGCTAAACACGCTTAAAATCACCTTTTCTGCGGATTTTCAGGAAAATTTTGGGACTTTCGAAAAATTGCGAATTCTGGTGGACGGCGTCGAAAAATTTTCTGGGGGGTTGAAATCTCCCCAATCCCCCTCTCCAAGATCATGTGTTTTGGGGGAATCACCCAGCCTCTCAGTTGCATGTATGCTCTGTATACTTTTGTGCAGCAAAATTGGCCCATCTGGCTTTATTTCGACCGGTGCGCTCAATTATTCGCGTAATACGAAATGCACGTGGTTGTTGAAAAACGTCGACGACGACGCCAACTCGACGGCTGACTCGGCTCTAATTTTTTCATTGGAATTTAACCACTTTTGCACAGAGTGCGGCTGGGACGGTTTACACTTTTTCGACGGAGACACCATTTATTCGTCGAAAATGGCCGTATTTAGGTGTGAATTGAACAAAAATAATTTTGACTCGTCCAAAAATTATTAATTAATTAATTAATTAATTAGTTAATTAATTAATTAACTAATTAATTAATAAATACATATTACAATTTAGAAGGGAACAAATTTTCGAAATGGCTTGCGGGCGGAGCCTACGCGTATTCGGAAGATTTAGAAATTTTTAAAAATTGAAAGGCTTTAAATTGATGATTGCATGTTCTACATAATTATACAATAGGTTAAATTAATCGCATTAATTAGGATGTGACGTAACGAGCTCTTTTCACTGGCATCGTAAATTGCCAAAACCCGTTTTTCCAATACGATTTTCCTGATTAAATTGGTATATGATTTATGTATCGATTCAATTTATTATGTTCAGTTTCGTTAATTGAATCCGAATTCAATTTACTGTAATTTTAAACTGATTTTTGATTTAGCTCATTAATTTACGATTGACAGTTTGCGATTTTTCTAGCCGATTTAATTTAATTCTGGCGGATTTAACCAATTTTTCGGGTTTTTTTTTGAAGTTTTCCAAGCGAAAACGTTGGAATAGTAAAACAGCATAATAAAATCTTGCGGTACGTAAGTGTTAACTCGCACACAACATCGCGTTTCATATAATTTATCGTAACTCTTTGAGTCGGTTAAATACAAATTGATCGACTTGACATGATAGTATGTCGACATAATTAGGGAAGTATAAATATAAAATAGAAAAAACTTGTGTATTTATTTTTTATTTATGACACAATTTCATACTAATTGAAATATGTAAAAGGGGGATGGATGGGGAATCCCCCCACCTTAAGTTGGCTGTCCCCTCTTTCCCCTCAAAGCTGGAAAATTTTTGACTCCTTCCCTTATTTTTAGGAAAAATTCAATTTTTTGGACGTTTCTAGGCGTTTTAGGTTGTTTTCGGTCAAAAATTTTAGGTCGTTCACCCATTTAACCCAATAAGAAATGGCCGGGGAGTAAGCCACCCGAAATTTCGAGCCGCTACATTCATGTACTAATTGATCCTACGTCGCCTATAAAAGTTTTCGTTTTTCGGCTCCATGTTCACCCTTAATGATTTGAAAGATAAATTTCTTAAAAAGTTTTTTTATCGATCACTTACTGTAAATTTTCAATTCTTTCGTTACTAATTAATATTTTTATAGTATTGAAATTCTGGAGTGTACCCTGAAAATTTAAAAAAATGTGCCCTTTTATGGCCGAAAAACGCTTCGATAACGCCCAAAAATAGAATGAGAATTCTGGGGGTTGTGTAACATACATGCACATAGGGGGTGAGGGGGTCCGTTAGATGTGTGGTAATATTCCCCCCCCCCGTCTCCCCCGCTGAGGGGTCATTCAGGCAGGTGCTGTCCTGCGATTTTGAGCCGACGGAACATTTTTGCATCGATTCTGAGGTCAAAAGCAGTAAAAATGTCAAAAAATTTTCCGGATCAGTACTTTTATGTATTTCTTACTCAAAAAACGCCCGAAATTGATTAATTTTCTAATGTTTTAGTGTTAAAAGTGATATCCTATCATGCAGTAAAATTGGACTAAAAATGCTTTAAAAGGCGATGTTACCACAAAAAATGTTTTATAGGCTATTTTGACTATTTTGGTCGTTTAAATCTGCAAAAATTCGTGAACGTTAAATTTATTGTTTTGGATTTCTGGGATTTTACCCCCTGCCGACCCTTACCTTGTGCAACTATATTGTCTAATCAAATTTTTTCTAAAGTGCCTGCTTTTAAGCTCAAAAATGAACGCGTCAAAAATATCATTTTTGACGTTTCGGATGATGTTTTATCTTTACAGGACGTGGAAACATCAAAAACTATAAGAATATTTACAAGGAAATTCGAACAAATTCTACAAATATTGTCAAAAAACGAGTATATGCGAAACGTCAAATTTTTAACTTTTGAATAAATCGGTAGCTAAAAACGCTTAAAACAACACATTTTCTACAAATTTTCTGAAAACATGCCAATTTTTTGGGGAAGGGGCCGAGAACTTTTCCAGGTAATGGCTTGAACTTGATTTTCAGAATATGAGAAAAATGATATTAATGTAAATATAAAAAATATAAGTAAAAATATGAAAAGTGGAAAAAATTACACGTCACCCCCAAGAATCGCGTCACGTATCGTCGTTGATCTTATCGATATTTAGCGGCTGTTTGCCCTCAGGCACTGTCAAATATTACAAATTGTCGTCGGATAGCGTAGTTGCCTTCTTTTCGTCCGACTCTGCCTACAACATGTCCGGCTTTAATATTTCTTATAGCTTCAATATATATTTTTTGGCATATGTATATGATTATTTTTTAATATTTCGTATATAAATCCAATTTGTTTACATTTTATCGCAAATTAGCAGACACTGTGGGGGGAATGGGGGATTCGAACCCCCCCTCCACACCTGGGCGTGGGGGATTCGGGGTATGCACCCCCCAGAAACCAAATACCCCCAGAAATCAAAGTACCCCCCCAAAATTTAATTTTGAAAATTTTTTCGTTTTTTCGCAATTTTTTGATGCCAATGGATAGTGCTTGATGAGAAACGTCGAAAAATGGTGTTTCTATCGCCATTCAACCATTTTTAAAGCCATTTTTTGACCTTCAAAAAATCTTGCACCCCCTTTCCCCAGAATTTTCTTGCTGCCCACGTATGCCCCCTCCCCCAAATTGAGAAAAATCGGTAAAATATGGCTTTTTAAACGTTATTTTCTGTTATTTTTGGCTTTTTTGGCCTTAGTCCTCCCAAAAACTGGTGTTGGTCCCCAAAATAGGACGGCCAGCTACGTGCCTGTAAATTAGCCCAATCAATTAGGGACAGGCGTAGTCTTTGAGAAAAAATCAAACGAGTATTATTTCATTACATATATAAATCATTTGACCGAATGAATGGAATATATGATTTTATTTGTAAAACTTTGAAAAAAAGACGTTCGGGAAATTATAGCTTCGTCGTATAAAAATTTGAACTTCTTTGTACACTCAGATCAACAAAAAAGGAAATTTTCTTCGGGAAAAGGAAATGAAAGAATCGAAGCTTTTTTCCACAATTACTCATAATTTTTTGGCCGGAAATTCCGATTCGACGTATGTATCATGCGCACACATATAAGAGGAGGATGGAGAATCTCACACTTAAAATCGGTTGTCCCTCATCCCCCAGAGCCAGAAAATTTTTGACCTCTCCCGACTTTTGGAAAAAATTGAATGCTTTTAACCGTTTTCAGGTGTTTTTAGCCGCTTTTGGCCAAAACTTGTTCATCTACCCCCCTATTGCACCTAAAAATAGCCGGGGACCTCCTTCCGAAATTTCGAGCTGTTACACGTATGATTATGGCGGATATTTTTATATTTATAGCACTTCTCCAGTGCCATTTTCAATATAAGCCTTGAAAATTATATGCAGGTTTTGTCGCATTGATGTCTTCGTATTGTTAACCTATAGGATTGTTGTACTGAATTGCATTTAAAAGCTCAAAATGTAGAAAGTTCTCATTTTGAAATGGTTCTGAAAGTTTTTCACGAGTTTTTCCGTTCAAGCTGTTATTTTCACTTTCTATTAGATATGCATGTACTTGACATAATTTAATGGAAAGTCGAGTGATGAACTATCATTTATGTCAGCATTACATGCATAGCTCGTATATCTGATTTATTCGCGTTATATTCTGTCGTTATGTACACACACACACACGCGGTATTATTGAAAAAGCCTGGTTACCTATTATCACTAACGAAATTTTACACATTCAACAGATCGTTGAATCATCACTTGGGCAGGTTGAATAAAAGTATCGATTTTTAATAAAAATATAAGATGGGAACAGACAATCGCAGCGTGGGAATTCTTTGGGAGGGGTGAAATTTTTAAATGCCTTTTTGGCTTAAAAATGGCGTGCACACGCGTCACGAACATCATTTTTCGGCGTTTCTGACGATCTTCGTGGAGCGTAAAGACAAAATTTAAAAAGGAGCAGAATTTAGTCAAAAAAGTAGTATATGACGCGAAGGGTCGATAATTTATTGCTTTTGAGTCGAAAGATCGCTAAAAAAGGCTAAAAATAGCACATTTTTGCGAATTTTTCGTAAAATCCCAGTTTCTGGAGGGGCTTGAAAAATTTCCTGGATCCCCAAACTCCCATCCCTAATGACCATGTATGGATAGGGATAATGCTAATGGTAAATATAATAAATATAATATAAATATAATATAATGGTAAATCTCAGCGTAATCCTTCTCGGAAAGCAGGTGCACGCGATATGGGTTTTACATATTTATTGTTTACACTTCGCTTTTCGCTCGCTTTACCTAGTTTTAAATTCAGGCATCTCTTAGTTTGTTTATATTACTAAAAAACTTTGATTTTTATAAATTACAATTCTTCCATTACTTCGCTGAAGGGTAAAGTGGCGCTTAAACGATGTAATCGAAATGGCTTTTGTAGTATCAACAAGACGAAATTGATTGAATATGAAAAATGTAGAGAGCGAAATGGCGTGCATTTCCGCTTTTGGCAATTTAAAAAATTTAGCGACTGTTGTCAAACTTTTGGTTTTGGTTGGAAATTTTCGCCTTTTTGGGCGAAATTGAAAGAAATTGAAAATTTGAAAACTTAAAATTTTGGCCATTTCATAGGAATCAAAGGATCTTTTATTTTTGCCAAAACGGTAGAAAATGCCTTAAAATGGCAAGAAAAGCTTGTATATGACTAATAATCGATGAAGATTTGATTAAAAATCTCCTTAAACTTTATGTGGATAACATACGGTGCTCGCCACGAAATTTGAACATAAAGAACCGATTGGGTTTATGTAGGAACGCTTTTTCACGACCTGATTGCCGGAGACCCGAATAGTATCCTGACGTGCTTCATCTTAAGAAAACGCGACCCAAACACGCGACGCGAGCTAAGCGTTTGAGTCGGCAGACCGTTTACGACTCAGCGCGACTAGAGCATATTAATATTGATTATACTCGTGCAATTCATATGCATATGATATTATGTACTTAAAGCGCACACGCGCGCTATCATCACGCATCTATGTAAGAACGCCTGCTGAGCCGTAAACGGGACGGCCTAGGCGTTTAAGTCGTGTTTTCTCAAAGTAAAGCATGTCAGTATATTCTTTGAGTCTCCAAGGCCGTGAAAATGCGTTCCTAAATAAACTCAATCGGTTCTTTATTATTCAAATTTCGTGGCGGGAACTGTATATAGGTGCGCAAGGTCAGGGTGGCACGGGAAGGGGGTGAAATCTCAGATATCCAAATTACTGAATCTAAAGTTCACTAATCTTCTTTGTTGTTTAAACGACCGAAATGGTCAAAATATCCTATAAAACGTCTGTTCGTGCTAATTTTGCATTTTTAGTCCATTTCGACTGCATTGTATTACTTTTAAGACTAAAAATAAAGACGTTGGTCAATTTTTGGTGCTTTTTTTCCGGTAAAAAAGTATATAAAAATGCTAATATGGCGCGTAGCGCCCGAATATTTCAACATTTTTACTGCTTTTGACCTCCAAAATGATGCAAAAAACGTTCCGTCGGCTCAAAATCGCCGGACAGTATATACCTGTCTGGCCGACCCTTCAGCGGGGGTAATACCCACCTCAACCCCTTATGCGCATATGATGGATTCGATTACCCCTGCATCCTGTCTTTCGTAGATGATAATGTGTCATATCGGATTTGTAATGGAGTCAAAACCATCGAGATGAATGGAATACTCAAAACTTTCATTATTTTTTATATTCCATTTATCAAAAACTCGCGAATGTCGTTGTTTACTGTTTAGGCTTATTGCTCACTATTTCGCTTTGCACTTTACACTTTTGTTTACATTGGTCGTATCTACTTGTTTACTGTAGGCGTGCAAATTTTTTCAGCTTCTCTTCTTGCGCTACCCTTTGCCAGAATGCGTGCCAGCCCACTACGCAGCTTTGCAATTGCGCATCCTTCAATTCCAGCGATATTCGTCTTAATTGTTTACGAACTTATTGTTTAAAAAATTGTCAGAACGGCCGATGCGTTAACGAAACGTGTCAGTGTCAAGCTGGTTTTAAAGGTGAATTGTTGACGAAATTTCGTCTTTGTCTCACCGTTATATGGATGAAATGTTTACCAAATATTGAATATTTTTAATTATGCAAATATTGAAATAATTAAATATTCACTCTTCAGAAGTACTGAAAATGGAAATTGATTTATTCTAATCAATCGGAATAGCCCAGTACACCCGCTGTAGTACATGTGAGTAGTTATACGTGGCCCCCTAGGTAGCAACGCTATAACATAGGCAATGGTTAAGCATAGGCAATGGTTAAAGATAGGCAATGGTTAAGGATAGGACATAGTTGAGGAGTGAAAGGGTCAAAATTGGCAGGGTGCCAAGCTAAAGTGTAAATTAAGCCTAAGTGTAAAGTTAAGCTAAAGTGTAAAGTAAGCCTAAGTGTAAAGTTGAGCCTAAGTGTAAATTAACCACATGTGTAAATTAAGCACAAGTGTAAATTAAGCACAAGTGTAAAGTAATCAATTTAATCATTGCCTATGCTTAACCATTGCCTATGTTATAGCGTTGCTACCTTGGGGGCCACGTATAACTACTCATGTGAATTTGGGAAAAAATATATGCAGTATGTTAATAGAAATTTTATAAAAATAAAAAATAAAAGTAATACGAATAAGTAAAAAATGAAAAAATACATGGAGTAGGTATGTGAACTTTGGTGGTCAAATAGGATAATCTATCTAAACTGACCTTTTTTGACCTCACTGGCTACTAAGGCTATATTGTTAGGAAAATGCATAGAATTTCAGAGAAAAATTCTCTGAAATCGATCGTTAGTTTGGGGGCTAAGCCAAACGACGTAGGTTACGAGCCCAAAATTTGCAAAATCCGCCCAGAATAGCAAATCTTTCACGTTTGGTCAATTTATTATTATTTTGATGTCAGCTGCTTGTTTGGAATTAGCAATCTATCTTTCTAGAGTACAAATTTCGAAATTGAAATAATTCTAAAAAATCCTTAACAAATTTTTTCGTAAATATATAAATCTAAAGTATCTTCTAAATTAGTCCCTCTTAATTTCTATGCAGTCTCTACCAGACATGCACGGGGGGTTCGGGAGGTCCTGCCTGACTGCCACCCCCAGAGTAAAAAATATGGGAAATTTCCTCGGAAAAATTAGGCAAAATGAACGAAAAAACGGACGAAAATATGAAAATTTTCTTCAAAACTGCTTTAAATTGGTCGCAAACCGTTAACAACGTAGTTTTAAGGCTATTTTAGCGTTTTTACCAGTTTTTCTTAGGTCATTTTGGCCCAAAAAGTTCAATTTTCGACCCCCCAACAACAGCTGATCCCCTAGATCGGCCATACTATGCATCTGCGGTCTCAACCAATGTTTACAACTTGACCACAAGATTGCAGGCACGTAGCTGGCCGTCCTATTTTCTTGGGGGGGACAGCACCAGTTTTCGGGGGACCAAGCCCAAAAATAGCACAAAATTACGTTTAAAAAGTCCTATTTACCGATTTTTCTGAATTTTTGTGTATACGAATCCTCCCATTCTCCCCAGAGATACGTGCCTGCAAGATTGTCTTCTGTTTTATCCCGTTGAATTGTCAATTTTTCAACAAAAGCAACAGAAGAACAATAAATAAATCTCATGAAAAGGATTCAAAGTAACAAATTTTTTATCCAAAAAAATCGGAACGGAGATGAATATATCATTTTTTCGTGCGAATTTTGAAGGAAGACCGACTTTACTAAACAATAGGTATAAGTTTTCGCAAAATATGTTAATTCCAACATTTTTCCTTAGGTATTTCTGATGTTAATTTTTAAAGGTCAATGAATGTACATAGGCAATAAAGAATCGATAGAAATCAGGGGAAAACAAGTAAACAAGTTCCAGCGTATTTCATGTATTTATATGATTTCTGACCAGTGGTGGATCCAGAATTTTCTTAAGGGGAGGGCTGTACCCCTATGGGTAGCGGAACCCTGACTTGGGCGGAAAAATTAACTGGTTTAACGCTAAAAATCGCTCAAAAATCCATCAATTTTGCGCACTATTTTGGGCTGATAGGGGGCGGTTGCCCGCCCCCCTCTAAATCTGCCCCTGTTTTTAACTGCCTTAAACATGTTTTCGAAATTGCCTTCTAACGAATAAAGGCAGATCCTGCAATAGTCTACTGCCCGTACAAGGGCTGTATCCAGGATTTTATTTGGGGGCGGGGGCAATTTTGTGGTCAGATATCTCGAGAATCATCGGGAGATGGGCAAAAATAAAAACATTTTTGAGCGTATCTAAACGAGCTCTATGCAATGGTGAAAAGATTTCAAGAAAAAATTTTAATCTAATGTATTTTATACTCACATTACACAAACCTATCGTTTAAATAATCGATATGAATGATTTCTCAAAATTTAATTGAAAAATAATTTCCTAGCTTCTGTTTTAGTAATCAATCTTTGTGATTTGCGAAGAAAAAGTAATACAGAAAGTGAAAAAATTTCTACATGTTCCACACGTCTAACTCGAATTTGAGTGGTTTTGGGCGGGCTAGAAGACAAAAACTAAAGATAAACAGTAAATCCGGCGCAAAGCGCCAGAAAATTCTTGAGTTTACTAGCTAAAAAAAGCTAAAAGCGTGTTTTGGTTATGTTTTAGACCTAATTCGTGAATTTTTATTCTTCTCTTTCTAGGGACCCTTGTCAGGCACGTAGCTGGCCGTCCTATTCTGGGGGAGCAACACCAATTTCGGGGGGACTAAGCCCAAGAAGGCCAAGAATAGCACAAAATAACGTTTAAAAAGTACTATTTTCCGGATTATAATGATTTTTAGAGGTCCGGACCATACATGCACAGCATGGGAATTCTGGGGGAGTGAAAACCTAGAGTGCCTTTTTTGGGCCCAAAAATGACCGGTACGCGTTAACAAACATCGTTTTTTGGCGTTTCTGACGATACTCTATCCTTCTAGAGCATGAAATCATGAAAAAAATTTCGAAAAAAGTCGAATAAATTGACCAATATATCCCTTAAAACATGAATATATGGCGCGAAGCGCCGAAAATTTGGCGATTTTGAGCTAATAGATAGCCAAAAACCCTTAAAAAGACACTTTTTCTACCAATTTTCAGGTAAGTTTAGGAAACTTTTGAAAAATCGCCAATTCTGGGGGAGTGAAAAGTTTTTTGCGGGGGTGAAAAATGATTCTGCGGGGGGGGGGTTGAAAATCTCCCCAAACCCCCCCCCACTCTTCAGATCATGTATGGTCCCGACCCGCCATTCCCCCAGAGCTACGTGCCTGACACTTTTGCGTTTTAAAAATTATTTTCTTTTCCCGGGAGATCGGCTCCCGCCCCTCTGTCTGAATATAGGCTAGCTCGTCCCTATCACATTATGAAACGAATAATGTGAAAAAATTTATAAATTTTCTAAATTTGAATATTTTAAAGCTGTTTTCGAATCAGCTACACATTTTTACTTTGATTAATTTCATATTTTATTGTTTTACAATTTATCTGTTTATTTCTTTTTCCTATTGGAGAAAAACATCTATTTATCCCATCTGCAACAGAAATGCTATTTTAGTGCTTAAAATATTAGTCCTTGGAAAGGTGTCTCAAACGAGCGAATCTTTTTCTCCTCCGTCCAAGGGCGTAGCCAGGGGGGAGGCATAGGGGGCATATGCCCCTCCCGAAATTTTTCATAAATTTTGTTGATTTCTCTGGTCAATGATTGTGTTCAGGAAATTGAGTTCAAAAAGGCCAGAGACGTCAAGATCATTTGGTGCTTTGCGCCGAGTCATTATTATTTATAGTTTTATGGATCCATGAAATTAAAAGCTTGAATCAGCTAAAATAATCCAGCGCTTCACATCGCTTTAGAGATTTAATGCACTGTTTGTTCGTTGAATGAAAAATGCGCATGCTTGCTGAGCATAATAGTGAAAGTGCTGAAATGACTCTGCTTTGTATTCATTTCTTTACAAGAACACATATTAAATTGTAATTGAGAAGAATGGCCAAATGTTCTTGTGTTTTTGCGCATTTTCTGTACGTCATCATATAAGAAGCCGGGTCTGAAAACGGTAATAACAAAATTTTCATCGATACATTTTCCAATACGAGTATCTTATTGCAGCGATCCGTTGCTGCACTATATACTTAGCAGAAGTCAAAGAACACAATTCAGCTCAGAAGTTTTGTGCAATGTAGGAGTCGATTTTTGGGCTTATTTCAGAACCAATATTTGGCCGATTTTGCGAAAATTTTAACCTTATCATTCAACATTAAGGTGCTTTGTTTACAAAATTTTTCGAGGCTCTGCGCTGGACCCCGCTTTGGCGCTTGAGCGCACTACCCCAGATCCTCCAGGCGTAAAGTCTCGTTGTACGTCGGCAAAAGATTTTTGGGGGGACAAAGAAAAGGCAAAAAAAGTTAAAAAAATGTTTAAAATTTCCGGTGCTTTGCGCCGTCATTTGTTTGCTTGTTCCGTATGATTTAAACGGTATAAATTAGAAGCCAAGAGCGAAAACGTAATTTTCCGGTGCATAACTCAGCCGGATTTCTCTCTGTATCAGATCCAGCATTGCGTCTAAAAGCCTGAATCAGTCAAAATATTTCAGTGCTTTATACTGAATTAGTAATTCGAAGTTTTCTTGTCAGAAGCCTTAACTTAGGCTCAAATTTGTCTTCTACGAATTTCATAATTTTCTCCACTGTAAGACTATCAGTATTCGCAGTGATAAAAAATATTAGGGGCGGTAAAATTGACTAAATAGTTTGGTGCTTTGAGCCACTCATTATTTTAAACTGATTGTCAATAAAAAGGACATAAATTCTACATGAAATCATTATAAAGTATCGAAAAAAATTAGCGCTTCGCGACACTTTTTAAATTTTAGATCGTCAGAAACCCATAAATTAATCATACAATACATAACGTGTTACTGTACCATCATTCAATGCAAAAGTAGCCTTGAAAATTTTTTTGTGCATGCCCCTCCGAACCGAAATCCTGGCTACGCCTCTGCCTCCGTCTTCCGATTTTATTTAGAATTTTTGTTGAAAAGTGTAATTTGGTTCGAAAATTGTAATTTTTATATGTAAACATTAAAAAGCGGCTAACTATTCGATTTTCGGTCTACATTAGCCTTGATCGCATTATTTTAAAAAAAACTATTATTATTATATTATTATTAATAAAAAATTATTATCATTATTAAACTATTTTAATTGGCTCCATTTTTTGGCCAATAATAGAAAAAACACTTGAAATTTATCAGAAGGCAAATGTTTTCGATAATGCGGGGGATAAAAAATTACTCAATTTTTTTGGTAATGTTGCACGATACTGATTTGGGCTGTTTGGATAAATTAAGATAATTCTTCAATTTTGGATACTTTGCATCATGCAATTTTTGGGCCATAAAAATTTAATTTTTTTGTTTATTGGACAATTTTCTAAATGATTTTTTAATAATTATAATTTTTGGATAATTTCGGATAATAAAAAAGTTTGAGTACAATTTGGGGTGATTTAGGTGGATAATTGATAAGGAAGAAATTTGATTATAATTCCGGGGTAATTCAGGTCGATACTGTAATATAAGTTCGTCGGATCCCGCCTGGCTGCTGGTGCAGCCGGTCTATGAGCCGGATTTTGTTGGCCCTGAGCCATTGACCAGTTCGGCCATGCTCGCAGTCGATAAATCGCTGTGGTGGTTTGGTGGATATAATTTTGATACGCCGAAAAATCTGACTCTATCTAGGTATTTATATACTATTAGCTCACTTCCATACATGCACAGCATGCGAATTCTGGGGGGTGAAAACCTAAAGTGCCTTTTTTGGGCCCAAAAATGGCCGGTACGCGTAAAAAAACATCGTTTTTTGGCGTTTCTGACGATACTCTATCCTTCTAGAGCATAAAATCATGAAAAACATTTAGAAAACAGTCGTATACGTACATTGACCAATATATCGCTTAAATTATGAAATTATATGGCGCGAAGCGCCGAAAATTTGGCGATTTTGAGCAAAGAGATAGCCAAAAACCCTTAAAAAGACTTTTTCTGCCAATTTTCAGGTAAGTTTAGGAAACTTTTGAAAAATCGCCAATTCGGGGGGGGTGAAAAATTTTTCGCGCCCCAAACCCCCCAAGATCATGTATGCTCACTTCGTAATTTAATGCAATTGTTTGCGAACACTTTCTTGCTTTCATTTTCATTGTTATAAATGAAAATGATTGTAACTTTAAAATTTAAAATTAAATTACAAATTTAAATATAAATTTTGAAATTATTTTAATTTTAAATTTCCATTATTAATCGTCTTCCTCTGATTTTTTATTAATTTATCTTTGTATACTTTCAGTCTGTATATACGTTTAAGCAATTTCATACGTTAATTTTTAGAAGCATAATATAACATAGCAAGTTTGAAAGCGACTATTTTTTAAGCTAATTCAGCTAATTATGCTTTAGCTGTGGAACTGAATGAATGAATAAGGATTAGGCTAGTGAAAAAACTTAATTTAAAACATAAATTGATAAATAGTAATATAGTGTAACTTCCACTTAATTAGTACAATAAATTGATAGAGATGTATAATTAAGTAGGCCACGCAATAGATAAGTGAATTATTGAATAAACAACTATTCACGTACAGGGTAGGCCACGTACATGCGGCCATACATGTAACGGCTCAAAATTTCGGTTGGGGGTCCCCGGCCATTTTTAGGGGGGGTAAATGACCTCCAATTTTTGGCCAAAAACGCCGGAAAACGGCCACAAAATTCGATTTTTACTAAAAATGGGGGTCAAAAATTTCTGGCTTTGGTGGGGCGGCCGAATCAGGGTGGAGGTTCCCCCTCTTACGGGTGTGAGTAGACTTGTGTATAAATATGCGATTTGCAGATACGATATCGCATTGAACGTTTATCAGAAGATCACGGTCAGCAATCATTTAGATGGCGTGCCACAAAACAGATACGATCATACGGTGGTCTTTCATAACGTAATGCATTGTATCATCCATGTAACGGCTGAAAATTGTGGTCACCATAGGTGGGCAGCACCAAAGTTCTGGGGGGGGAATTTCCAAAGGTCAAAAATGGTCTTAAAAGTGGTCGTATGGCGAAAAAACACCATTTTTAGACGTTTCTCATCAAGCACTATACAATGGCATCAAAAAATCGCTAAAAAGGCAAAACAAATTTTCAAAATTTGAATTCTGGGGGAGTGGGAGTGCATACCCCCTAACTCTCCCACGCCCATGTGTGGTGGTCACCCAGCATACATGCGCAGCGCGGAAATATGGGGTGGGGTCAAAAGTCTTTTTTGGTCTCTAAAATGGTGGATTCGACGCGTCAAAACCATCGTTTTTCGGCGTTTCTGACGATGTTTTATCTTTCTAGAGCATAAAAAGAAAATAATTCTGAAAAAATCAAAAAAACAAATCTAATAAATCTAACAAAATAAGAAAAAACAAAAAAAACAAAACAAAATAACAAAATAAAATAAAAGAACAAAATAATAAATTGAACAAAAAAACAAAATAAATACTAAACTTTCTGGCGCGAAGTGCCGAAAATTTGACGCTTTTGAGCGAACAGATAGCTAAAAACGCTTACAGCAGCACCTATTTTACGGAAGTTTCGAAGCTCGCAAGTCGTGTATGTCCCCCAGCTATTTTTAAATTGATGTGACCAGCAATTTTTGACCAAGAATAGAAAAAAGCACCTAAAACTGGCCTAAAAACGCAATTTTTAGTCGGTCATTCCCATTCCTCTGCTAAATTTGACGCCCCTCACATCCCCGAAACCTGAGTTTTTTACCCTTCCACGTTTATTAGGCGAAAATTCGCGTTTTCGGTCCGTTTTTACGAGCTTGTTTGCCATTTTTGCCGAAAATCGAATGTCAATTTATCCTTCGTCGATGAAAGGCTATCTCACGCTTAATTCTGTGCGGCACTCAGAATATTTGTATGTAAAATGAAAAATGTTAAAAAATGAAACAAAAACATATGCAAAAAACAATTTTAATTGAAACACCGCCAACGTTTTTTTCTGTCCGTCCAATCTTTATTTAATTTATACGCACTGTTTTTTTTTGTACGAGACAAAGATTTTGAGGCTCGTACAAAGATTTTCGCAGCCATCTTTGTACAATGTACAAAGACTTTTTGGGGCACAAAGTAATAGTAATTTTAAGGTTTTTTGGAGTGTTTCTCAGCGAAATTTCTAAAAATTTTAGTATCATAATTACATTCTATTTAGCTCCAAGCGCGGGCATTTAACACTCCAAAATCTATCTGTCAGCATCTTTGTACAGATTGAAGCATCTTTTGCATCTATTTCCACTGTTTTATAAAGATTTTATGCAGAAGAAAGAACTATTGAACAACTTTGCGCTATTTTCTGCCGTTTGAAGATAAAATTTACTCTTTTATCTTTGCATTGCATTAAATTCATAAGCAGATTGGTGTCTATTATGAGATTCAGTCAGCACATTGCAGCCGCTTATTATTTATAATTGTGTAACACAAGTTATTTTAACTTGCTGAGTCAAATTTTATGTGTAATTTCAACCTAAGACGTTTCGGGCCCAACTAATATAACCAGTTGAATTTAGGACAAAGTTACACTTTTTGCGAAGCGTGCGGGTCACGGATAACAATCTAGTAGTATGTAAAAATGTGTACATTCAATTGCATATCTATACGTTATATGTACAAAAAAATTTCGCTCGTACAAAGACTTTTCCGGAGATCTTTGTACATGTACAAAGAAGCTCGTACAAAAAACAAACAGTGTTTATATGATATTTTGGGGATGTTTCAATATTTAAATTAATATTTTGGCAATGTTTCAATTTTTAATTAGCATTTATTAGTAAAAATTAAACGACTGGACATTTTTCTTGTTTAGATCGCTTTATTTCAATTTTTAACGTTACTTTGCAAAATATTGGCTTCTTTTAGCCTAAATCAGTAATTTTTCTACAGACTTGTTCTTTCGGTCCAGAAAAAGTAGTATTTTGATTTGAATTGCAGCTTTTCCATCTTGGGTCTTTTCTTAGTTTTTGAGAAAAGGCGCTATTTTTACTTTTAGGCCAAAAATTAGAATTTTTGTCAACTGCCTTTTGAAAATTTCTTCTTTTATGTACCACCGGATCTGGGTAGAAACCTTCCGACCGTCGTAAAGCGCCGATAAACTTTTGGCTATCCTTTCAGAGTTGACTTTAAGAATTTTCAATGTTTTCCGTTCGGGGACTTATAGGATAAATATAATTTTTTTTCATTCCGTGGGGGAGTACGGGCTCCCCCTCGCCCCCACCCCTACCTTCGGCTGGTTATGCCCCTGTGTGTACGTCCTAAATTTTCTTAATTAATCGAATAAAGTTTTGTCCATTATGTAAACCTCCTTATCTTCGAAATTCGAATTAACCCGTTGTTTACACTAGAGCTGTGCCGGGGCCAGGCCCCGGCCCCGGCGCCAGGGTCTAGGCCCCGGCCCCGGGCCGGGGCCAGGCTGGCCCCGGCACCGGGGCCGGAACCAATGTTAGAGTTGATTATAATGTAGAAAATTGATGTTTTGGGCAGATTTACCTTCAAACTCAATTTCAAGCAAACCACAGATCTTGCTAATTCAAATCTTTATTTCATTATGTCAGATTGGTGCAAAGTTCTAGTTAATAATCAAAATTGACATATTTTAAATTGCAATTCATATAAACGAGCATTTCCAGCTTGCTTGGTAGCAGACAGCTACGTCTATCAGAACAAATAGAATAATAAGCCTAAAAAAGTGCAAAGTAAAGCACATTGAAAAACGCATCCAAGTCAGAGGAGTTAAATCCATACATGGGCAGCTCAAAAATTCTAGGGGTCCAAAATTTTTCAAAGTCAAAAAGTGCCTGATAATATATGGTAGAGCGAAAAAACACCGTTTTCTCGCGTTTCTCAATGAGAGCTATCCATTAGCATCAAAAAACCGCAGAAAAACAGAAACAATTCTGAAAATCAATTTCTGGGGGGGGTCTAGCGGATTTTTTTTTGGGGGGGGGAGAATGTGAATTCTGGGGGGTCATCCCCCGATGCCCACGTTCTGTTATATTTTGTAATCCCAGCAGATATTAACGCGTGACGTGCATATCTACAAGAAGAATATATGCATAGGTACATATAAGGGGTAGGGCAGGGTCGTACTATGAGCATGGTAAAGCACGCTATTATTGGCCCCGGCCGGGCCCCGGCCCCGGCACCGGGGCCTAGGCCCCGGCCCCGGCCCCGGCAAAAAAGGCGGCCCCGGCACAGCTCTAGTTTACACTACCTTTTCAATGGTTTACACCTTCGTTTCCATTGTTCGCACTCGGTGTTTAGGAACAATTTTACGTTTTCGGCGGCGTATTAGAGCCATTCAACATCACAAATGAATTGTGGACGCTGAACGCTAGTAAAATGCGTTGGAAAAAATTGGGCGCGCACAAATTGGGCTATTCGAGTGCCACTTCTGCCCCGTTTCACGTGCACGGCCACACGAGTCACGTGATCGACAATTCCATGCTAGTCTTTTTTGGCTATAATCCGTATCGTGGTTACATCAATATCGTTCAAGAATACAATATAGGTATAAATATATAAATACTTACCTTTACATACAGGGGCGGATTTAGGGGGGCCCATTGGCCCAAAATAGTGCGCAAAATTAAGCATTTTTGAGCGATTTTTACGTATTTTCGGGTTAAATGGCTAATTTTTCCGCCCAAGTCAGGGTTCCGCCCCCATCTTAGGGGTACCGCCCCCCCCTTAGGAAAATCCTAGATCCGCCACTGCTTACATATATTGATCGCTTGCCGGTCTAATCGATTTAAACACGAAAATTAGTTATATTCGACTCAAACCCGTGCACAGATGTTTTATAGAACTTCAAAAGGCGCGGTTGAGTCGCCTCTTACGCTCGGGGTCAATTCGAATGTACGTACATAGATAAATTTGTGTAAACGACGGCAAGAAATTTCCCCAAAATGGCCTGTAAACGTGTTTTAGCCTTGCAATTGGGGTCGGGATGGCCTGTTTTTGGTCAGAAACCGCGTGGAAACTCTTAAAATGTTCAAAAACGTGTTTTTATCCCAATAGTGTGGAATGGGCGTATTACATACATGCTCACGATCAAAAGTTCTGGATGGGGTAAACCGAGTTTTCTTGCTGGGGGATTAATGAATACTTACTATTGCCACATAATTAATATTAGTTTTTAATACTTAATGCGTTGTGTTTTGTTCTTCTTTTATTTTTGTGCTTAAATTTGCATCAAAACAAATAATAATGAGGACGATGGAACGATCTGGAACATCAACTATATGCAAAATAATATAAGAAAAGGATCTATATAAATGAATAAATTGAACATTCTATATAAATGAATAAATTGAACATTGTACTTCTCGTAAAATGAGCATTTTTGTTTAAAATTAAAATTATAGCTTAACTTCGTTTGGCGCTGTAGCAACTGGTTTGTCTCCAAAGCGGCCTAAGGTAGGCATACCTTGTGTTAGTGGGGGGTGTGCACCCTACGCCTTTTAGTGTGCATGCGTGGCGTTTGAAATCTGTTATTTATAAGATGAAAAATTTGGATTTAATTTCGTAAATCATTTAAATTAAAAATCTCGTAGAATTCCGGTGAACGGGATGATACATGAAACAGGGGGTGGTGTCGCTGAGCAAAAAGTGGGTCGTCTTTGAATCCAACCAATCTCTGAGACTTTGCACTTGCGTCTTTAGGTCGCCTTTATGCATTTTTTGCAATTTTCGGTCAAAATCGAAGGTTATCGTCTACCTCCCAAAATTTTGAGCTTATGCAATGCAATGAAGGGCATACGATGGCGAGCTCAACTCAAGATTTTGGCAGGGACAGTGGCTAAATCAGTGAAAATTTTGTCAACGTTACAAAATTTTGGGAATGGGTAAATGAATATTTTGTTAAAATTTCATTAGAAAATTTCTCAAAACTCGCGGATGGGTATCAAAATGAAAATTGTTACACTCGCTTTTTTCTCTCGGGTAAATTGTTCCTTAAACCATTAAACAAATTTAACTCTAAATACTATTAAATCTGCCGTTGGCTTATTGGTTGACGGTGTAAAGAGCTTAACGCTGCGTATTTAATTATGCGCTTAGTGTTGTAGTAATTTTGGTAACCGTCTGTGATTAAATCAGATTTTGAAAGAAACCCTTTCATAGTCGCATGCTTTGCTTCTTTGAGTATTTATGTGCATTATATGTATATACAGCCGGCGCTCTTACAGTAAAAACCGCTTTTACATCGAAATCGCTTTGTCGGGAATTCCGCCAGGAGTTGTTGCTTTTCGTAATAGAAAATATAAAAATATAAAAAGTATTCTAAATTAGAATATCGTCTTTTGCAATTCTCTTTAACTATCGCTGTTTTAATAAGATCAGTAAAAGGTGCGTTAGCCGGGAATCGAACCCGGGTCGCCCGCGTGGCAGGCGAGCATTCTACCACTGAACCACCAACGCTCGAAACGTAAAATTTAATAGTTAAATGGGTTTGAACATTAAACTAAAAAGCTGTTGTAAAATCAAAGGATTGCCAAATTCTCTCAATAAAATCGCTGACAGTTCATTCCATTAAGTTTCATGGAGAAGAAGATGCCTTGATTTGAATAAGCGAATACCTCAATAAAGACGCAGGTATCTCGTGTTTCTTCATATCTGAGCATCGGTCTTTACCGAAAATTTTTTGGCCTATAGTTACTAATTTGAAGGAGTACCAACTTTTTCACGCCAGTTCACGTGGGAAATGACATCCATAATATCAATAAAAATGCGAGAATATTTATCGGCTCTCCACTCGCTTGGAAATAAAAGTTTGGAAATACATAAATGTCAACACTACCTCAGATAAATCTCATTTTCGCAATAGTCAAAAAATATAGTCTATTTCACAAATTTTTTGCATGGACATCAATTTCCAGCATTCAAACGAATGGCTACATAAGTGATTTCTACGCAACCTACTGTAATACAATTTTGCTTGGCCAAACTTCGTATGTTTATCACTAGCTATGCAAAATATGATGATATTTGCTCCAGTTTAAATCGCCTTTGTAATCGATTTTCTCTAATCAGAAATAAAAATTGCTGTCTAAAATTAATTTGACCTGATAAATCATGATTTAACGCTCTCTGTCTAGCACTTTTAGGAGGTCATTGATATTGCCTAAGATCAGGCCCGTATCCAGGGGGAGCGTGGGGGCCTTTCCCTCCCCCCATGAAATGGGAAAAAATGTTTGTTTTTCCCAAGGGTCCCCAAAGGGAAAAATGAAAAATTGGCGAAGTGGGTAACACCGCCAAAACATGTTTTTAGCGTACTTTTGAGCTAGTAAACTCAAAATTTTCCGGTGCTTCGCGCCGGATTCATTGTTTATGTAAGGCTTTGTCTTCTAAACTGCTGAAAATCGCTCAAATTTGAGTTAGACACAGAGAGTATGTCTATTTTTTCTAACGCTTTGCGCCGAATTCATTGTTTAGCTATAGTTTTTGCCTTCTAGCTCACTCAAAACAGCTCAAATTTGAGTTATGACATGGAAAACATTAAATTTTTCCGGCGCTTCGTGCCGTATTTATTGTTTATATGTTATATGTAGGTTTTTGTCTTCTGACCCGCTCAAAACCGCTCAAATTTGAACTTGACATGCAGAATATGTCAATTTTTCGGCGCTTGGCGCCGAATTATTCGTTATTCCTATTGTTTTTCACTGTAAAGCACAATGATTAAGTATAAAGGCAAGAGATAAGAAATAATTCGTCGATTAAGTGATGAGAAATCAGCTTAAATGATAAATTTGCTGTATATCAATATGAAATGAAGTGAAAATTTTTTAATTTTTTTGTTGAAATTTTTCTTCACCGTCGTATAGAGCTCGCCGCGATACGTTCAAAACTGTCTTTATTTTCACTTATCTCTTAATGGTTCTCGAGATATCTGGCCTCGAAAAATTTTCGCCCCCCCCAAAATAAAATCCTGGATACGGGCCTGCCTAAGCTCTTCGGGGCGAATGGGACCATTAATATGATGGCTGAAAATTGTGGTGTAGAGTGAGGTAGCCGGTTATTTTTAAGGGCCATAAATGACCTTCAATTTCTTTGTTGAAAATGGCAAAAGAAACAACCAAAAATGGTCTGAAAAGCACAACATTTTGCCAAAAATGGGGGAGTAAAAGCTTTCTGACTATGCATTGATGGAGAAAAACTGTCTCTGGGTGGTGGGATCGTCAACCTGCTTCCTAATCGTATGGCTTTAAAACCATAGAAGGACATTACGCGAAAATGTTTTCGAAAAAATTCAGGCAAAATTGAGGCCAGAAACGATCTAAGATGGAATGGCCTTTACAAAAGTAGTTAGAAATCGTCCAACGGCTATCAAGACAGTTCTAAGACCATTTTAACATTTATAGTAATATTTAAGATCATTTTGGGTACACAGCTCTGTCGGCTCCCTTCCTCATCGGGCCGGCATGACTCCCAGACAGGTCACGCGTTTGGGGACGGGGTTAAGACCTTTGATTTCGGAACCCCTGCTCAAACCCGCAAAATCGAGCAGAGCCCAAAATTAAATTGTTTGTGATTATTTAGCGTTTTTGCGATTCCGACCTATCATACCCCCAGAATTCGGTTGTTGTCAATTTCTGTTTTAGACCCTTCGAAAATCCAACCCGCCTTGAAAAATTCCGTAGACCCCCAGAATTGAATAGTTTTGTGCCTTTTTGTTATTCTCCTAATCAGAGCCCCGAGTTTGATATTTTGTCCTTATTTCGTCAGCTAAAAACTTCTGAAGAAAATTTTGGGACGGGTTCAGTGAATTTTTCTTAGTGTGGCCTATTTTTGGATCAAAGCGTTGGAAAACGCCAAAAAAATTGCCTAAAATCACTGGAAATTAAAATTTAAAATTACCGTACAATCACCCGAATAGTCCAAAAGTTAAACTTTTCGAGCCGCCGATTTTCGCGTTTCTTCGGCAATTTGTGAGTGCTTTTTGGTTGTTTTTGGCCAAAAATTGGAGATCATTTAGCCCCCTCCCAAAAAATGGCCAAGTGCCTCTCCCAAAATTTTGAGCAGATTACTATTTGGCTCAAACTGAACTGGCTAAATCTGCATTTTCTGTCCAATATAGTCAATAATTCTTGGTTCCGATTGGAGACTTTCGGCGCCCGACCGCCCGGCCTTTTTGGCCATTCGTCGGCCCTGGACCCCCGAACAAAAACTGTTTACGTTTTTGGTGGTTACGGTGCTATTTCGGCTTACTCGGGAAAGTTGTACGACCATTTGTACGCGTTTCACGTCCCGAGTCGGCACTGGTATAGCTACTGCTCTTTTAATTGATTATAAATAGATAATTAATGTATAAATAAAAAATAAAGTGATTAATTCTAACTTTTGTTGTATTTAAATGAATACAGAACTTCTCTACTTTAAATTTTCCTTATTTATTTTTCAGCTTTACATCAATGGATAATTTTCTTTCGATTCCATGATTCGAATGATAGACATTGTTAGAAATTATTGCGTGGCTGTAGCTCGTTTTTGGTTTAAACTTTCCGTTTTTAGTATTTCTAAATTTTTTTCGCTCGGGTCATCAATTTGTCTACTTTCTTGTCTTATTTGTTCTTGTTATTATCGTTTTATAATAATTTCATACCTAACTTAATAATTTATTATAATTGTTTATAATTTTATTATCTACTTTCATTATTTTTATACGTCTTATCTACCTTTGGCATCAATTTTTGTTTACGTAATGAATTTTTGATTTGTTATTGTGCGTTTTTTTACGTTTTGACAGTTTTTGAGTATTATTGTTTTCAAATTTTTTATTTTAAATGGCTTCTTTTCGTTCTTTTTCAAAATCTAACTCGTTCGTTACATAGGATTGCCTTGCCCTCGGTAGAATTTCCATTATTTCTACACAGTGTAACTTTTTTGAATAATTTGCTCATTGTTATCGGCGGCAACGGCCACAACGAATCGTCGGATTTGAAGACCAAATGCTTTTCGGATGCCCTATTAGTCTATGATATTGGTTAGCGCAAAATATGCACCGAATGAGAGAATTCTGGGGGTGGAATCAAAAATGTTTAAAAGTGTATTTTTGGGCTCAAAAATGCAGGCACATAGCTGACCGTCCTATTTCGGGGGACCAACACTAACTTTTGGGGAGACTAAGTCCAAAAAGGCCAAAAATAGCACAAAATAACGTTTAAAAAGTCCCATTTTCCGATTTTTCCTAATTTTGGGGGGTCCGAACCCCCCCACATTCCCCCTTGAGATACGTGCCTGCAAAAATGGGGAATACGCGTCAGGAACATCGTTTTTGGCGTTTTTGACGACGTTCTATTCTTCTAGACGTAGATGCACGTGGTCAGGTCGTCCAGGGAGGGGTAAAATTTGGATTTTAGGATCAGGGAGGGGTAAAATGTAGGATTTTCGCTGCAGTAAATTGCACTTTGGCTATTTTTACGTCGAAATAGCTGGAATATGTGCTATTTTTGACTTAAACTGCTCGACATTACCTGAATTTCGGACCCTTGAGCGAGCACCAATCCCCCTCTCACTCCCTCTCCTAACGAGCATGCACGCTTCTAGACCGGCAAACATGAAAAAATTTCGAAAAAATTCGAATAAATAGAACAAAATGTAGTTAAAAATGAATACATGGCTCAGCTGCCAAAAATTTCACCCTTCTGAGCAAGTATTTATGTAAAAACGCTAAAAACAGCACTCTTTCGATGAATTTTTCGGAAAATCACGAATTTGGTTGGAGTGGGGAGAAGTTCCGGAGCATATAAAGCTTTCTGTTGAATAAATACAGCCAAACCCTTTTCCTCGCAAGATTGTGTATGGTTAGCACACGCTTTATTGGCTCTATTCCGTTTGTTACGCTAATACTCGTATGTTATGTATGTACATACTAGCTGAGCTACCCGGCGTTGCTCGGGCATGTTATGTATGTACATATTTAAGGAGATTAAAGAAAAGAAAGGGTTTTAAAATATTTTTAGGAAAACTCGTGCCCGTGCATGATATTTAGTGTTTATCATTGTTTTTCACTTTAATTACTTCTGTTCATTCTTTATTCCAAATTTTTTTATAATTTCCTGCAAGGGTTTGATTGTGCTTCGGCCGAGGATTTAAAGGTCCTAAATTAATCAATTAATTGTTTAATGACTTAGTTAATTTTTATTTATGTAATTAGCCTCGGTCCGGTGGCATTTCGGGGGCCGAAGTTTTTTGAGGCCTGATATCTCGAAAACCAGTAAGAGATAGGCGAAAATAAAGGCAGTTTTGAGGCGTATCTCGGCGAGCTCTATACGATGGTAAAGAAAAATTCTCCAAAAAAATTCAAAAATTTTCCACTTTATTTCATATATGATATACAGCAAATTCACCATTTCAGCTGATTTCTCATCACTTAACCGACGGATTATTTCTTATCTCTTGCCTTTGTACTGCTTTACAGAGAAAAACAATGCAGATAATGAATAATTCAGCGCCAAGGGCCGAAAAAATTGACATATTCTGCATGTCAAGTTCAAATTTGAGCGGTTTTGAGCGGGCGAGAAGACAAAAAACATATATAAACAATAAATACGGCTCGAAGCGCCGGAAAAATTCCATGTTTCCTATGTCAAACCTCAAATTTGAGTTGTTTTGAGTGAGCTAGAAGGCAAAAACTATAGCTGAACAATGAATCCGGCGCACAGCGCTGGAAAAAAATTGACATGCTCTGTATGTCTAACTCAAGTTTGAACGATTTTTAGCGATTCAGAAGACAAAACTATTCATAAACAATAAATCCGGCGCGAAGCGCCGCAAAATTTAGAGTTTAATTGCTCAAAAGTACGCTGAATAACTGTTTTGGCGGTGTTTTAGACGCACTTCGCCAATTTTTAATCTTTCCCTTTGGGGGACCCTTGGAAAAAACAAAAAATTTTTCCTATTTCGGGGGACACGCCCCCCTGGATACGGGCCTGCCTGTACATATATACATGAAAGCTTTTGCATACATCATTGTGTATCTATTATCTATCTTGCGTATTTTCAAATAATATGATAAATTAAGGTATTTTTAAATGCAATCAATAATATCTACATACGTATGTACAGTTCTCACCCCGAAATTTGAACAATAAAGAACCGATTGGATTTATGTAGAAAAGTTGTTTCACGACCTAATCGCTGGACACCTAAAGAGTATTCTGACATGCTTTACTTTGAGAAAACGCGACCCAAACAGCGCGAAGCGCTGGTTAGTTTTAACAAAACGCAACTTAAATGCTTAGGTTGGACCGTGTACGACTCACCGCGCGTGGAGCATATTAATCATAGGTAGCGCGTTATCGCGTACCTATAATATACTTGGGTACTCCTAACAACAGTGCACCCCCTACAGCTATAACAGGACACATTTAGAAGGTGCGGTTTTTTTTAAAAGATAGGTAATAAAAAAATTCGCTGCCCGTTTTTTTGTTTTTCTTGAAACTCAAAACTGGCTGTGTAAAGAAGGTGTAAAGTTTTTGTGTAACGTTATAACATAGGATAAATTTTGGGAGGTTTTTTAGGCGGCATGTGGACAACTCAGTATTGACTCCTCAAATAAATTAATGGCACAGATTTGTAGAGGAAGGGATGCTCCAAATTGACTTTTTTTGTTTGTTGAAATTCGCATTAGTTCTCGAATGGGAATGTAAAGAGTGCGAAAATCTGGGGGTGAAGAAGCACATTTTGGTCGAGTTTTCAACTTGTTTATGTCTGCTACTAACTCCAGTCATGAGTTTCTAAAAATGTTTTCTGACAGAAATGTGGAGCGGATCAAGGGCTACAATCTGCTTACAAGCAGACTTTTCTACGCTCAATAGGGAGTTAGGTTCTGGGGTTTTAAGTTTACACTCTAGTCGATGGTGTAAAAAACAGATTTTAACTAAGAATTCTCTGCCAGCTTTTTCCGCTTATGAGTCGGGCTAAAATGAGTATAACAGTAATCAAGCAGCTTCTAGGGGCTACACGTCGCAGCAAACCGCGTTCAAAAAACACAATATTGAGTTATTTATGGGGGTGTAAAGTTCGAAATCAGACGTGAAAAATGGGCGAAAAAGCACGTTTTTTCCCCAATTTTGATTTGTAAATCATATCAAATAATTTTTGCAACAGAATTTTTGCACATTGAAACGTACTACGGCTCAAAAGCTACAAACTGTACAAAACCGAATTTCTTTAAACTCAACGGGGAATACGGTACAGATTTTTAAAGTTTACAGTGTTCTGAATGATGGAAAATATGTCTTTGTTTGGGTTTTGTTCGCCACTTTCTCCTTTCAGAAGTCAGGATAGGTCCAATAGAATAAAAATAAAGTGCCTTATATATTGTGTATGTCATAGCGAATCGCGTATGTCTAAACCAATATTAAGCGAGCGTAAAGTCAATAATGGGGTGCTTTAAACAGGTTTCTGTCTTGTTTCTTTCTGCCAGCTTCTCCGGTGTGAGTCAGCGACATGATTCTCAAGTCTGTGAATGAACCTGAAATCAAATTCGATACGCAATTTTGGCGCGTATGTTTACACTCAACAGTTCAGTAAAGTGGTTTAAACCAATGTTAATTTATCCTTACGACATTATGAAGACTAACTATTTTCATAAAAGTTGGTCGTAATATCGAAGCAATATTAAAATTACGATTCTGACTAAAATCTTTTTTACACTAGGTGTTAACATATCGTTTACACTACATATTAATCTTCGTTTTAGAGCCTTGCGGAAACCTAATATTTCCTTATGACTAGAAATTTTTAAGGAAACGAGTGTGAGAAGTCGGTTAGACACATTTTTTTAAACAACGGTGGTGTAAAGACCATTGTTGAGACGTGATGACTTTATAAATGTTGATTGTAATATCCGCGTAATATCAGATTTACGGATCCGACTAAAATCTTCTGTGCATTCTGTGTATGTAAGTAAACACTGCATATCAACTTTTGACCTAGAGCCTTGCAAAAAATAATATTTTTCTTAAATTCAAAAAAACAATAAACCAAGTGTGAGATGCTAGTTGGGCGCGTTTGTTTACAATGAACTTTATCGGACTAAATAAGAGTCAGCGAGAAGTAAAATGACAAAACGTGAGATTATTTGTTGAAATTGCATCATGGTCGAAGTAAGCAACGATCAGGGCCCAGTTGCACCAACGACTTGTAACTCATAACTAGCTACAAGTTTGAAGGAAACCAGTAACTAGAGTTGCACCAAAATTCTTTACAAGTAAATCTTTGACTAGAATATTAGTCATTCCGGTTGCACCAAAGTTTTAACAAGTAGTTTTTTAATGAGTATACTAGTTCTCATAAACTAGCGTTTTTTGGACTAGTTTATCAGCTTAAGTTGCACCAAAATTTTATACCAGTTATTTTATGCCAACTTGTTAATAAAAAGTGGGTTTTTTCTACTATTCCGGAGGGCACCGTTTATGCGTAACTAGTAGATTATTTTTCGTGATAATGCATGCAATTTCGGATTCATCGGACAACAGTGATGTGGAAGACATTGACGTGAGGAGGAGACTACTTAGACCGCGAGTTAACTTTGATTTGGACGATTTTTCTGAAAGATTTCGGTTTTCAAAATATATTATCACGGAGATCATTCAAGAAACCGGTCATCTTTTAGCAGCTAATAGCGATAGAAATTTCCCGTTGGAACCGAAAGAGCAGCTGCTATTGTGTATTCGTTATTTGGCCTCTGGATCCTTTATGCAAATTGTTGGGGATGCACATGGGCCGCATAAATCAACGGTTTCGCGAAAAGTACACAAAGTTGTAACGATTCTGAATAATTATTACTTTGATAAGATAATTAAATGGCCTCAAAATATCGAAACTATTGTGAATAAGTTTTATCGAATAGCAAACTTTCCATGCGTCATTGGGTGCATTGATGGCACTCACGTACCGATCAAATCACCAAGTATCAATGAACCGCAATACGTTAATCAAAAAGGCTTCCATTCTTTGAATTGCATGATGATTTGCGGTCCTGATTATAAATTCTATTACGTTAATTCGCGATGGCCCGGAAGCGTTAATGATGCACGCGTTTTGCGCACAAGCAACGTTGCAAGTAAGATTGATACAAGTTCATGAAAGAGACTTATACAGGGTGGCCCAGAAAACACTCCTTTAATAACTCTACAAAGGATCACTGGTTTTTTTGTACGAGCTACTTTGTATATGACAAAAGTTAAAAAAATATCTTTGTACGGAGGAATTTTTCTTCGTACATTCCACTTTTTTAGCGTTTTTTTGTGTATTTTCGACCTTTGTTCCGATAAGTTTCTTTGTATCATGCACAAAGAGCCCAAAAAATCTTTGTACGGAGCCTAAAATCTTTGTCCCGCCCGTACAAAAAAACAGTGCCCTGTAACGATGCGATTTTTAGTTCAATAGACAGTGATCGACCGGGCCTACGGGCCCGGGAGTTTTATTTTAAGGCCCGATTCGAGAAAAAATGGGAACATATGGGTTTCTCTTTGCGTCGGCTTTGTGTGGTACCTTCACAATTCGCTGAAAACTCGTATTTTCCGAAACAAATTTTGTAAAGTGTTTCTACACGCTTAGAAACGTCAAAAAATGCAAAAAAAGTTATAAGGCATTTCTGGAGAATAATGGCTTTAAAGAACGTTTTTCCACAACAGAAACATTTTTTGGACCATTTCCCAATTTCAGGAACTGTCCGTTGGGGGAAAACAGTGAATGGAAGTCAGCCTGGTACTTTTAGAGTAGGTATATAAGTATTTTAAAAAAGTGAGTGCGTTTTACGAGTTTTTTTATTTTGTATAATGGGCTAAAGTTTGCTGATAAATAATTTAAATTCTATGCTTTGTTTGCAGAAGCAGGTCTGCATATTTTTTGGACATGTTTCCGGGTTTTGTTTTTAAGTAAGTTATAATAATGTTTTTAAATGACTACGTTTTTTGATGGCGTTTTTCATGAAATACTGCGGCAGAATATTTCTTGGTCACACTGCATAAGGCATGTTTTTATCAAGTTCTTACTCATTTTAAATGTTACTGTTGGACTGATAACTTTTTTTCGTTTTTCGTCAACGATTCACTGAACTTTCCGAATAAAATTTCCCTTTTTCTCCTCAATTTTCGTTAAGAGTAAAACTTTTTAATTTTTCCGAATTAATTATTTTCGGCATAATTCTAAAACTGATGTATTAAAACCGCGTAGATAATCGACTGTTTACCAACGTGACTCGTAACTAGTATAAAATCGCTAGTTAAAAACCACTAGTTTTATGAGTAGGTGTGCAACCCGATTTTTCAACACTAGTAAAAAACTCGGAACTAGTATCTGGTAACTAGTAACTAGCGAACTTTGGTGCAACCAGTTTAAACAAGACTAGTAAAGACGGCGGAAAAACTAGCTTGTAGCTAGTTATCAGTTACAAGTCGTTGGTGCAACTGGGCCCACAGAAGCGATAAGTGAATTTCAGCTTGAGCACAGAAAATAATGCTGCTTCGAACTTCAGCTAAATAATATTGCAAACGCGCGGAGTCGGAATATAACTCATACACAATGCAAGTATAAATTGCTAAGATGGAAGCAAAATCTAATGACATTCGCTACAACACTGACAAAGATAGGAATAACTACTATTTTTTGCTAACAAAAAGTTGGGTACTAGCAAGAAAAAATGCTCCGATGGAACAAAAAAAGATAGAATATACTTGGAACAAAGAATTATCAAGCACGTAAAAGGAGGGGACTAGAAAAAGCTCCTATCTACAAATGTCACAAAATTTGCTAAAACTCAGAAATTTCCTAAACAAAGAAAAAATGAAAGTAAGTAAATCAAAGAAAAAACCTACCTGTGTCTAAAACTGCAAGATCTGCTAAAAATCAGACTTTTTCTAAGCAACGCAAAAATCGAAGTATATTCTGCGGCCTGCAGAAGAAAGCAGCATCCTGTCGAAAAAGATAAAACATTGGGCTAGATAACTGAACCACTCACTCTGCAAAAGCAGATATCGCCATAGCTGAGCAGCGCCATGTTGCAATATTTTTCTGGGTCAAAAAATAGTAATTATGGTATGTTGGAAAACGGCAATTTTCGACGTTTCTCATTGAACACTGGTGCATACCCCTAACCTCCCATGCCTAATGGTTATCAGTTCACATGGGCAGGAATGAAATCCGGGTGGTCTGGTGGGATTAAACGCCAGAAGAGTACTGAACGGACGCATGCATTATATAGAAATCACAGTCTTTCGTTGCGATATCGCAAATAATCATAGGATATAACTTTTTTAATATTTATCGAGCCACAATATCGAATAAATTAACGTAGCTAGTGATTAGCAAAAACGCAGATTTGAGATTTAATTTATAAGCTTTATATTAAGCATTGGACACCATACCTAGACGTAGGGGGTTTGAGGAGTATGCGCCCCAAGGCAAAATACCCAACAACAAAACGCAAATACCCAATAATACCTCCAGAATTCAATTTTTTAAATCTTTCTGCTCTTTTTGGGTTTTTTTGGTAGGTACCAATAGATAGAGCTCGACAAGAAACGTTCAAAAATGGTGTTTTCTTCGCCATAGCACTATTTTTAAGGCCAATATTCCAATTTGAAAACCCTCCTCAGAATTTTGGAACCGCCCACTATATGGTGGACAATATGAGACGGTTCACCTATTTTTTTCAGAGGCCGCAGAATATACTTCGATTTTTGCGTTGCTTAGAAAAAGTCTGATTTTTAGCAGATCTTGCGGTTTTAGGCACAGGTAGGTTTTTTCTTTGATTTACTTACTTTCATTTTTTGTTTGTTTAGGAAATTTCTGAGTTTTAGCAAATTTTGTGACATTTGTAGATAGGAGCTTTTTCTAGTCCCCTCCTTTTACGTCCTTGATAATTCTTGTCTTCCAAGCATATTCTATCTTTTTTTGTTCCATCGGAGCATTTTTTCTTGCTAGTATTGATTAGAGTACTCGTGCAATTCATACGTATATGATATTATGTACCTTATGCGCACTCGCACGCTAACATCTCACATATATGTATTTAAGGACGCGCGCTGAGTCTTAAACGGTTCGACCGTAGCGTTTAGGTCGCATGTTTTCTTAAAGTGAAGCATGTCAGGATGCTCTTTTGGTCTCCGGCGAATTGGTCGTGAAAGAGCGTTCCTAAATAAACTCAATCAGTCCTTTATTGTTCAAATACCGTAGCGAGAAGTGTACATACTCGTATATATACTTACAATATATTGTTTCTGCTTTATTTAAAAAAATATTTTCTATCCATTTACTTTATCATTTTCGCCTTCTAATATTCTATTGCAATTTTTACTCGAATTCTAGACTGCTACGCATGGAAAACTATCGACTTCACTGCTGATTTGCCTACTGCAGACTTGTCTTTCTATGGGCACAGTGCAGCGGCGTACAAGAAGTATTGTTTTTTAGAGATTTATTTAAAAATTTATTTCTTATGAATTAGCGTCGTGTTTAGTTAGCTTTTTTGGCGAAATAAAATCCCAAAATAAATAATTTAAATTTGATACGATTTATCGGAAAGAATATTTTGTTTGATTTTGTCACATTCTAAAAAATTTTAAAATCAGTATTGTAGCATTCATTTTAAATTAAAATTCTATAAGTTAGACCCGATTTCTTAAAAGCAAAATTAGCATTTAAATTAATGAATAATATAAGTCTAATTTTGAACTTTTATAAATTTAGGTTTTCAGTCGTTTTTTTGTTCCCTTTTTTCTTTCTTTACATATTTGTTGTTTTATAACTTGAATGTTTTTTATTGTTTTAAATAGCAAATTTTTTTTAATTCCAAAATTTAAATGTCTGGATAGGTATATTTTTACATTTTTTATTTAATGTTGATGAATCAAATTTGCAAAATTTATTGAATTTTCATTATTTAAACTTTAAATTATTGATGGACAAATTTGTAAAATTCCCTTGCATTAAAATTAATTAAAACTAAGGTAATATGAATGTACTCATTTTTCGAAATTCACATATGTACATAAACATGTACGATTCGGCAGGAAAATTTTACTAAATATTTGGCAAATTATTTTAATGAATCTGATTAATGAGATAATATATTTTCAAATACATGTTAAATCATTTGCATTAATGCGAGGACGGGAACTTTTTTTATGAATTTTTTAATTTACGAAAATTTTTGATCGGTTTTAACACTTAAAATTTATGTACGTACATACATATGTAGGATTCTTTCATTCTCAGCTTATAAGATCGATTTATTTAAACGTACTGATATTGCATTGTTTACATTATGCAAATATGTATTTAGATTAATTATTAAAATTTTTTGTTTTTGTTTATGTATATGTACATTTATGTATATGCAGGCAGGCCCGTATCCAGGATTCGGCCGAGAAGGGGGAGGCGGACTCAAGACAAATTGATCTATGTCTTGGGAAATTCGTTGGGGTACCTCGCCAAAACCGCATTTTTTGACACTTATTGACATGCTCTATCTATTGAAATCATAAAATTCAAGCTTTTCGAAAAAAATTTTTCACTAAAAATGCTATGAAGAGTGTCGTTATTTTCTTCCGCTTGAGCCAAATTATGTAAAATACTTCATATTTGACGGAAAGCGCCGGAAATTTGAAGATTTTGCGTCAAAGACAGACACTTTTTCCATCTTTCTCCTTTTGAAAAATTTTTCGGCCAAAGCGAGGGGCAGCCACCATACCTGGGTGTAATAGGTTTGGGAGTATGCACGCCCCAGAAAGCAGAATAACCCCCTCAGAAACCAAAATACCCTCCCCCAGAAATCAAAATACCATATCGCCTTTTTTAAGGCCATTTTGGACCTTTGAAAAATCCTGCACCCGTCCCTCCTTTCCCCCACCAGGACTTTGGTGCCGCCGCCACCCCACCAAAATTCAATTTTTGAACTTTTTTGTTTGTTTCGCAATTTCTGATGCCAAAGGATAGTGCTCGATGAGAAACGTTGAAAAGTGGTGTTTTTCCGCCATGTCACCATTTTTAAGGCCATTTTTGACCTTTGAAAAATCCTGCACCCGTCCCCCTACCAGAACTTTGGTGCCGCCGCCATCCCCACCCCGCCCCTAAATACGGCCCTGTATGCAGGTTTACCTTTAGTCCATATCTGCCTTAGCTAATCGTTCATATGATTTTGTAAACTTATTTCATGAAATAATGTTATCAGGCCTTATATATATATATATATATATATATATATATATATATATATATATATATATATATATATATATATATATATATATATATATATATATATTTGTATAGTTTGTTTTTCTGGTTGCTTTTCTTTTTACTAAGTCCATTTCACGAAACCTTGTGCACGCGAAAATCAATATTCAACGTTGAATTAATTGGCTACAAAAGTGGTTTCTGGGCAACCTACTGTAATACAATTTCGCGCAGTAAAATTTCATACGCTTATCAATTGCTATGCAAAGCTTTTGCGATTGCTACTTCACTTTAAACCGCTTTTGTAATTCATTTACATTTTTTCAAAATTGCGATTTATGCACAAAGTTTCGTGAAATTGACTAGAGTAACAATTTTTTTAAGACTCTTCAAGTGACATCTTGCAATTATGCGCTTTGTAAACTCACGCAGGGGGAATGGGGGTCCGACACCTCCAAAATTCAGAAAAATCGGAAAAATTGAACTTTTTAAACGATATTTTGTGCTATTTTTGCCCTTTTCGGGCTTAGTCCCGCCAAAATTGGTGTTGGTCCCCCAAAGTAGGACGGCCAGCTACTTGACTGTGTAAACTATGTTCTCCGAGGGCGTCGGGAATTCTCAAGCTGTTTAATATTCAAATTTCATTAAATCTATGAAAATTTGGGTTTTTAAGCCTAACTAATTTTTCCCATCGTCTTTGCCTCTTGTTTGCCTATTTGCCTATGCGTACAATTTAAATGTGCAGTTAGAAATGCTTTTAAAAATGAAAAATTTAGAAATGAAACGTAGAAATGCCAATTTGAATGTAGAATTCTCGAAGCGCATCTAGAATATCGCCAAAAAGGTTTTTTGCGTACTTTTGAGCCAGTAAACGCAAAATTTTGCGTTGGTTAGTGCCAGATTAATTGTTTATGTATAGTTTTTGTCTTCTAAACCGTATAAATTTGAGTTAGACGTAAAGAAAATGTCACGTTTTTTCGCCGAATTACTGCTTTGCTGGTCGTTTTTCTGTGCAGAGCACAAAGACTAAAAATTAAGCAGTTGTTCACGGAGCAGCAGGCACCTAGCTGCCGTCCCATTTTTGGGGTGGACCAACACTAATTTTGGGGGGGACTAAGCCCCAAAAGGCCAAAAATAGCACAAAATAACGTTTAAAAAGTCCGATTTTTACTTAATTTTGGGGGGTCCGAACCATAGGCGGGCAGCACCGAAATTCTGGGGGTTGGAAAAATTTTAAAGGTCAAAAAATGGTCTTAAAAGTGGTCGTATGGCGAAAAAACACCACTTTTCGACGTTTCTCATCGAGCACTATCCAATGGCATAAAAAAATCGCTAGAAAAGCAGAAAAAATTTCAAAATTTGAATTCTGGGGGGGGGGTATTTCACGTTCTGGGGGTGCATACCCCAGAGCTCCCCCACGCCCACGTGTGGTCCGAACCCTCCATTCCCCCAAAGATACGTGCCTGCGGACTAGACGAGAAATCAGTTGTGCGGATAGTTTAACCAATAAGTTTTTGTGTTTGAGTATGAGATATGGTAAAAATATTAGAATTGTTTGAAATTTTGCTTCTCCATCGTGTAGAACCCGTTGAGAAACGTTAAAAATGCCCTTATTTTTGACTACGAGATATATGACTTTCAAAATTGTTTGTCATCCCTGAAATAATGTCCTGGCTCCGTGCCTGCGCACGCGTCATGCATGTACGTGTTTTGCGTAGTTTCAATCCTCTGCCCTTGGCATTTTTGCTTCTTTTAGCACTTTAAAATCTTATCAGTAGTTCTCGCCGATCTTCTATAATTTTTCGAATTAAAAGCTATAGTCTGTTCCATTGCAAGCGGCCCATTTTCGCTTTACGGCTTATTACTGTAGCAGAATATTTTACGGTTTAGGTTGTTGCGGCATTCTGTTAGGTTAGCGTTACATCATATTACAGTACTCGCTACGAATGTTTACATTTTAATACTGCTCCATAGGATGATAGAGCTTGTTAAGGCTTATATGTTTAACACGCCGGTCGTGCGTGGGCGGAAATAGGACCGACGTCTTAAAGATATAACCCTATTAAGCTCTAGAAGCTTATTAAAGCGTGAAGATTCATGGCGAGTAGTGTAAATTAAGCGCATTAAACATCAATAAGAGTTTAAAGCGACCGGCTGTTAGGATACACTTCACGCCGCGAAAGTTGATGCTCTAATATGCTTTAGAGGATGATAGAGCTTGTTATTGGATATGTCTTCAACACGTCGGTCCTATTTCCGCCCACGCATGACCGACGTGTTAAACATATATCCTTTAACAAGCTCTATTATCCTGTGAAGCATATTAGAGCGTCGCCGTTCATGGCGAGCACTGTAGCATAATTGAAGAAGCCGTTTGCGCAGCAAGAATCTATTACAGTAATAGGGCTTTAGCAAAAAAATGGGCTGTTTGGAATGGAACAGACTATAAAAACAACTTGAAAATTTCTAATAAAATCATAATGCACCCTTTGTTAAATTTTATAATAATATTCAATAGTGAAAAACACATAAGGTTAACGTAGCGGGGACATCCAAACTCGGTCGCATTCCATTCCGTAAGGCCGAGATTTTTAAAATCCTATTTTCGGCAAAAATTTACGATTTTAGGTCACTTTGGTCGCTTTTTCGCCACTATTCACCTAAAAAATAGATAGTCGCTTACCAGACAGGCGCAGCATGGAAATCCTGGGGTTGTGGAATTTTAAAAGGCGTTTTTTGGGCTCAAAAAGAGTCGGATACGCCTTAAAAACATATTTTTGGCTTTTCTGACGATGGTGTATCTTTCCAGAGCGTAAAAACAAAAAAGTTTCGTAATGTGTCAGTAAAATTCGATTAAATTGAACGAAATATATTCAAAAATGAGTCTATGGCGCGATGTGCCGGAATTTTTGTGACACTACTGAGCAAAAAGAAAGCTGAAACCTTCAAAATAGCCTCTTTTTCATACGATTTTTTTTGAAAATTTTTTGGAAAAACGGGAATTCTAGTGACTGATAAAAAAATTTCGGGGCGATTGTACCCCAACCCCATGTATTACCGGTTTAAAGTTTTGGGTAGGGGTCCCCGGCGATTTTTTGGGCAAAGGGGGGTGGGGGATTTGACTGGCCAAAAATGACGGAAAATCACCTAAAAATACCAAAAATGAGGGGTCAAAAAGTTTCTGACTGTGGGCGAGGTCGGATCACCTAAACTCTCCCCCACTCCAATACATGTATGCCCCCAAAATCGTTCGTAATGATGTGTTGTAAGGACTGCCCAAAAATGAGAAGTTGGTCAAGCCGACATTTTGTCTAAATTCCTAAAACTCTCGCTACAGTATGATCGCCTGGTTTACTGCATAAGCTTACTGTTATGAAACCGCGCCTGATTTGGGGACACATTACGTGCAGCTCAGTAATTTGTGTTTGGATCGGGCGCTAAATTATCAGAAATGTGGAAAATTATTACCTACCTACTGAAAAAACAGGAAAAAATTTCATAGTGAATAAAAAACGATTTTTTTCAAAATGTTTCCATTAATTTTTTCCACATTTTACAGCGATATATTCGTCTTTGGTGGATTCAATGGCCAATTTTTGGACAAATTGCTGCGATTTTCGCCGGGTGAGCAAACGTTTTTAATTTTTCTTATTTTCAAGACGCTTTTTTTGCCCAAAAATGATACGTACGCGTGAAAAAACACGGCAAATACAGTGCTGGCCATGAAACTTTACGCTTTAAGATGCTTCTAATAATCTTAAGGAGAGCATTGCCGGTCAGCCGTTCTGGTCTAAGATGACCTAGTAAAATGGCCGCGTTAGAAAGCGCTAGAATGACTAGATATTCCTAGCACATCTCCAGTATGCCGCACGCAGCATTCTATTTTTAGCTATGGCGCGATGGATTGACTATTGTTGTATTCCGTTACCTTCTTCCTGCGTTATCTCGGTCATGCAACAATAGAGTCAATCTATCGCGCCATAACTAAAATAGAATGCTGCGTGCAGCCTATACTAGATATGCTAGGAATATCTAGTGTCATTCTAGCGCTTTCTAAAGCGACCATTTTGCTAGGTCATCTTATACCCAGAACGGCTGATCGCTTAGTGCTTTCGCCTTAAGATTATCAGAAGCATCTTAAAGCGTAAAGTTTCATGGCCAGCACTATATGTTCATGTTCGGCTCTCGAAATTTTGGCTGGAATTCCCCAATCATTGTTAAGGGGGAGGGTGGTAAATTACCTCTAATTTTTGCCAAGCACCTTTTCTACGAATTTTTTGGAAATTTTGAAAATCGCGAATTCTTGATGGGGTGACAAAATTTTCGTGAGGTTGAAGATCATGTATGGTGGTAATTACATAGCATGGCAATTCTGGGGGGGGGGGTTAAATTTTAGAGTACCTTTTTCGGAATCAAAGATCGTGGATACGCGCCAAAAACATCGTTTTCAGTGTTTCTGACGATGCGCTATCTTTTTAGAGCGTAAAAACATGGAAAATTTTATGAAAAAAATGAACAAAATTTGAATAAATTAAACAAAACATGGTCAAGAAATGAGTAGTAAATGGCGCGAGGAGCCGAAAATTTGACACTTTCGAGCGAATAGATGGCTAAAAACGTTTAGAATAGCACCTTTTCTACGAATTTTTTCGAATTTTCTGAAAAATCGCTAATTCTGGGGAATGAACAATTTTCCGGGATGTAAATCTAACCCTCCCTATCCTCCAGGTCATGCATGCCGGCCGACTGTCCCCCTCTTGAAATTCAGAACTCGTTGCAGTTTGTATACATGGAAGTAACACTACATAATTCCACTAGCCATTTTTGAATTTTTTGTGATTTTCAGTCATAAATAAAAATGTCGTTTTACCTCCTCCCCACTAAAACTAACCAAATACCCCACCCATAATTTCGAGCCGTTTAGATATACGGCTACTACGATGCATCTCTCAGTCGTCGCGCTCTTTTTATTTTCCTCATGTGATTTATTTTTTCCATATTTTGTATTTGTTTACATTTTCCAAATTTCTTTTTCTTTTTTTAATACTATTTTTATTTTTTATCCCGTCTTTCCTATTTTTTCCTGTATTTCGCTCGCGTGTATTGCGAGCTTTGCTATCCGCTTGCACGTCGATTGCAAGCGATTGTTAGGATAATCGTGACAAAGACTTTTATATATGTTATATGTGCGACTTTCTAATCATATACGTACATATGCTTCATTTTTCCATTTTTTGTGTTTTTACAGCCTATAGTTTTCGCATTTTTATTCGCTTGTTATTTGCATCATTTTACATTATTTATTTCTTTGAATTTAACCACTTTTCATTTCATTCTTCCTGATTTTTCTCTTCCTTACACCACGTGCTTGCGATACGCTTGCGATGTCGATTGTGGTTAGATTGCAAGTGAATGGTTGTTCGATTGCAGGCGATTGTTTTGACAATCTCGGCAAAGACTTTGTTCTATGCGCGTATTTCTAAGCATACCTTCCGAGGGACCTATATTTACGCTTAACTTTTTCATTTTTTTCTATCTTTACAGCCTACAATTTTTATATTTTCATTTATTTGTTGTTTGTTCAATTTTAACGCTGTTTATTTGTTTGTTTCCTACTGTGTTTTACTCCTTCGTTATTTTTTCTTCTTTCACCGCGTGCTTGCGATCCGCTCGCAAATCGATTGTGATTTGGTTGCAAGTGATTGTCGTAAAATTGCAGGCGATTGTTCGGACAATCGCGACAAAGACGCGTGCTTGTACGACGGTTGGGCCAAGGGCGCGAAATGCGCCTGGTCGAAAAATCGCTGCTCGCCGACCTACGATCGCGATGCGCAATCGCTTGTCAAGCAGGTGAGCGGCGCGGTTGCGACGCGAGCGTCGCCGCCTCAATCGATCGACCAGCGACGATTGCCATCGGCGTCGAGTAGCGACGAGTCGCCGCTGAGTCGCGCGTCGGCCAAATCGGACGCGTCGTCGTGTCGCGCGTCGCCGTCGCTGTCGAAATTTGATTGCCAACGCTTGTACGATTGCCAGTCGTGCGCGAGCGCCGCGTCGCAATCGTGCAATTGGTGCGCGAGCGGCCGCAAGTGCGCGACCGAGTGCAACGACGGCGCGCCGGTAATTTTTGCGCTTCACTCAAAATATTTTACTACCTAAATAATAGATTTTTTAAAAAACAATATTAAATAATTAAATTTTTTTATATAATATTTTAAAAATATTTCGTCGCATGAAGTAATTTGCGGGATTAATTATAATCGCGCGTATGTACGGCTACAGTATGCCAACTTTTGCATTCATTATTTTTCATGATTTTTCTTCAAAATTTTCCCCACTTTTTCTATCGTTTCGTGCGTTTTTCTTTCATTTTTTACGTAAAATTCCTTCTTTCGTTCATCCTGCTGTAAATGTTGTCTTTTTGGCCAGTTTTTTTTAAATTTTAATGATGTTTTTCTAATCAATTTCTATTTTTCGGCTTTTATTTTGGTCTTTCTTTATTTTTTTCTTTTCCTTATTCATAATTTTGATATTTTAGTAATTTGGCATTTTTTTCTATTTTTTGGAAATAGTTTTGTTGTTTTCTTTGTTTCATCGTTATTTCGCAAAATTTGATATTTTAGGCTGAATTTTAGAAGAAGAATAGTTGGTCATTTTTAGGCTGATAAATTTACGACCTATTGTTGGTCTAAAAATGTCAAAAAAGCACCATAATGGCCTAGAATCGCAAATTTCTGCTAAAAAATGCTGAGGGCTTTACACGTATAGATATGAGTATTTGTGCGCTTCTTTTGACCTTTATTTTTTATCAATTTATTTTTCAAAATTTCGATTTTCTAGCCGTATTTTGTTGTTTTTTAACGTGTTTTGCTGTTTTTATATTTCTATTTTTGAGCCTCAACTTTCCCCAATTTTCATTTATTTTTTAATTTTTTTACTGGCCTTTTTTTGTATTTCCATGATTTTGTTTATTTTTTCCTCCAAATTTCAATTTTTTCGCTTAATTTTTAAAGTTTTGAAAATTTTAGGCGATTTCGTCTTGGCAAAGTTGCCCCCCACAGCCATTTAATTGTTCTCAGTTTTATTCGTGCAATTCGTGCAAATACAGCGAAAAATGCATTTGGGACCGACGTAATAAGTTGCAAAGCTTCTCTTGCCTTGAGCCTAGCTTGCGTAAGCTTATTTTTTGCTATAAGCTTCAAAATTTTGACTCATCGTACATGAATCATCGATTAATTAGAATTAATCAATTTGAAGTAATTAAAATTATTTTAATTAATTATTATTTAATCATTTTTTATTTATTAATAATAAATCAAAATTTTCTGAAATAACGGTCTTAGCTAATTTAATTGCTCAATGATAATTAGTAATTTTGTAATAATAATTAAGAATGGTAATAAGCAACAATGAGTTTAATAAATTGGAATAATTTTTTTAATTATGATTTGTTTCAAATTTGATTTTTGCTTCCATGTAATTTTTTGGTGTTTTTTGCAAAAAAATATTTATTTATTTTGCATGTTTAAAAAAACATGCTTCAAATTGATTTTTGAATTATCAATAAATATTTTTGATGTTTTCGCTTTTTCAAATCTTTTTTGTATAGCCTTTCATTTTTTGGTAATTTTATATTGTTTACTGAGAGTAATTTATGAATAATTATTTTTTGAATATTTATTCAAACGGGCTTACGTAAAACCAAGCTCAGATCGTAGGTCGTCGGCTTAATGTTTCATTTAACCTATCTAAATAAGCTATATATGCAGTTTTTTAATTCGAAAAAATGGCGTATCTTTTTGTGCGAAATTTAAAAAAAACCGTACTACCTACCTTACGCTTTACACAAGAACTCAGTAGTACCTTCTTTATACTTTACACAAGAAATCGTAGCTGTTTACACTTCGCACGAAAAATCATAGCACTTAACGCTTTACGCAGGGTAATTAATGCGAAAATTTTTAGCCTAAATTTTGAGCGCAGTTTATTTTTAAATTTATGTAATTTAAACTTAAATTTGAATTTTATATTATTGAATTTGTTAAATTTACAGCGGAAAGAGTATTGGAAGGGAGTACCGTAGCAGCGGTAACGACGCGTGATCAAACTTCATCCAGTCTTTGTTATAAACCTTGCGTATTCATCACCAATTGTGAATCGTGCTCTAAACAAGGGTAAGCATGAGTGTAAACAAATTTGTAAGGAATCGGGGAATTTTTTGGGATCTAGTTTACAATTTACCCCCAGCGTTTTTTACCCGATCCATATAAGCTACAGTAACCAAACTTTACAAGGAGATAGCTATAAGCCTATTGTACTAATCTGGCAAAATTGATTAACTTACGGTGTAAACTTACTGCTTTAAAAAGGAAAAAATTCTATAAAAAATACTTACTTCACTTTACTTTAAACTTACTTCAAAGTTACTTTTTTTAAACTTACTTTTTTAATGTACATAGGATGTTGATTGAGTTACAAATAACTGCTTTGTTTGAAACCCACCGAATTGTTAACAATTTTTAGATGCCGTTAGTACGTTGTAAACTGTGAGTGTAAAGTAGTAAGTTTACACCGTAATTTAATCAATTTAGCCAGATTAGTACAATAGGCTTATAGCCATCTCATTGTAAAGTTTGGTTACTGTAGCTTATATGGATCGGCTAAAAAACGCTGGGGGTTAAATTGTATACTAGATCCATTTTTTCTCTCAATTTAAAAATTGTAAAATCGGAAAATTAATGTCATTAAATTAAACAAATTTAATTGGAAAAAAACTAAATTAAAACAAACAAAGTATAAACATTTGAACAATTATTTTAAACAATTGAAAAAATGTTGTAACGGAAAATCTGTGCTAAAAAATTCGTTAAACTACATAGCATGAATTAAAAATACCATTAATTAAATAACAGATCGTTTGTTTTGTCTCCGATTTTCGAACGCTACTGCATTTTAGAATTGTGAATCGTTTTGTATTAAGTTTAAAATAGGCTCGGTTCGGTGTAAAGAAAAGTGTTTGCCTAATGTTAGTGTAAAGCATACCTAAATGTATACGAAAATCGTTTTACATGTATTTAATTTAACCAAGAGTTTATCGATGCGTCTCGTTAAACTAGCATGAAATGAATGTTATCCGAAAATTGGCAGACGTCCAATAATCAGATTTTATGCTAACATAAATAAAAATGTATCAAAACACGCTGTATTTTTGAATAAGCTGAATATTCGGTATACATAATTGATTAATATATCGGTACATTTTCAATTCTTTGTGAGATATAATAATTAATAGATCATGTATAATTTTTCAGTATTAATTTAATAATACTTATAACATTTAAGAAAATATCGCCTAAATCGCACACTTTTTGTCGAAAAGTTATCTCGGCAATTTGTGTTTTTGGTTATAATGTTTGTATGTTTATTTTTTATTTCTCTTTTTATATTTTTTTATTTTTCTATTTCTATCGTTTGGCGAGTTTACTCTGAAATTGAAGCAACAGTAAGAACATTATTCAAGAGAATAATAATTAAAAATAAGAACTATCTTGATATTCTCGAATCATTAACTTGAAATAGTTAAAATATTTGCTTATAGTTTAAATTTTTTTCTATGCTAAAGTTTAAACATTGATCGTTTTTTGGTTTTCTAAAGTATTGGACACATTATACAGTAAAGACTTCACTTCAGTTATAAGAACCATAGTTTTTTATTTTATTTTTCATTTTTCTTAATTGAAATTACATAACTAAAAATTATATCGTTCGTACCATTAGCTGATATATAAGCATCAGATTATTAAACCACTTTGCATTATTGAAAATGGAAGCAAATGAAGCGTCTAATGGATCGAATATCTGTCCGAAATAATTGATCATTTGTCTTAACTTGATCTAAAATATCTGCGATATTAATGATTAACACATAAAAAATTTTCCATAGAAATCGATTCGAAAAATAAAAAATTGAAAATTAAAAATAAAAATTTTTTTAAAATGTCCAAATATCGCGGATTAATCAGCGTGACTTTAATGACTATTTGGAACATTAATCGAGCGGGTTTTGAGTTAAACTGCATTTATACAACTTCTATATCGAATAATTGACAAATCGATCTCTAAATATTCAGTATAATTTGAATATTTGTTTAATTAACAACGATTTCTCTTTAATGTCAACTTTAATTTCCATTTCCGGCATTTTAATGATTTTAAAGGTAATGATTTTAGTTCAGTTTAAATTGTTTTAAAGTTAATTATTTTGGCTTATTTTAAAATTTTATTTTAATTTAAATTTATGTGTGTTTCAAATTTATTTTAATTATGTACATACTTTACTTCTTTTATTTATTTAATTATTTTAATTTATTTCAAATGTGCCTTACCGCACTTAATTAATTACAGGTGCATTTGGTGTCCTAATTCGAAACGATGCGTCGACACTAACGGCTATTTGACAGCATTTCCTTACGGCCAATGCTTGCAGTATTCGAATTTTATTCCAGAATGCGCGGGTAATGTAAACAACTTGAAAGATGAGAAAAAATTTAAATAATATGTAAACAAAACTTACAAAATAGCAGAAAAACAAAAGATGTTCTACGAAATTCCAGTCGCAGATTTTCCTTAAAAAATATTCAGTTCTTAAGCCTACATAGATCAAAATTTAATCTTTACACTGTTCAATTCTACACTCGAATTTCGATATTATGTACATTAGCATTCAGCGGTCGTACTGTTGAGTGAATTTTAGAATTTCGCAGCGGTCGTCGTTCATTGTTTTTAATTAAAATTTTGAAAATGGCGAATTTTTTTCTTATACAAAATCTGACGCGAATGGTTGTATGGGATATTTAAATTAGATAATTACAGTAACTGGGGCCAGATGAGCGTAATGTGTCGAGAAAAGAAAAACATATTCTAATTGGTTTGAGCAGAGTGTAAAGGAATGAAGTATCAGTAAGCGGAAAAACAAGCAAAACATGATGTATTAATAAAACTTGCGAAGGGAATACCGTTGAAGAGATGTTTTAAATTTATTTTGGTGCTAAAAATTGAACTATGTATAGGATATAATTCGTCAAAATGAAAATTTTGTAATTTGCTTACGTTGTAGCTTATGTACAACATTCTTGTAACGGCTAGTGGTGTGACTTATTAATTATCGATTGTTTATAGATCTCTGGGGAATGGGGGGTCCGACCCCCCCCCCCGAAAAAAACCGGAAAAATTGGAAAAATACGATTTTTTAAACGTTATTTTGTGCTATTTTTGGCCTTTTTGGACTTATTTCCCCCTAAATTGGTGTTGGCCCCCCTAAAATAGGACGGCCAGCTACGTGCCTGATTATTTATTGACTCTTTTAATTATTGTACTTGCAGAATTCCTACGTGTACCTTAATCTTAATTTGTTTCTGCAATTTTCAACTACGCTTTGTTATAAATTTGAATTTGAATTTTTTAACTTTTTAAAATATATCTTACCATTTTTATATTAATTAATTCGTCCTGAAAGTTATTTAACTAACTAGTAATCTTCTAAATATCTTAATTGTCCACAGTCGCAAATTTTACCTTTTTATGTACGTACATATTATTTTCAAGATTGTTCTTATAATTCTGAGTTTTCGATTTACGTATGTACGTGCATTCATGTATGTACAAAATGCATACATATATCATAGTTGGCGTTTGCCTTGTATAATATACATACTTATGTATTTAGGTACTCCTAACGCGGGCGTAGTTGACTTTTTCTTAGTCCCCTCATTCGTCCTTTTTTTGTTCCTTCAGAGCATTTTATTTTTCTTTGCCACTTTGAGAAATCGATGAATCATATTATGACCAGGGCGGATTTAGGGGGAAGGGGGCGGCCGCCCCTCATTGGTCCTAAAATAGTGCGCAAAATTATGGATTTTTGAGCGATTTTTAGCGATTTTCGGGTTAAAATGGCTAATTATCTTCGCTCAAGTCAGGGTTCCGTCCCCCCTCCCTTAGGGTTACCGCCCCCTCCCCTTGAGAAAAATTTTAGATGCGCCTCTGATTATGACTCATCATTTATTGATTCATTCGAAAAATCGATAAATCATCAGTTTTTGTCGATTTTTTTGAAAGATCATTAAACCGTCTTTGTGACTCATTATTTATTGATTCATTCAAGAAATCGATAGATCATCAGTATGTCCAAATGGTTGATCGATTTTTTTAAAATCGGTGAATATGACTCATCATTTGTTGATTCATTCGAAAAATCGATGAAACACTAGTTTTCGTCTTTTTTTCGAAAAATCGATGAATCGTCTTTGTGACTCATTGTTGTTTATTGATTCATTTAAAAAATCGATAGATCATCAGTATGACTAAATCCTTGATCGATTTTTTTTTAAATCGATGAATATGACTTATCATTTATCGATTCATTCGAACAATCGACAAATCTCTAGTTTTCGTCTATTTTTTTGAAAAATCGCTGAACCGCCTTTAGGCTCATCATTTAATGATTCATTTGAAAACTCGATATATGACCAGTATGGCTAAATGGTTGATTGATTTTTTTGAAAAATCGATGAATCATCATTATGACTCATCATTTATATATTGATCCAGTCGAAAAATCAATAGTTTTCCTCGATTTTTTTTTAAACATCGATGAACCGTTTCTGTGCCTCATCAATTTTTGATTCATTCGAAAAATCGATAGACCATCAGAATGACTAAATGGTTGTTCGATTTTTTTAAAGGTCGATGAATATGACTCATCATTTATTGATTCATTCAAAAGATCGATTAAATCATTAGTTTCTGTCGATTTTTTTGGAAAATCGATGAATCGTCTTTGTGACTCATTATTTATTGATTCATTTTAAAAATCGATTGATCATCAGTATGACTAAATCGTTGATCGATTTTTTTGGAAAATCGATTAATATGACTCACCATTTGTTGATTCATTTAAAAAATCGATAAATCAATAGTTTTCGTCGATTTTTTTGAAAAATCGATTAACCATCTTTGAGACTCATTATTCACTGATTCATTTGAAAAATCGGTAGGTCATCAGTATGACTAAATGGTTGATCGACGTTTTTAAATTGAATCATCATTATGATTCGTCATTTATTTATTCATTCGAAAAGTCGGCAAATCATTAGTTTCATCGATTTTTTTTGAAAAACATCGATGAGTCGTCTTTGTGACTCATTATTCATTGATTCATTTAAAAAATCGATAAATGATCAGTATGACTAAATGGTTGATCGATTTTTCTCGAAATGACTCATCATTTATTGATTTATTCGAAAAATCGATAAATCATTCGTTTTCGTCCATTTTTTGTGTAAAATCGATGAAACGTCGTTGTGACTCATCATTTATTGATTTACTTGAAAAATCGATAGATCATCAGTATGACCAAATGGTTGATTGATTTTTTTGAAAATCGATAAATCGTCATTATGACTCATCACGGATCGGTGGCCATTTATTTAGCTACAGTGGAGTGTCCGATGCATCTGACGTGTCCAAAATGTCAGGCGGCCGGCCCGGGATGCGGTTGGTGCGACGACGGATCGCAAACGGGTTCGGGTCGCTGCGTCGACGGCGGCTTGGGCGGGCCGCGCGACGACGCGACGGCCGATCGCGTCGGCGAAGCGATTTTCTGCAGCTACAACCGTTGGTTTTTTATCGATTGCCCGGGTAAATCTTGGCATCCCGCCAACGGCATTTTATTCGTACGATTTTCTTTGAACCCTCAATTTTTTTTGGGCAGCTCGCCAATTAGACTTATTCGTTCGATTTTGTGTGGACTGGTAGTTTTTATCTTGGCAGCTTCCCAATAGCGTTTATTCGTGCACAGATTTCTTTGAATATTTTCTTGGCACTTTGCCAATGAACCTTATTCGTATATTTTTTTCGAACCGTTAATTTTTTTTGCGGCGTACCGCTGAGATTTATTCGCATATTTTTCTCTGGAGCGTCAAAATTCGTTGCTAATGAGATTTTTTGTGTACTTTTCTTTGAATTATATTATTTTTTCTTGACAGCTTGCCAACTACGACATTTATTCGAAGACTTTTCTTCTGAACGCTTAATTTTTTGGCAGCTTGCCAATGCAACGGCCACGCCAAGTGTACGCCGTTCGCGCCCGCCGCGTCGGCTTCCCTGCCGTCGCCACTGTCGGCGCCGTATCGTCGCGCGAACGAATCGCTTTGGTGGCTGACGTCGCTCGACGCGTCCAGCCGCGTCACGCAGCGCTTGTCGGCCAGCGAAGACGGCGCTGTCGCGCGATTTTCCAACAACGCCGTTGGCGTCGGCTTCAAATCGACGACGCCGTCGCCCATGCAGTGCTTGCCATGTTCGGGCAAAACTGCGGGTAAACCCTAAACGTGCAGGCACGTAGCTTTGAGGGGAACGGGAGGTCCGGACCCCCCAAAATTCAGGAAAAAACGGAAAAATAGGTTTTTTCACACGTTATTTTGTGCTATTTCTGGCTTAGACCCCCCAAAATTGGTGTTGGTCCCCCTCAAAAAATAGGAGGGCCAGCTGCGTGCCTGCATACGTGATATGGGGCATACAAATAGGGGAATTGAGGGATTCTCCGATCCCTGCCCAAAGTCTGAAAATTTCTGGCCTCCTCCCAATTTTTGGTAGAAGCTTGCGTTTTTTTGGTAATTTTTAGGTGGTTTTTGTTTTTTTTTTGGCAAAAAATTGGAGTTATTTACTCTTCCCCCTAAAAGTGGCCGGAACCAAAATTTCGAATCGTTACATATACGGGGGTCCGTCTACGCAAAAGGTTCTCTACCCCTCCTACCCCTCCAGAATTTTTGATTATAAAAAATTGTTTAAACCTGCATGTTTTATGTACATAAAAGCGTTTTAGCGATCTTTTAGATCAAATGTGCCAATTTTCTACTACGCTTTTCGCTAAAAAGTCATTTTGATTATATTTTATTGTGTTTAATTGAATTTTCCTCAAAGGTTTTCCTATATTTGTTTCGCCTAGGAAGTAGGAGAATCCGTAGAAACGCAAAAAACGGGATTTTTGATCCGTATATATCATTTTTGGAGCAGAAATTTTCTTATTTAGTTCAGTACCTATTCATATTTTATATGCCTGCATGTATATGTAGGTGTGTCTTGGTTTTTTTATATTTTATATTTTTATTTTTTCTATTATATATTATTATTTTATATTTTTATATATCTGTCTTTCCCAGACATCTCACATTGTATCTGCATACATGTATACACTGTTTAAACGCTTTACTTTTATCTTGATAATTTTGTACCTGAGTTTCGTATCTTTTCAATTTCAACGATATTACATCGCTTTTACTGTATTTTAGCGAGTTTGGCGTTTTTAGTAATTTTTCTATTTATTGGAGACTAACTATATAACTGACCTCTCTTTTTGGCCAGAAATGGCAGAAAAACACTGAGAAACTGTCTAACAGTTGCAAAATGTTGTCAAAACATAAGTGGGGATATATAATAATAAATATTGATATATAATAATAAATAATAAACATAATGATAAATATGATAATAAATATACTGAAATATAATAATAAATATAAATAATAATAAATATAATAATAAATATATAATAATAAATATTGATATATAATAAATAATAAACATAATGATAATGACAATAATAAATATACTGAAATATAATAATAAATATGTATAATAATTAATATAATAATAAATATATAATAATAAATATTATTAATGATAATAATCAATACTTGAATTAAATTTTCTGATTTCATGGGGTGGGGAGTGAACTCTTCGAATATTTATCAGTAAATTAAAATTAAAATTATCACTAATCTGATAACTGGTTTAAAAGGTCAAAACTGGGTTTTCACTCAAAGTTGAATATATCCTACACACCAGAACCGTGTTTTTTCTCGCTTGAATACCGCAAGGGTCGCTAGTCCCGAGGGTTCGACCTATATATGTAACGGCTCGAAATTTGGGAGGGCCATTTCAATGGGGGGGGTAAATGACCTCCAATTTTTGGGCAAAAACGCTTAAAAACGGCCAAAAAATTCGATTTTTTTCCAAAAATTAGGGGGTAAAAAATTTTCTGGCTTCAAGGGAGGGGGTGGCGGGGACGTCCGACTTTGGGTGCGGGATCCCCCGTGTTACATGTATGGTTTGACCTCATTACGAATGTAGCTTCCCATTTATCGACCTAATCGAAGGATGAAAGGTCGGGTTGGCCCGACACTGCTTTTAAACATGTCATGTGTTAATCATTAATTAACTTTGTATAGCTGATTCTCTCATAGCAATCTGACAATTTTGCTTAAATTAATTAAAATTTTTATGTTATTATAAATAAAATTGAGGAGTTAGTTACTGAAGTAATATTCTGGAAATCAATCCGATAGATATTCTACATATTTATGTACATATAATTAGGCATGTAGCTAACCGTCCTATTTTGGGGGGCCAACACTAACTTTGGGGGGACTAGGCCGGAAAAGGCACAAAATAACGTTTAAAAGTCCTATTTTTCTGATTTTCCTGAATTTTTGGGGTCCGGACCCCACATACCCCCCCAGAGCTACATGCCTGCATATAATCGATATTATATTTTATCATGTTTTATTTTATTTTATATAATCAATATTTTGTGTTTTTCTAAATCAATTTTTACCGCCAGGTGAGCAATGCGAAACGTGCATCGATGGATATTACGGCAATGCACTCAACGGTGGCAACTGTTCAGGTATTAATAGTTTCTCCTAATTTCCGGCTTATATATCGGGTTGTTTACACTGCGGCTTTTAGCTTTTTTTCAATTAATTGATTAATTGATAATTAATTGATTTTTTTATTTTCAATTGGAGCCTGTGCTTTGTTTGAGTAAATCTCTTTTAATTTATACATTAGATTTGTATATTAGATGATAGGGATGCAACGGGTAGTGAATTTTGGTGTATTCGGGTTCGGGTTCTGGGTAGTCCACTTCAATTTATTCGGGTTCGGGTTCGGGTATCAAAATCAATACCCGGTCGGGTTCGGCTTCGGGTATTTCAGTAAGTATATAGGAATACCAGCGTATAGCGAATTTCTTAGGTACATGTAAGCCAGATGTTACAATTTTTATTTTTAGATGCCAAGTGCCTAATTATTCAATATGTTTCACTCAAGTTTCCAGCATAGGCGTAGCCAGGCCAGGAGGGGGCATTGGGGGCACATGCCCCCGCCAGAAAATTTTCAGAAATTATGTTGATTTTTCTGGCGCAATCTGTCCAGAACATTGAGTTCAAAAAGGCACATATTATTTATTGTTATACAGACCGAATGAGTTTAAAAGCTTGAACCTGCTAAAATAATCCGGCACTTCGCATCACTTTAGTGATTTAATGCACTATGAGTTCATTGAATGAAACTGCGCATGCTTGTTGAGCTTAATAGTGAAAGTGCGAAAATGCTCGCGTGCCAATTTGTCTATTCTCTGTTTTATTTTTCCTTCCTTACGAGGACACATAATTATATTTTAAACGAAAGGGAAGGCCAAATTTTCTCAAGTTTCTGCGCATTCTCTGTTTTCTGAACTAGTTAATAAGAAGGCCACAAAATTGATATACTTTCCTATATCTTATTGGCGGCGACCATAGGTGGGCGGCACCAAAGTTGGGGGGGGTGCAAGATTTTTTTAAAGGTCGAAAAATGGCCTTAAAAATTGTGGTATGGCGAAAAAACTCCATTTTTCAACGTTTCTCATCAAGCATTATCCATTGGCATCAAAAAATTGCGAAAAAAACAAATAAAAATTTCAAAAATTGAATTCTGGGGGCGGGGGTATTTTGCTTTATGAGGGGGTATTTTGGTTTCTCGGGGGATGCATACCCCCAAACCCCCCACTCCCAGGTATGGCAGCAACCCGTAGCTGCGCTATGCAATTAGCAGAGGTTGAAAAACGTATTTCAGCTCAGGAGTTTTGTGCAATGTAGGAGTTCATCAATTTTAAGTGTTTTTGGGCTTAATTCAGAACCGAGATTTTGCCGAGTTTGCGAAAATTTCAACGTTACTGATTAAAAATCGAAGTGCTTTTTTACGAAATTTTCCGGGTTCTGCCCTGGACCCCGCTGTGGGCGTTTGAGCGCACCACCCCAGACCCCAAGCCGTACAATCTCGTTGCACATGTGCAAAGAGATTTTCAGGAGGACAGAAAAAATAGAAGGATTAGGAATTTTTAAAACTTTCCGGCGCTTAACGCCGGAACTAGTTCATCTGAAACGGTATCAATTGAGTTTAAAGCGCAAAAACGTCTAAATTTTTCTGCGCACAGTACCGTCGGTTACTGTTCTTTCTTTTTGTAAAGCTCCAGTATTGCGTTTACAGCCTGAATCTCCCAAAATATCTTCAAACTAAGTTGTTAATTCGTAGTTTCCTGTTCTGCTCTGTCAGACTATTAGTATTCATAGAGCTACAACATGTTAAGGGCGGTAAAAAATGACCAAATTTCTTGGTGCTTTGCGCCACTTATGATTTCCGAAGTATTTGTCAATAAAAAGGCCGTAAATTCTACATGAAAACGGTAAAAATTTCGAAAATTTTCGGCGCTTCGCGCCTCTTTACACTTTTTGTATTTTTTTCGTCAGAAACCCATAAATTAGCTAAGCTTCACTACTAAAGGTCGAAAAACTCAGTTCTGCTATACATATATAACGTTGCTGGCATTCAATGCAAAAGTAGTCTTAAAAAATTTTTGTGTATGCCCCCCAAACCAAACTCCTGGCTATGCCTCTGGTTTCCAGTGATTTTCCTTCCTCCTCTCAGTGTGCAAAAACGCTAATGTAAATGAGAAGTAGCGCTCTGTGTATTGTGTCTGATATACGCCTACAAATAACATTAACAACTATTGCTGAGATTGTCGTCTAGGATTGTATTTATTCATGTAGTTAAATTTGATAGAAACCAAGTTTAATTACGACCAAAGAAGCAGTGTTTAGCATTTTATACGATATCATTTGGCAATCGTTTTGTGAAATAAAAAGATTAAAAATTCACGTGAATCGATTGAAATATACCACTTAATTACATAGCCATTTATGTGTACTGGTGCAAAAAGCCGAAGATTTCTGAATCTTTGACATACAAATGTGGGATTTTGAGCTTAAAAATGAATAAACCCGAATAAAATCCATAAACATTCGGGTTCGGGTTCGGGTAGTCAAGTTCACTTTATTCGGGTTCGGGTTCGTCCTGAATTTTTTTCGGGTACCCGAGTATTCGGGTTCGGGTTCGGGTACCCGTTGCATCCCTATTAGATGAATTTTTATCTTAATTCATATTTATTATTTATGTTGGATTTTAGCTTAAACTTATTGAATGATGACATTATGTGACGTCATCGAAATCGGGTTGTGTCGTGTTTTTATTAACGATGATTTGATATGTCGAACTCTGACTAGTATAATACTATAATAGGATAATATAACGTAATACAATAATACATATAATGGAATAATAAATAATATAACAGAATAATAATGTAATTATATAATAATTTATCCGTACTATGCTGCGAATAGTAATAGCAACGCTTCTTACACGTTAAACTTTCGGTTTTGGTGTAAACGACTGACTTTCCTTGATTTACTGATTTTATTCCGTTTTTTTCAGCTAAATATTAGCATATTTAAACTTATTATAATTTCATTTTATTATTTTCATCCATTATTTTAGTGTGTCAGTGCAACGGTCACGCAACGAGCTGTAATCCGTATACGGGCAAATGTCATTGCTCCACAAAAGGCATTTTGGGGCACCATTGCGACAGGTGATGGCTATTTTCGTATTCGGTGTAAACTAGATTAAATGTACACAGTTGTAAAGTGCAGCATGCCTCATCTGAGGTAGTTGAACGCATTTCAGTTCAGGGTATCAATAAGGCTAAATTTAAATTATTGTTCTAGTTCACAGTACTGTTTACAAACTATAATCGTTGATAAAATATGTATATCGTGTGACTAATGTAATTAATGAATATATTAAGCAATAAATATACTAGTGTTAATTATTTTTATGCTAACAAAGAAAAATGCTCCGATCGAACAAAATCAACAAATATGCTCGGGATCAGTGTTTTTGTATAAGGTCCGTATGTACATGTACACAGATGGTCCCCAAATGTCTTTGTACATTTTGTGCATGCAAATTTGTGTACTATAATGTGGAACAGTAGAGATTTTTGTGTGGTAAAAACATCGTTTTTCGAGTTTTTTTAGTGTATTTTAGCTAATTTCTAAGTTTCTATCGCCAAAAATTACTAAAAATTGTCTCAAAACGGCGCGAAGCGCCGGAAAATTTAACATTTTTCCATTCTAAATGCAAATTATCCCATTTTAAAGATATACAGGACAAACAATTACTCATTTCGGTGCAAAGCGCCGAATTTTTTTTAGAATTTCACATCTCTTTACAGTTTTTGTCTTCCCAAAAATGTTTGTGCATGTACAAAGACGGTCCTGAAAAGTCTTTGTTAATGGGGAAGAATCTTTGCCGGATACGAAAAAACCGTGCATGGGATTATGGATTATTGAGAATGTAAAAGTAGGGGAGTAGGAAACAGCTACCTATGTATATGCCTCAAGTCGCAAAAGCTGTTTTAAAATCAGACTTTCTTTACGCAACGCAAAAAATCGAAGTATGTATATTATCCGGCTTGCAGATTGAGATAAACTATTGAACCAAAGAACGATTGAGAAAGCAGCAAGTTAGTTATGCAGTAGCTATCAAAGGTAGATAGAGTAAACTAGGAGCGACTTTTTACGTGAGGCAGACTAGATGTAGGTAGACTTACATGCTAGCAACGATTGTGTGCACTAACCAATTGACGCTAGGTTTGCTTGCTATCATGCTCATGATAACAAAATAAAACACCTTTAAATACAATTGCAGTTAGTTTTCTATCAATCACGATACGAAGCAATTCACATTTTAACTTGCAAGCTATTTACAAAAAGTGTACATTTTAGATTATGTTTATACACTGTTGTGTGAAGGACTGAAAATTATTAAAAGAAGGTTAAATTTTTCAGAGGCCGCAGAATATACTTAGATTTTTTGCGTCGCTTAGAGGAAGTCTGATTTTAAAACAGCTTTTGCGACTTGAGGCATATGCATAAGTAGCTTTTTCCTAGTCCCCTCCTTTTACATCCTTAATAATCCGTAATCCCAAGCATATTTGTCATTTTTGGTACATCGGAGCAGGGGCGGCTTTAAGATGGGGCGCCCAACCCATTGGCCAAAAATTTTTGGCGAAATAAAGAATGGATATGTAATTTGCAATGATTTTTGGCCGTCGTCGATCACACTTTCTCGCATTTTTTTCCGATGCTGCGACCAATACGCTGTTTTTCGCTCATGAACTATATTTTAAAACGATTTTAAGTGCATAGACAGCTATTTAAGCGTAGATTTATTCTATTTTAAAGGATAAATTTTTAAAATTTTCGATATTTTTGCGTCAAATGCTGCAAATACAGCTAATTGGGCAGTAAATCAAGCGTCTGAACGTCTCTTTGCCCGAAAATCTCAAATTTTTCCGGCGCTTGGCGTCGCGCCGAATTTTCGCTGATATCAAAAACATTTAACACTTTTTTTCTTATGAAATTGTCGAAAATTTAAAAGTTTTCGAAAAAGTAAGGCGTCAAAAGTATTTTAAACAAGAGTAGACAACGTAAAACGTTGAAAAAAACTGACTCTCCGTACATGGAGACATTCATCGATCGTCATCTATTTTGCACGCGAAGGGCAAAGTTCCGGGACTATTTTTAATTGTATTGGGAAAAGTTGGGGTATCGCCCCCCCCTTAGTAAAAATCCTAGATCTGCCACTGCATCGAACTTTTTTTTGCTAGTACCCTACTTTTAATTAGCATGATTTGAGTAAATCAGTCATTAAACGCATAAGGTAACATGCCGCAATAATGACAGCAGTCCAAGAACACGGAAAACAATATTGTGTTTAACATTAGGAGTATCTGTTTTTAAACAAGACGACCTTATGCTATTTGAACAGATCAAATGTTTTCAGAATAAACATTACGCAACTATGTACTTGGTTCAAAGAACACTTACAATCAGATTCGTAATCCTGACGTTACAAGGAAGATTTGAAAAAACTAAATTCAATCTTCAGTATAAACTCTGCAAAACTACTGGGTGTAAAGAGAACATACAGTCAAATTCGTAATCCTGATCTTACAGGACATATTTTTGAATCAAAATTACGTTGTGTAACGCTCTGGAAGTGAAATAAATTTGTAGTGTAGGCTTTACAGATTGACAATAAATGAATAGTGTAAACTTTGAACAACTACTGGGTCTAGAAAAACTAACAGTCAGATTCGTAATTCTAAAGCTACATATAACATTTGGAGAAAAAATTAAGCTTTCTTTTCTGCAATGCTCTAGTACTGGAGTTAATTTTCAGCGTAAACTTTACACAACCACGGAGTGTAAAGAAAATTTTAGGCGGATTCGTTATTCTGATATTATGATCAATATTTATGGAAAATTAACTCTCCACAATGGTCTGAAGACAAAAACTTATTAGATGTAAACCACTATACACCACTGTTGAGTTTTAAACAAACGCGCCCAACTGACTTCTAACGTCTGAATCCAGGTACATTTTTAATAAGACTTGTGATCATGTCCAGACTTTGTATAATCGGAGACTTCGATTTTTGACTTTATACCCTCTGAAAACATCTAAATATTGATGTAAATAAACGCAATTTGCTTTGACGTACACCCCTCAGAAAGCAGTTTATTTTTATTCTATTCGACAAATTCCGAGTTTTAAGCGGTGAAATTGGCGAACAAAAAACAGGACAAAATTGTATTTTTCCACCATCCACCACATTGTAAACTTTAAGAATCTGAATCTCCCTATTGAGAGTAAAGAAATTCGGTTTAGGCCAGTTTGTAGCCTTTAAATGTTTGCACGTTTGTGTGTTGAAAACTTCTATTTCGTAAAATATTTGAGATATTTACTAATCAAAAAAGGGAAGAAAACGTGTTTTTTCGCCCAATGTTATACCCCTGTTTTCGAACTTTACACCTCCATAAGTAAGTCAATATTGAGTTTTTTAAACGCAGTTTGCTGGGTCGTGTAGCCTATGGTATGTACTTTATTTCTATCCTATTTAATTTATTTTGACTTATGACCGGAGTAGTTGACGGAGAAATCTTAAACAAAAACTGGTCTTCCACCATCCACTAGAATGTAAAGTTTAAACCCCTAGATCTAACTCCGTATTGAGTTTAAAAAAGTTTGCTGGTTAGCAGAAAATATCCTTTAAGCCTTAGTACATTTCTGTCAGAAATAATTTCTTGGGTTTTGTGACCGGAGTTATTGGCAGGCCAAAAAAAGACAAATTTGTCTTTCACCCTTAGATTCTTTACACTCTTTACACTGCCACTCTAGAAATATGTCACTTTAAAAAAAAATGAAAAATGTACTTTTGAGCTCACTCAATTGCCTACAATTCAAAAACCGGACTAAACAGAATGCAAAAGTGAGCTAGATAGTCGAGCGTCCTAGCAAAGTTTCAAAAGGCTATATGTTATGACGTTACAGTAAAACTTTACACGCTCTTTACATTGTACCGGGTATTGTTTTTTAAAGAAACAAAAAACTCCCGCAGCGAATTTTTTTATTATCTATGTTTTTAAAGAAATCGCTCCTCCCAGATGTGTCCCGCCACAGCTGTTGTGGGGGTGCACTGGTGTTAGGGGTACCCAAGTATATGATAGGTACGCGCTAACGCACGACCGATGATAAAGCCAGTTTATCTGTGCAAATTTTTCTTCTTTATTACCTATGTATGCACATTTATTGCGCACTCGTATGCATACATATCTTTTGTGATAGATACGCTATTCATTGTATGAGCTGAATTTGAATTTTACATATGTAATTATATGTTTTACACTGTGATTAGCTGATGAGCGCAAATGTGTATACATTTGCGCTAAAAATCTATTTGTGAAGGCACTTTGGCATGAATGACATGTGAATACTGATTAGAATATCTAAATCGCCGTTTTACAAGCATAATATCTAGCTTCAAATGTTTTTTTCCACATTTCAAATTCACATTTGTAATCGAAATTGCACACTTAAGCAATTTCCCAATGTTTTTTAACCTTTAGATGCGAAAATAAATACGTTGGCAATGCCATTAATGGAACTTGCTACTGTAAGTCGTTTGTTCTTATATTATTCACTTTCGGGTAAATTATGCACAGTAGTAGGTCATTATGTGTAAATGAGTTAGTGCAAGTAAAAGGTGGTGTAAAATAAACCTTAAAGTGTAAAGTGCGGTGTGAAATGAAGGAAAGTGTAAAGTTCGGCTCGAAACGATGGATCGATTGTGCGCACCGTACGATTGGAAGTAGAATATACATACAATAAGATGGAAATGTGCGAATTAAGTGTGAACCGAGTCCTCTGCATGATTTGTTTAGATAAAGCTAAAATTGAAGATCATCGTTTTCTGATACTGCAACAGTTCTCGTTTGCTCAGGATTCTGATGTAACATTTACAATCTACTAGATTGATTTGTACTGTATAAATTATTTAATTTCTTCACACTACTTAACTTAGTGCCAGTGTGTTTTCTTTATCTAAATAAGTCTTATTATCTATGTTGCTTTAAAGTTGCGTTTTATTTACATTTTAAACAGAATATTTGATTCATTTGCTGTAAGTATTCTACTAATTGGGTGTCACGCATAATAACAATTGAATTTTATAACGTTAGAAATATCGACGGATGATTAGTTTTTATTCTTTATTTGTTGCATGCATAGAATTATTTTAAGTCGTGTCTAGGACGTCAATTTTTGGTAGTTCTTTGTCTGTTTTTACATAAAAAATATAAAAACTAATTCGATAAATACATAAAATGTGGAATAATGTATGCATAATTAATAATTATATTGTATAAATGAGTAATAAACGGGCAAATTATTTTTACTCGATTTCGAATAATTTACTATTTTCTCCAATTTTTCTTCTTTCGTTGCTCAATTTTTCAAGTTGTAAAATTTGATAATTTTGTGAACTGAATGTTTCGATGCAGTTGATAGAATATTGAATTATAGAATCATTGTGAAACTAATTGGTTCTTTATCTTTCTAGCCCGTCTAACAATATCTAATTTCAGCTACTAAATGATGTTATGAGAGATAAATTTATTTGGACTGATTGTTATAGGCACAAGTGGGTAGGGGGTCTGACTGAACCCCAATCACACATCGGCGTGGGAGGTCAGTGTGGGCTCGACTTACCCTCCGAGATCTAAAATGACCCCTTAGCGGAATCGGCTAGACCCCTAGAAATCAATTGATACTTGTTTTTTACAACTTTGTACCATCCGAGCCTTAGAATTTAGTAGGCGTCCATATTATGGTCTGGCTGCACCCCCCAGATTCCAAACCTCCAGAAATAGATTTTCGAAAAAAATTTCATCGGTTTTTTGTGATTTTTTTCATACCAATCGACAGAGCTCGGAAGGAAACGTCGTAAATTATTTTTCATGCCTCTACTATAAATTTTTTCGTGACTTTTTTGATCTTTGAAAAATTTTGAATTCCTTACCTTTAATTTGGATTTGTCGGATTTTCATATCGATATTCATAAATTTTGTCTCTTTTTATATCGCAACTTCGTTGATCGTTTTTTCATTTTTTCGTAATCCAACTTATTCGTTGTTTAGAATAATAGCAAAATTATCCTAATCCGCTGTTTCTGGTTGATTCAACAAATTTTTCAGATAAAACTTTCATCAAAAAATTTTTCAAACAGAATTTCAATATTCACTGATTTTTTGTATTAATTCAGTCTCCATTATTTTAAATCCCTTCACTTTCTGGTGCTACGCTCCTTTAAACTTTATTCGTGTTTTTGAATTTAGCATTGCGGAATGTTCCGCTCCTCTAATATTCTTGATTTGATCAGATTTATACTTAAAACCTACATTTAAGTTGCGCATGGTAACTGGATTAATTTAATTTTACAAATTTTAAAAATAATTTGATTTGAAAAGTTTGTTTGCTGTATTTATTATTATCGAAACCCACCTTCGTATGTAGCTATCATTCGTTTGTGATTTTTTGTACTTATTCGTGTTTAAACTTTTGTTTGCACTTTTCATTTGACGCTTTACACAACGCAGACGATCTTTTGCCCGATTATATTTACACGTTCAATTTGAACGCCGAGGAAGATTATTACGTCACGAGGATCAATTTTATTTGTCGACCGACCAAAGTCTGATTTTTTAGCCATTTTCTATTTCGCGTCCCAATCATCGATGATCGATTTTTCGATTTTTCAGCCGGATATCGACGTATCGTTCAAATTGTCGTGTTCGTCGCCGTCGGGCGAAGCGGGAAAAATTGATTTGAACATAACGAATGAGTAATCGATCAGCAGATAAATAAATAAATCATTTAGTAAAAATAAATTCAATTAATACAAAGACAGTAGCTGGCCATGAAACTTTACGCTTTTAAGATGCTTTTTATTATCTTAAGGCGAGCACTCGCCGGCGTCGGCCGCTCCGGCCTAGCGATGACCTAGAAAAATGGCACGCTTTAGAAAGCGCTAGAGTGACACTAGATATTCCTGGCACATCTCAGTATGCCGCACGCAGCACTCTATTTTTAGCTGGCGGCTTCGATGGATTGACTATTGTTGCTTGACCGAGATAACGCAGGAAGACGGTAACGGAATACAACAATAGAGTCAATCCATCGCGCCATAGGCTAAAAATAGAATGCTGTATGCGACATGCCGGAGATGTGCTTGAAATATCTAGTGCTCATTGTAGCTCTCTCTAAAGCGACCATTTTGCTAGAAGTCATTTTGGACCAGAACGGCCGACCGGCAGTGCTTCGCTTAAGATTAGTTGTAGGAATGCGTCTTTATAGCGTAAAGTTTCATTGGCCAGCATTGTAATATAAGGAAATAAGCACGTTTTCAAAAATCAAATTGAATTAAAAATGAGAGCGTGAGTGGATAAAATACTAAATTGGGGTACAAGCATTAGTAATTCTCGGGGTAGTCCAACAATAACGAAAACTTCCAAAATTGGATTATTCGGGCTTAAAAGGTCAAAAATTGTTTGTTTTTGGCCTTATTAGGCTATTATTTTTGCGGAAAAAGGCGACAACATGTCGAAAAATCTAAATAGACTGCACTATTTCTATATCACAGATGAGTAATTTGCTTTAAATGCTAAAGAACTGATACATAAGCCTATAAAATCGCTGATGAACAACTCTACACTGGTCAGCAACCATAATATAAGCGCTGAATTCTGGGGGGTAAATAATTCCAGAGAAATCTGAAAGCATGGGTGGATGTAGAGGGAGCGGCCGCCCCCCCTCCCCACCCATTGGCCCAAAATAGTGCGCAAAATTAAAGATTTTTGAGCGATTTTCGGCTTAAAAGCGGCTAATTTTTCTGCCCAAGTCAGGGTTCCGCCCCCTCCTCCCTAAGGGGTACCGCCCCCTTAGTAAAATCCTGGATCCGCCACTGTCTGAAAGGTAAAACAGCTCCAAAGACATCTGGTGTCGAAAAATGCACCTAAACATTGCAATATGCGTTCAGCGACCATTAAAACTATCTTGGCAGTTCCTGGTCAATTTTAAGCACTTGCAAGATAATAGAAACCTTTTTCCTTTTTTATCCTCAATTTTGCCTTATTATCCCCTAAAAATATTCCCTTCTGACCTTCTGGTGTCTAAAGACCCCCGAATTCCCTTCCCCGCGTGCACGTCTGGTCCGGACCCTCATTGGTCGAAAATGCACAAATAATATACAGCAAAAATAGCCCAGAAAAGCGAACTTTTTGCCCCAAAAAAGCCGGCTATCTTTCTGGCGCATAAAAAACGTTCAAACAAATTTTAAGAAAAAATTTCAAAAAATTCGAATTAATTGAACAAAGTGTAGTCGAAAAATAAGTACATATATGGCGCGAAGCGCCTGAAATTTGACGCTTTAGAGCAAATATAGATGGCTAAAACGCTGAAAACAGCACCTTTTATACGATTGAAATTTTTGTGAAATCGCGAATTCTATTCGTTTATCATATTGTTTTTGACAATTTTTTATTTCTTAGTTTTTTTGATTTTTTACTATGAAGACTGTACTCGTAATTGTGAAAAAATAAAAATTTTATCATGTAATTGTAATCTGAGCCTAAGCACATTTTTTAAGTGGGGCGGTCCGAAATTGGTGATCCTATACATATTTCGAGACTAGCAAAGAAAAATGCTCCGATGGAACAACAAAGATGAATATACTTGGAATTGTGGATTATTAAGGATGTAAAAGGAGGGGACTAGGAAAAATCTACCTAAAGTCGGAAAATCTGCTAAAAATCACTCTTTTCTCTAAGCAACGCAAAAAATCGAAGTATATTCTGCGGCCTCTAAAAAAGTGTCTTTTTTAAATAATGTTGAAAGTTTCAGATAAGAGTGTCTAAACGAAGGCTATAATGTTTACTTTCTTTAAATTGCTGGCAAGTAGCAACGCTGACTAGCTTCGTATCATGGTTGATAAAAAACTAAGTGGTATTGTATTTAAAGTCGTCTTATTTTATTATGAGCATTAGAGCAAGCAAAGCAGGGGCCGATTGATTAGTGCACACAATCGTTACGGGCATGCTAGTGTACCTACATTTAAACTGTTGCAAGTCAACTTATGCGTTTCCTCTGTTTTAAACCAACAATTTCTTCGATTGTCTTGGATGCATCGATGTTTGCTATTTCATTCAATTGGCTTAGAAAGACTGTTAATTTACTCAATATCATTTCCCATAGCTACTGCACATAGCTAACGTGCTGCTTTTTCAATCATTTGTATGGTTAAATATATATTTTAATCTGTTGGCCGCAGAATATACTTCGATTTTTCGCGTTGCTTAGAGAAAGTGTGATTTTTATCAGATTTTGCGACTTTAGGTAGCTTTTTCCTAGTCCCCTCCTTTTACATCCTTAATAATCCACAATTCCAAGTATATTCATCTTTTTGTTCCATCGGAGCATTTTTCTTTGCTAGTACTCTACTTTTAATTAGCATGATCTGAGTACATCAGTCAGTAAACACATACAGTAACATGCTACAAAAATGTCAGCAGTCCAAGAATGCGGAGAACAATATTGTTCTTAACATCAGCATTATCCTTGTTAAACAAGACAACCTTACATTATTTAAACAGATCAAAGTTTTTCAGCATAAGCTTTACGCAAATATCAAGTGTAAGGAACACTAACGCTCAGATTTGAAAGTAAACAAATTTGTAGTATAAAGCAGCACATTTTAACAACAAATGAATAGTGCAAGCTTTACTTAAGTACTAGGTGTAGAGAAATTTAACAGTCATATTCCCATTTCTGATTTTACGTAGAACATTTCGATAAACAATTAAGCTTCCGCAAGGCTCTAGAACTAAAGTTAATATGTAGTGTAAACTTTACACAACCACAGAGTGTAAAGGAAATTTCTGTCAGATTCGTAATTCTGATATTACTCTGATATTACGATTAACGTTTATGAAAAAATTAAGTCTCCACAATGGCCCGAGGACAAATAAATATCAGATGTAAACCACTTTACACCACTGTTGAGTGCAAACAAACTGGCGTATTACATTTGGTTTCTGGTTCATTTTTAGACTTGAGATTATGTCCAGACTCATAACCCAGAATTTGGCAGAATAAATCAATACAGAAACACGTTTAACTCCCCCATTTTTTTGACTTTACACTCCGAAAAAAAGCTAAATATTGATCTAAACAAACGCAATTCGCTGTGACGCGTACCCTTTAGAGAGTACTTTATTTTTATCCTATTCGACCTCGCCCGACTTCTGAACAGAGAAAGTCGCGAACAAAAAATGGACAAACACATATTTTCCACTGTCCACCACATTGTAAACTTTAAATCTCTGAACCTAACGCCCCATTGAGTGTAAATGAATTTGGTTAGGGCCAGTTTGTAGCCCTTTGATTGTAGTACGTTTGTAAGTGCCAAACTTATGTTCCGCAAAATATTTGATATGATTTACCAATCAAAATACGAAAAAAAATCTGTTTTTCACCCATTTTACACCTCAGATTTCGAACTTTACACCCCATAAACAAACTCAATATTATGTATTTTTGAACGCGGCTTGCTTCGACGTGTAGCCCTTAACAGTTACTGTATTTATATTTTATTCAATTCATCCCAACTCAT
>JAVLUZ010000340.1:559597-576317 GCA_036768485.1 Mermis nigrescens
CCCCCCCCCCCCCCCCCCCCCCCCCCCCCCCCCCCCCCCCCCCCCCCCCCCCCCCCCCCCCCCCCCCCCCAACAACGCGCGCGCGCGCGCGCGCACACACACACACACACACACACACACACACACACACACACACACACACATTGCTATTTAAAAGCTTGAATCTGTTAAAATAATCCAGCACTTCGCAGCACTTTAGTGATTTAATGCACTATTACCATTAGTTCATTGAAAGAAACTGCACATGCTTGTTGAACATAATAGTAAAAGTGCGAAAATGTTTGCGTACCAATTCTATCTATTCTCTCGCTTTGTTTATCTTTCTTTACGGGGCCACATCATTTCTCTTTATAACGAAAGGAAAGGCCAAGTTTTCTTGTGTTTTCGCGCATTTTCTTGTTTTCTGAATCCGAGTTAGTAGAGGCCACCAAATGGGCCTGGAAAGTGGTACGAACAAAATTATCATTGATACATCTTTCAATGATCTCTATTGGTTGCGACCTACTTTGCTGCCGCTACATACTTAGCAGAGGTCGAAAAACGCATTTTCAGCTCAGAAGTTTTGTGCAGTGTAGGAGTTCACCAATTTTAAGTTTTTTTTTGACTCAATTCAGAACCGAAATTTTGCCTATTTGCGAAAATTTTTATGTTTACTAGTTAAAAATTAGAGTGCTTTTTTACAAAATTCTTCGGGGGTTCTGCTCTGGACCTCGCTGGTGGGCGCTTGAGCGCGCCACCCAGACCCCCAGCCGTACAATCTCGTTCTACATGCTGAAAAGTGATTTTTAGGAGGACAGAAAAGGTAAGAGGGATTATGAATTTTTAAAAAATTTTCGGCGCTGCCCGCGCCACAATTAGTTGCTCTGTTCTGTAAGATTTAAGCGGCATAAATTGAGTTTAGAGTAAAAACGTTAAAATTTCTCTGCGCTTTAGCACCGCTCGATTATTGTCTTGGGGCGGTAAAATATGACTGAATTTTCTTGATGCTTTGCGCCACTTATGATTTCCGAACTGTTTGTCAATAAAAAGGCATAAATTCTACATGAGAACGGTAAAATTTTCGAAAACTTTCGTCGCTTCGCGCCATTGGCTCCTCTACAATCAGTGCGCCATAGAAAACCGTTATGAAAAAACTGTGAAACAATACGAAAAAGCGAGAGCGATTAGTGATTAAAATTGAAAGTAATGCTAAATTGCTAAAACCATGCTTGAACTTGGAATGAAAATAAAGTGTTGAACATAACTAGCTTTATTAGTATGCTCTACAAACAAGTGAAGGTATCGTTTTTATCCTTTTCAAATTGGTATGTAATCATGCAATGTTAATTGTTAATCTTGAACCCCGACCCCGACCCCGAAAACCGGGGTTTTTCATCCCCGATCCCGACCCCGATCGGGGGTGAAAATCTGACCCCGTACGATCACTGCCAACAGGTGCCTATTCTTTTGCATTGTGATAATTTTTTGATTATACCTCTTTCAAAAATAATTTTCACAGAAAATAACATACATATTCAGAAAGAGCATAAAAAATTGCACTAAATGAAAGTAATAACTGTCAGAGAATTATAAGAAGGCATAGCTTAATATGCACTAGGAGTTTATGCCATGATGGTGCACTTCGAGTTCGACTGAAAAAAATGATGGTAAATGGAGGGTTAAGTTTGAAAGGACCACAATTTTGTCAATAGAACTCACAGAATCATGTATTTTCAGTCAAAATGTCAACGCAAACAATTTTTCCGACTGAGTAAACACTTGGACAGAAATTCCACTTTTTTCTTAGTATATTTTCCAACTCTTGGATTCCAATTGTTATAGGAACGAATACTTGGAAAACCTGGGATTAACTCGCAAAAATTACTTGGAATTCCAAGTATTGGAAAATTTTCATGCATAGGAACTGGTTAAGTTGGAGAAAATTGACTTTCCAAGACTTAGGACTCGGAACTTGGAATTTCAAGTGCACAGGAATTGGCCCCAGAGGCTTTACGCCGATTGGCTGAATTTCTACTGCTTCCGAATCGCTTTACTATAAAAAAGTCTCAAGAATTTAGCAACAGACTACAGGTTAAAAAATCAGACAATATGTAGAACCAAGAGCGAGCTTTTCAGAAAAAAGTAGTCACATAGGTACACTTTCATGTAAGTAAATTCATAAATTTTTATAGTCTATTTTGTTAAGCTAGTTCATGGAATTCACTCGGAAAACAAATTTGCTTAATACTGTAATACCCGATTTATTCATTGCTCGACAAGACATACATATGAAAAAATTTGCTATCGGCTTCTTCAAGCAAGGGAAAGCTGAAGCGCTACAGTAATAAGGGTATTACTTTTCCGCGCAATGCCATGCACTACTTTAAAACAACGACTTCACATGATGTATCAAGTTTTTGTACAAACATTTTCTTGAAGCTACAATTGTTATGAGTGTACAAATATTCAAATCTTTACTGTAGGTCTTTCTTCTTCGAGCTATTCTCCAGGGTTGCCAGGTGCAGGAGAATTCTCCTGCATTCAGGAGACTCTAAAATTTTCAGGAGCAGAAGCAGGAGAATGGGCTTTTCAGGAGAAATTTCAGGAGAAGTTGTAAACATGCAGGAGAATGCAGGAGAATTTTAAAATGTCAGGAGAATTCAGTGGAATCCTGAAAATCTAGGAGAATTCAGGAGAATTTTCAAATCTTAAACAGCAACTTATAATGATTATCATACATTAATCTTCTTACTGTACTTACTGTAGTTAGTTAGTTAGTTGTATATAATTTTATACTTAGATCATTCACATTAAGAATTTATTTCGTTCATAGTTAAGACCTAAGTGTTAAGTTATAACTATATCCACCGTTTTTTTCCACTTTTTGGTCTATTTGTCAACCAAAATTTTGGGAAATGGAAAAAATTTTTGGGCTTGGTTGGTATTTGTGGAAAATTTTTGTAATGTTAAAAATGCGTTTTAGAGAGTTAAAACTTCAAAATTTTTCGGCGCTTCGCGCCGAATTGATTTAATTCTTACTTATTATCAGTGATCGTACGGGGTCAGATTTTCACCCCCGATCGGGGTCGGGGTCGGGGACGAAAAACCCCGGTTTTCGGGGTCGGGGTCGGGGTCGGGGTTGAAGATTAACAATTAACATTGCATGATTACTTACCAATTTGAAAAGGATAAAAACGATACCTTCACTTGTTTGTAGAGCATACTAATAAAGCTGGTTATGTTCGACATTTTATTTTCATTCCAAGTTCAAGCATGGTTTTAGCAATTTAGCATTACTTTCAATTTTAATCACTAATCGTTCTCGCTTTTTCGTATTCTTCCATAGTTTTTTCATAACGGTTTTCTATGGTGCACTGATTGTACAGGAGCCAATGGCGCGAAGCGCCGAAAATTTTCGAAATTTTTACCGTTTTCATGTAGAATTTACGCCTTTTTTTGACAAACAGTTCGGAAATCATAAGTGGCGCAAAGCATCAAGAAATTCAGTCATATTTTACCGCCCTAAGACAACTATCGGCGGTGCTAAGCGCAGGAAAATTTTGACGTTTTTACTCTTTAAACTCAATTTATACCGCCTAAATCATACAGAACAGATAAACTAATTGCGGCTCGAAGCGCCGAAAATTTTTAAAAGTTCCTAATCCTTCTACCTTTTCTGTCCTGCTAAAAATCTCTTTCAACATGTTGAACGAGATTGTACGGCTAGGGGTCTGGGGTGGCGCGATCAAGCGCCACCAGCGAGGTCCAGAGCAGAACCCCCGAAAATTTTGTAAAAAAGCACTCTAATTTTTAATTAGTAACGTTAAAATTTCGCAAATTAGCAAAATCTCGGTTCTGAATTAACTCCAAAAAAAACTTAAAATTGATGAACACCTACACTGCACAAAACTTCTGAGCTTAAATGCGTTTTTCGACCTCTGCTAGGTATGTAGCGCAGCAACGGGTTGCAACCAATAAGTCATTGAAAGATGTATCAATGAGAATTTTGTTCTTACCATTTTCAGGCCCATTTGTGGCCTTCTTATTAACTAGTTCAGAAAACAGAAAATGCGGAAAAACACAAGAAAATTTGGCCTTTCCTTTCATTTAAAATAGAATTGTGTGTCCTTGTAAAGAAAGATAAACAAAGCAGAGAATAGATAAATTGGTACGCAAACATTTTCGCACTTTTACTATTATGTTCAACAAGCATGTGCAGTTTCATTCAATGAACTAATAGTAATAGTGCATTAAATCACTAAAGTGCTGCGAAGTGCTGGATTATTTTAACAGATTCAAGCTATTAAATTCATTGGATGTGTATAACAATAAATAATAATGACTCGGCACGAAGCGCCGGAAAATTTTGACGTTTGTGCCTTTTTAAACTCAATGTTCTGGACACATTGCGCCAGAAAAATCAACATAATTTCTGAAAAATTCCGGGGGGGCATGTGCCTCCATTCCCCCCGGCTACGCCTGTGATTCCGCAGTAATTTCGGCGCTTTATATAATGGAAAATATGCTAACACGTATGTACGTCTTAACAACATGGCGACCAGGCGTACTTTCTATGAAATATCGCGAGTGTCGAGTTTAACATATTAATTTTGCTGGTGAATGAATCGTCCTTGTTCCGAATTTATTTGCTTTTTATACAATTCTTATATGTACCAACGAATAAAATGCTATATTTCACCCCCAAAAAAAGGTTCAACCCCGACTCTAAAAATCATGCCCCCGGTCGGGGGTCGGGGTTTAGGCCGGGTTTTTCGGGGTCGGGGTCGGGGTCCCCGTACGATCACTGCTTATTATTAATCTTTAAGCCGCGCCCGCCAAGTGCAGCATTTTTATCGACAATCTGGTCTAGAATTTCACTACGATTGAAAATCCTCATCTTCTGCACGGATTCGGTTGGTTTTTATAATGCAAAAATGCGTTTTAGAGAAGTGAAACTAGAAAAATTTTTCGACGCTTCGCGCCGAATTGATTTAATTCTTTTTTGTTATTAATCTGTAAGCCGCGCCGCGTCAACTGCAGCATTTTTATCGACAATTAGATCTAGAACTGTACTACGATTGAAAATCCGTATCTTCTGCACGGATTCGGTTAGTTTTTGTAATACAAAAATGCGTTTTAGAGAGGTGAAACTACAAAAATTTTTCGGCGCTTCGCGCCAAATTGATTTAATTCTTACTTGTTATTGATGTTTAAGCCGCGCAGCGCCAATTGCAGCATTTTTATCGATAATCTGATCCTAGAACTCAACTTCGATTGAAAATCCTTACCTTCTGCACAGTTTTTGTAATGCAAAAATAATTTAGAGAGCTAAAATTTCAAAATTTTCTGGCGCTTCGCACCATTTGATAAATTATAGTTTTAATTGTCAAAAACGACTTCAGAATTGGCTAAAATGCTTTACTGAAGGAAGGACATTCAAGTTTCAACATAAATAACGTATACTGATCTTGACATTTCTTGTAGAGCTCAAAATTTTTATACAAAAAGTGCATCAAAAACCGCTATTGCATGTGTACATAAAATTTTCTACTTAAAAAACACTGATTTTTAAACACAGGCGCTCTATTTTAAACGTTTTTAGATCTCCCAAAAAACGTGGAAAAAAGTCGGAAAAAGTGGAAAATAATTTTGGGTTCGGTCTATAATGTCAACCAAATCGCTGGGAAAAAACGGTGACTATATCCAAATAAGTTTCATGCTTCCGTAGTAAATCATTCATTCATTCATTTATTTATTCACTTAATATCACGAAGTGCAGAAATACATAGCTTTACACACCATCTAATTGTTTTTATCAGTTTCATAGACGTTTGCAAAGCGCCTATAAACATTTTTTTGATATATTTCAAAATGTAAGGATTTGCTTGCTACTGAAGTACATACAATTAGTAATAAAGTATTATTTATTTTTTCAAAAGACATTGCAAACAGGGCTCTTTTCAGAAATTTTTGATGATGTAAGTGCAACTGAAAATTGGCGGTCACTGTTTTGAACACAGAAACTGTTTTTTCGAATAATGTGTATTGTAAACAATGCGACCTCTTTAGCTTAGGCTCTTGAACAGTATATGTAAAATTATCTGTTCTCTGTTCAGGATAGCCGATCAGTGCCTTTGTATAATATATTAGTGTAGATACATGTTTTTTTGGATCTAGTATACAATTTACCCACCACCGTTTTTTAGCCGATTCAAATAAGCTACAGTGACCAAACTTTACACAAAAATTATCAAACAGGTTCTGACTCGCATCAATAAAAATAGTGTTGGTCACTGTAGCTTATTTGAATCTACAGTGTTGGTCATTGTAGCTTATTTGAATCGTCTAAAAAACGGTGGCGGGTAAATTGTATACTAGATCCGTTTTTTATATATGTTGTTGCGCTTTACGGATTCTATTTACATGACCAAAAATGTAGCTCCTGATGAAGATTAGGAATCTGTTATTGAATGTTTGTCAGCTGTTGATGTTGAATAAAATGTTATACTTTGTGGTGCAGCATTAGTCTTCCATTATTTTTGCATCTGCCTGTATAATGCAGATATGCTCCATGAGCTTTTTGTGAGAGAAATAATGTTCATTATTTAGCCTTGAGTGTCCTTAAGATTAACAGGCAAGAGATCAGAATAAAATAGTTGGGTGAACCAAGGTAAATTGGCCTGAGCATGCTTGATATCCATGTGTACATACAATTGTAGATCTGCTGTACAACCTTTCCTGCAAAATATGAGTAGAGCTGCACACTTTGCAAATTTTACTACCCGGGTACCCGGATATTTCATTACCCGGGTACCCGGGTAATTCGGTACCCGGGTACCGGTATACCCGGGTATACCCGGGTAGGACCTTAGATAAAAGAGAATGCAGTGAACATCGTTTATTTACGGTTGACAGCAGTGATCGTACAGGGTCAGATCTTCACCCCCGGTCGGGGTCGGGGTTGAAGATTAACAATTAACATTGCATGATTACATACCAATTTAAAAAGGATAAAAACGATACTTCACTTGCTTATAGAGAATACTAATAAAGTTGGTTAAGTTCAAGATTTTATTTTCATTCCAAGTTCAAACATGGTTTTAGCAATTTAGCATAACTTTCGATTTTAATCACTAATCGCTCTCGCTTTTTCGCATTCTTCCACACTTTTTTCTTAACGGTATTCTATGGCGCACTGATTGTGAGGAGCCAACGGCGCAAAGCGCCAAAAATTTTCGAAATTTTTACCGTTTTCATGTATAATTTACGGCCTTTTTATTGACAAACAGTTCGTAAATCATAAGTGGCGCAGAGCATCAAGAAATTCAGTCATTTTTTACCGCCCTTAACATGTTGTATAGATATATGAATACTGAATACTAATAGTCTGACAGAGCAGAACAGGAAAACTACGAATTCTAAACTTAGTATGAAGATATTTCGACTGATCCAGGCTTTTAAACGCAATGCTGGAGCTTTACAAAAAGAAAGACAATCATCGGCGGTGCTGTATGCAGGAAAATTTTGACGTAGAAAAGATAAACTAATTGCGGCGCGAAGCGCCAGGAATTTTTAAGAATTCTTAATCCTTTTGCCTTTGCTGTCCTCCTAAATATCTCTAAATATCTCTTTGCACGTTTAAAACGAGATTGTACGGCTGGGGGTCTGGGGTGGCGCGCTCAAGCGCCCCCAACGGGGTCCGGGGCAGAACCCCGGAAAATTTTGTAAAAAAAACACTCTAATTTATTAGTAACGTTAAAATTTTCGCAAATCGGCAAAATCTCGGTTCTGGATTAAGCTCCAAAAAACTTGAAATTGATTAACTCCTACACTGCACAAAACTTTTGAGCTGAAATGCGTTTTTCGACCTTTGCTAAGTGAGAGCAGCAACGGGTCGCACTCGCAACCATACGTGGGCAGCAAGAAAATTCTGGGGGGTGCAAGATTTTTGAAGGTCGAAAAATGGCCTTAAAAATGGTGGTATGGCGATAAAAACACCATTTTTCGACGTTTCTCATCAAGCACTATCCATTGGCATCAAAAAATTGCGAAAAAAAACTAAAAAAATTTTCAAAAATTGAATTCTGGGGGGTATTTTGATTTCTGGGGGGAGGTATTTTGGTTTCTGGGGGGGGTGCATACCCCCACCCCCCAAACCCCCCACGCCCAGGTGTGGTCGCAACCAATAAGTCATTGAAAGATGTATAAATGAGAATTTTGTTCTTACCGTTTTCAGGCCCATTTGTGGCCTTCTTATTATAAATAGTTCAGAAAACAGAAAATGCGCAAAAGCACAAGAAAATTTGGCCTTTCCTTTCATTTAAAATAGAATTATGCGTCCTTGTAAACAAAGATAAACAAAGCAGAGAATATAAAAATTGGTACGCAAACATTTTCTCACTTTTACTATTAAGCTCAACAAGCATGCGCAGTTTCATTCAACGAACAAATAGTGCATTAAATTACTAAAGTGATATGAAGTGCTGGATTATTTTAGCTGATTCAAGCTTTTAAATTCATTGGATCTACAAGCAATAAATAATAATGACTTGGCGCGAAGCGCCGGAAAATTTTGACGTTTTTGTCTTTTTGAACTCAATTTTCTGGACACACATTAGTCCAACAAAAAAATCAACAATATTTCTTAAAAATTTTAGGGGCTACGCCTATGGCTGACTGCATTTGGAACATCGATAGGCTTTGAATCAGGTCTAACTAAAACGGTTGCGCGCACGATGTGAATAAAAGTTGCAGTCTAAATTTATATAATGGTCACAGAAGTAAATACATTAGAAAAATGCGTCGCTAGTAGATAAATTGTTGTTTAAATTTGTTAACAATAGAGAATAAGAAGAATTCGGCGCAAATAAAATAATTCAACTAAAGACCTGAATAATGGAATTTGCCTAAACCGTATATGCGATATACTGTGACAATAGGAAATATTAACAGACTCGCTGATTTAACAATATACGGTTGATTATATCAAATCACATTTACATTGTGATTCAATCGCACTTTAGAAGCAATACGTTTCTAGGTTTCTAATTCGATTCTTAGCACATATTGCATAACTTCAGTGCTAATTTTCTATTTTATGTTAGGGATTCGGGTACCTGGGTATACCCGGGTACCCGTCGGGTACCCGGGTAGTAAAACTATTTTCTACCCGGGTACCCGGGTATACCTGGTACCCGGGTACCCGTTCGGGTACCCGCGTGCAGCTCTAAATATGAGCCAGGAGAATTTTCAGGAGAATCAAAATGTTTTCAGGAGAATTGCAGGAGAATTTTCCCCAATTTTACCTCTGTGCAGGAGAATCTGAATTTTGGGACCTGGCAACACTGCTATTCTCCTGGTCACCGCATGGCCAAAATATCAAAATTTTCTGGCGTTTTGCACTGGATTGATTTAATCTTGTACTTGCTATTGATGTTTAGGCCGCGCCGTGCCGATCAGCACTTTCATTGACGTGTTCTAGAACTTTACTATGATCAGGCCCGTATCCACGGGGCATAGGGGGTAGGGATATTCCGGTTCCAGGTTTTTCAAAAAAATCAGTTCCGGTTCCGGTTCCGCTTCTTGGAAAACAAGAATTTGGGTTCTGGTTCCGGTTCCGGTTGTTGCGTAAGTTGGAACTGTCGGTTCCGGTTCCGGTTCTACAACTAGAGAACTGTCGGTTCCGGTTCCGGTTCTCGGTTCCTGTGTTAAAGTATGTACGCTCTTGATAGCCTGACTTCACCGGAAGATATGACGATGTAATCGAAAGATAAATTATCCAGGAAGTCGTTTCAATCTGGCAACTGCACGTTCAAATAAGTTTTACGTGTAGTTGACAATTTACTTATAAATCAATGAATATTATCTACCTATGTGTTTCTTAAGTAGAAGCTTATACGAAATCAAAATGCTTAATTCATGACGAGACCTATTCTTGAATATTCCTGTGCTTTATGGAACCCCTCTTATATTAGTGATATCAACAGGCTCGAGGCTCTTCAGCGTAAATTTACTAAATACATAGTTGGATATCATAGCCCTCTTTCTTACGACGAACGCCCTAACCAACTTAACTTGTGTCGATTAGAATAACGTCGCCTTCATATTTGCTTATGTATGATGTATCAAATTATTAGTCAAAAATCTTGTCTTTCCATGACAGATTTTTTTGTGCTTAATCAAAATACTACTCGCTGCACAAATCGTTTCGAGCTAATTGTTCTTCTTGTCCGTTCTAATTTACAAAAATTTGACTTTTTCTATAAGTATATCTCTGTTTGGAATCACCTACCTGATTTTGTAGTCTCTTCCCCTAACTTAAATATATTCAAATCTAGATTAATTGATGTCGACTTATCCAAATTAATTATAGGGCGGGCTTAAATCGTCATTTTCATGACTCGCTCATCGCCTTTTGCTGTACGCTTTTATTCTTTTGACCGTACGTTTTATTACTCTTTTACATTTTTCGTAATTGTCGCGTTTCAGTAATAAATTATTTCATCATCATCATCAAAAGATCTACTGCAATGGTGGAAAGAGAAGTCAAAGAATTTGCCCATTCTCGTGTTTATAGCTAAGCAGTATCTTGCAGCCAGTGGCGGATCTAGGATTTTCCTAAGGGCACAGTATCCCAAATTTTCCAAAAACAGTCGAAAATAGGTCCTAAAGTTTGCCCTTAACGCACGAAACATCGTTTTTTTCGGCGTTTTACAATGTATACTCTTACATTAAATCACTTTTGACGCAATATTTTTTCTTAAAATTTTATAATTTTTGACAATTTTGTGCTAAAAATCACTAAAATTCTTTGATTTTATCAGAATTTTGGCGCGAAGCAGTTTTTTCGTACAAGGTCCGTTTGACATGTACAAAGATGATCCCCCAAAGTCTATGTATATTGGTACTCACAAATTTTTGGGTACTATAATATAGTACAGTAGCGATTTTAGTGTGGTAAAAACAGAGTTGTTCGACTTTTGGTAGTGTATTTCAGCTAATTTATGGGTCTCTAAGGGCAAAAATCACTAAGAATCATCTTAAAATGGCGCGAAGCGCCTAAAAATTTGACATTTTTCTTTCAAAATGCAGTTTCTGCCATTATAAAGATAAATAGAGCACACAATCAGTCATTTTGACGCTGAAGCACCGTAGATTTCTGCGAATTTTAGAAGTTTTTTTGTAATTTTTGTCTCTCCAAAAATCTTTGTACATGTACAAAGACGATCCCGAAAAGTCCTTGTACATCGGGAAAAATCTTTGCCGAATACAAAAAAAGTGGCGCGAAGCGCCGGAAAATTTGTGAGATTAAGACGGATAGACGTCTAGAAGCATGATTTACAGCTTGATTTACTGTATTTATAGCATTTGATGCGAAACATCAAAATTTTTAATTAGAAATAGAAAAATATGCAAAAATAGCTGTTTCTGCTGCTAAAATTGTATTGAAACCTACATGAACAGAAAATGGCTTTCAGGTGGCCAAGAAAGTAAATAAATGTCATTAATAAATATCATCTAGCGCGTAGCACCGAAAAAATTTGAGAAATTATGGTCACTGAGGGCCAAAAAATAATTGCAAATTGTATATCCATTGTTTATCTCGCCAAATATTTTTAAATGGAAAGGGCGCCCCTCACCCTTTTAGATTCGCCCCTTCTTGCAGCGCCAGCTACAAGCGTTCCATTCAAACAGCTGTTCAGTTGCGCTGGAATCATTTACAACCCTCTCAGAAACAGGCTACATGGCGAAAAAGCAGAACGACTGTTATCTTTAAAATATAATCTACCCGGAGCAATACTAAGTTTTAGTCTGTAAACTTCCGGGTAATAAAAGATTGAATTGCTGCTTCATGTATTCACTAAATTTTATGAAGTTCGATTTTTAACTAATTTTAAAAAACCGAGAACCGACTCCAAAAAAGATCGGTTTCGGTTCGGTTCTTAGAAAATCAAAAAATCGGTTCCAGTTCCGGTTCTTAGAATATCAAAAAATCGGTTCCGGTTCCGGTTCTTAGAATATCAAAAAATCGGTTCTTGGTTCCGGTTCCGGTTCCAAAAAATGGTCGGTTCCAGTCAGTTCCGGTTCCGGTTCCAGTTAACTGGCACATCCCTAATAGGGGGCACATTCCCCCGAAATGAAATATGTGAACAATTGTTTCCTCCACTCCCCCTTTGCTCTTTTAGCCAGAAATCGCGAAAAAAATTTTGTCACTTTGCGCCAAATTTCAAAATTACAATTACAGTCTATTCAGTCACAAGCGCGCTATTTAAACCATAGTTTCCCAAGGTCGAAAGTTCAGGGAGGGGTGAAATCCCAAAGTTTAGGACCACTAAATTTATAGTCTAGCCTTTGTTGCATATCAAATATGAAAAATTGCTAAAACATCCTATATAGCATGTTTTAATGTAAAAAACTGCATTTTTAACTACTTCCTGTCCCATTCTGACTAGTTTTGTCACTCTTGTAAGTGAAAAATATAAGAATTCATCGGAAACTTTGACTTTTCAGATCATTTTAAAGTCCATTCTAGGTATTTTATGGGTAAACAAAACAGAAATGTATTAGTCGGCACGAAGCGCCGAAAAATTCTAATACCTTTGCTGCTTTTGCACCCAAAAATCATGCAGAAAATGTTTCATTGCTCAAAATCGTCCGACAGTGATTCAAGTCTCGGACCCTGAGGTGGGGGTAATACCCCCTCACACCCCTATGGGAACGTGTGATTTAAACACTCCATTTATATAGTCTTCAACAATCTACAGCGTACTAATACTAATACTAATACTTTATTCGGAGAAAAAAACAAGGGTAAAACAAAAGTCGCAAGGAAAAAAATAAAATGCGAAATGTCCTGGACACACAGGCAAATAGATTGCGCTCACGTGTGCCCCATCAAAAAAATTCTCGAAATCAACCTTTTTCAAATTTCTCTTAAATGTTTCAACATTTGGAGAACTTCAAATATATTGTGGAAGATCGTTCCAAATTCTAGCTGATCTAGTAGCAAAACAATACTTTTTACAATCAAGTCGAAATTTTTCTAAATAGATCTGATTTGCAAATGCATTTCTAGTACACAAATGACCATAAAACTTATAAAAATCTTCAGAAGGCAAGAGATTATTGTGAATAATAGTATACGTAACAATTAAATCAAAATAAATTCTACGTAGTTCAAGCCTCTCTAAATTTAAGGCTTTTAACCTTTAAAGGCCAAATATAATTCTTAAAAGCAAGAACCAACATTTTAGAATCACGTTATTCAAAACATTTGAAAATCAAAGCACTCATTTTCAAAGCCTTTGCTGATATATTAGTACAATGACAACTAGATGATAAGTTTGTTGTTAAGGAAACACCTAAATCTCGAATTGAGGAACCTGCGTCAGATAACAAAAAATGGGATATGTGATATGTAACTTTAGGATTAGCGTACCCTAGATATAACACAGAACATTTAGGGAGAGATATGCTTAACTGATTTTTTTCAGACCAGGAAACCAGCTTATCTAAATCTTTTTGCAACAAAGTATAATTTTGAGAAAAATTAAAGAGCTTTAAATCATCAGCAAAGAAATAGACTTCACTATGCTCAACAGCTTGAACAAAATCGTTTACAAAGAACAGAAACAAAGAGGGTCCTAAAATGCTACCTTGAGGTCCGCCACTAATAACTGGTTTTCTATCAGAAAGAGCGTCGAAAATTTTGACCTTTTGTGTACGATTTGTCAAGAAAGAAGTTAACGATTTTAATAGCATTCCATTTATCCCATAATGCTTCAACTTCTCTATCAATTTAGAATAAACGACAGAATCGAAGGCTTTACTAAAATCGACATAAACAACATCAATAGGAATAGATGTGTCAAGTGATTTAACCCACATGTTTGTACACTTCAAAAGCTGAGTTTCACATGACATTCCCTTTTGAAAACCAAACGCGTGAAAAGAAATTAGTTTTCGACTTTAAAGAAGCAATTGAAGCTCTTTTAATGATATACTCCATAATTTTACAAGTGACGCAACAAAGAGATATTGGGCGATAATTTTCAACTGAAGAATAATCACCCTTCTTAAAGATAGGTACTACAATCACATCTTTCCAACAAGAAGGTACTTCACCACTTCTATAAGAAACTTCGAAAATAGAACTAAGTGGATCAACAAGAAATGGACATAATCTTTTGATAAAATATGAACAAATACCATCAGGCCCAATAGAGAAAGTTTGCTTAAGATTTTGAATGGAATTTAGTACAGATTCAAACTAAAATCTACCTTAACATCAAATATGTCTTTGTGACTTAAATTTGTGGTATTAATAGGGAGACCATTATCAACTGTAAACATAGATGCAAAGAATTCATTAAAAACATTCGCTTTTTGCAAGTCTGAGTTAATAATAGAGTTGTCAACAACTATGTCGGGCATATTATTTGACAGATTTCTATTAATGAAACGATAAAAATGCTTAGGATCGTATCCTTTTTTAACAGTTTACGTTCCTGTGCACAATAATATTCCTTTATAGCTTTCCTTACAAGTCTACTGTATTTAGAGTAAGTATTCCTGAACATAGGATCAAATTTAGATTTTCTCCAGAATTTTGAAGGATCAAATTTAGATTTTCTCCAGAATTTTAATTTCTTTGACAACAGTCGTCTTATATTTTTGGGATATTTATTAACTCTGCCAGGTTTGAAAAACGGAACAAAAGAATCTATTAGATATTGCATCACCGATAAAAAACGATTATAAAAATCGTCTACTGTTACACAGGTAGAAAAGATCAATGGCCACTGGATGTTGGCAAGAAAAGTAAACATGGATTCATAATCAGCTTTTGCAAAATTTCGTTTCAAAGCTACTTGTCGCCTGACTTCAAACGGTAGTAAAATTTTGAAAATAACAGAATCACGATCACTTGTAGCAAAATGAGGTCTTGTTTTGCAATCAATAATCAATGATTTATCAGATATAAATATTAAATCTAGAATATTTTGACCCAAGGTAGGGTGATGTACATGTTGATATAATCCATAACTATTAACGATTTCGAAAAAATTGGAAGACATACTATTTTCAGATAATACATCAGTTTTATTCCATTTGATATCCGGTAGATTAAAATCACCTAAAACAATAAGGGTTTTATTACAATCAAGCAAAATATTTAAAAGATTTAAAAAATCTTGATTTTGTTTGTGGTGTAGAGAATAATTAGGAGGTCTATAGCACAAAATGAACCTATATGTAATAGAACCAATAAAAAGATTGCAGGCAATAATTTCAGCAGTACAGTTAATAGAGAAAGTATTTACTAATCTCAGAGACAAATTTTTTTGGAGATAATACAGACCCCTTCACCTACTCTTTTTTCACAATCGTTTCTAAAAACTGAATAACCAAAATTTGCAACTAACTAAGAATCACTAAAAGTATCAGTCAGCCATGTTTCAGTAATAAAAATCAAATCATAAGTATGAGAACTCAAAAGCAAATGCAAATCAGCAATTTTGTTACATACACTGCGCGAATTAAACAAAATAGAACACAATTTATTTACACACTTAGAATTTGGAACGTTTTTTGGGTCGATTATGATTATTTAAAGATCTGCTACAATTGTAAAAATTTTTCTTTTTTGCTGGGGCAAAATTACCTATAAATTAATGGAATTTAGCAAAAATAAAACAAATTTATCTGATTTGCGAATAATTTGACTTTTGGCATAATTAATAAAGAAAGAACCGGGTGGAAAAACACTAGATTTATCGCGCAAAGTCCGTGCATTTTGCCGCTGCTTGTAGGTAAGATCAGGTCTAGCTCGTAAGTTCTTGTGGATGCAACCTGGCTTCATGATCTTATTGATAAAGTTGATAAAATTCGTTTTTACCAGGCTCGAAATACAAATGACTTTAAGAAACCTTGGTTGGTTCTCGTTTGCTGGACCATCACGAAAAACATACAAGATGTCCAATGGCTTTACCAATGAAACATTCTTATTGTCATGCGCGAAAGACAGCAATTTGCGAACGTTTGCAAGGTCATCGTCCAAATTTGGTAAACCAAAGAGAACAGCATTTTTACTTTTGAACGCAAACTCGATCGACTCGCTTATCATTTTGATCAATCTGTTCCCAGTGGTTTCCGATGTTGCAGGATTTGAAGAAGAAAAGTTCTTTTCAGGAGTGAGATTTGTTTTAGAAAAAGTAGTTTCCATTTTTACCTGAAGTTCATTAAAGCGGGCTTCTATCAGTTCCATTCGTCGTTCTAACAGTAGAAGGCGATCAATCTTCGGCAAGCAGCCTTCACAGAAAATTTCTGTGACTTTAGACGACTAAGGGCATCATATGTCCCGCGATCAATTCCAAAGCACTTGGCATGTCTCCACATTTCACAGAGATCACATCTGACACCCATGTTGTTATCGCGAACCGGATTGTGACATTTGAGGCACAATTCGACCTTTGCAGATACCAATGGCGATGATTTTGACTGAGAATTTGTACTTGATTGCTTGTCACTCATAATTAAAATAGTAAAGTAATATCGCGACGTAAATTGGGCAAACCTTTAATGAGGGCTGTAGAAACTGTTCTTTATTTTTCATAGGCTTAGACTTAGTTTTACATGGGTGGGTGGTAGTACTCCTACTTAGGTTGGTATTGCTCCCCCACAGGTCGAGACGTAGGCATTAATATGATGCACAGCGCACAAACCAGGTTCTGAAATCTGA
>JAVLUZ010000340.1:576417-861321 GCA_036768485.1 Mermis nigrescens
ACGGTCTTAAATGCATAAATATGAAAGTAAGGGTTTTAGTCCTGCCATCTACAAATTTGAGGCTCCCATGTTGAACATTTTTTCAGAATTCATTCTATACGCAATTTGTAATAATAGTGGATATAATAAAAAAGATTTTAAAAATGTTTAATCCTTTCAGCAGCAGTAATGTTTCCTTTTAAAAATTAAAAAAACGATTTTAAGAAATCGGTCATTCGTGTTTTATTTATTCAAGTTATCAGTAATTGTACCCGCATCAAAATTTTATCATTTTTCTGTTCAAATATCCTCCTTTTTGTGTAAATGATTTTTAAATCACTGACACTCGACCATACATTGGTACGTAGTAGGTCTGAAGGAAGCCTCCCATAGATTATAATGTTTTGAATGCCCTTACAGGATTACTCAAATTCGGAAGCATAGGACGGGAATTAGTAAAGTCAGTTGACTATCTGAAATTAAACAATTGAGAAAAATGCAAATGGAGAGTAAAGCGACTTTTCTCATTCTTAAGTTGAGGTACTAATTATTTGTGACATTTTTGTCCGTGTACTGAGGAAGCAGCCTATTCAAATTTTCGATGGTGGATTTGAGATTTTTATGCGAAATTTGTCGCATGCTTTTCATTTAGCATATCAAAAACTACGTAAATTCATTGAGCCTTGCTTTTTTTCCTTCGTAAGACTACAATTTATCCAAGAGATTTTTAGTCGTTCGTCGTTTTTCGTTTCCTTCAATTAAAATGACGGACTTAATAACAAGGTTTCCGTCGGTTTTTCGTTTTTCTCCCATGCACTGTGCTTTTCCTATTACTTGTATAGAATATACATCAGGCACATCTGTGCCTAATTTACATTACATGTGCATATGCTACATATATATATATATATATATATATATATATATATATATATATATATATATATATATATATATATATATATATATATATATATATATATATATATATATATATATATATATATATATATATATATATATATATATATATATATATATATATATATATATATATATATATATATATATATATATATATATATATATATATATATATATATATATATATATATATATATATATATATATATATATATATATATATATATATATATTAATTTCCGCACACGGGCAGCATGATCAAATTCGGGTGGTTTGGGTGTTTGTAAAACTGGAAAAAATCGCTTAAAAATAACACGCTACAAATTTAATTATTGGGATGATCCATTTTCGGGCTGGTCTGCCTGATTATGGAATGTCTACCTGATTTGTGTAGTTAAACCCCCACGCTTATGTATGGTGCTATGATGGACACACTTGCTAACTTAACTACTGCACAACCGCTAAAATCCAATGGGCAGCGCAGTTTAATTCGGTCTAATATCGCTAAACCCATTACATTGGAGGGTCTAATGAGACAGGAAGATGCAACGGTATGGGTGCTTACACTCCTAAAAAGTGATAGACTAGCAAAATCAGTAGAACCCGCAAAATCTACAACTCCCTGAATTAAATTTATGGCATGTTTTGCGATTTTCGCCAGTTTTACACTATCTAGACTACCAGAATTTGACTCTGCCTATTTATGGTTAACACTACATATATACATAACATATAGGTACACATGTAATGAGGATATGCACAGGTGCATCAATTGTACGTTCCGTACAAGTAATACAAAATGCAGAATTAGTGGGCAAAAGAACAAAAAAGGACAAAAACCTTGGATTTTAAGTTCTCCGTTTTATGTGGAAGAAATGGAAAATGACGAACAACGAAAAATCTGTTTTATCAAACCGTCGTTTTTGTACGAAGAAGGAAAGAAACAAGGCTCAATGAAAATACGTAGTTTGTGATATGCTAAATGAAAACTATGCAACTAAACTTGTATAACAATTTTAAATCCGTGAAACATGGTTTTTCAAAAGATGAAAATAAAGTGGCCTTAGAGTACACGGATACATTTTGCTTACAATTTTCCGTTCTTTTGTTCTGTGCTATTCGCTAACGCGTTAAATTTGTTATATTATTGTTTATACGGTAATTTATTAACTTATACTATCGTTTGGTGGAGCTGCAAAATAAAGCTTTAGCTGATGACGTAGCTGAAGGATAGATGAGTAGTACCATTTTGCCTATCGCTTACTGAAGGTATGTCCACACAAGAGCTTTACTGGGGCCGCATGGCTGAAATGCAAATGAGCTAACCATAATAACTCGAATGTGAAGAATCAAGTCGCATCTAGGGGTGACCGAACAGAACAAAAATTTTAAAATGAATTTTGCTCATGCGTAAAATCACCAAAAAAGAGGAAAAGGCAAAATGAAACACCATTTAGTATTCAGCCAGCACTAAGCGACAAAATTTTGATTTCTGCTAGAAAATTCTTCCCAACGTTGTGCTAAAATTAATCCACATAAAATCAGGACAAATGTAGCTCTAAAATTATGAGTTAACCTCAGACAACATCTCAGTCATGTAAGAAAATACACATTCAAAATTAAATTGTTAGATTTACATGCAAGTTTTCAGTTTCAGAAGTTCTAAAATGTACATATGCAGGTCAAATAACTTTTCCGCCAGTATTGTTTGCCACATTGAAGCTGCTAGAACGTTTTTCCAAGTTAACTGAAATTTTTAGTCGGCTCTGGGCGACCGCCCGTTCAGCGCCTCCCTATGCACGGCTATGACTGAACCCAATAATCAACAATTGCATTTAATTAATTAATTCTGAATTGTCTGTTTCAAAAAACTTCGAGCATAAATTTTAAGAATTTTTATCGACATTCAGCCGAGGAGTTACGATAATTATATACATCAGATCAATGTTATAACCGCAACCTGTCCACCGAAATAGTTTTAAAATTTACGACCGAACTTGTGTGAATGAAACTACAGGGTCTTACATGTATATAACTGCACAAGTATGTACTTACTGTGAGAGCTGCTCGAACTCAATCATTTTTTCTGAAGTTCGCCTACGTTGCTTACAACACAAGGTCATAAATATAATAGCAATTCTATGGGGGACTATCCCAAAATGTTTTTTTCTGAATGCTTTTTTTATGGTTATAAAATCCGAAACTCTTGTGTTCAAAAATCGCTCGAAAATGCTAAACAGCATATTTTTCGGGGGTTTCTTAAAGGTTGAAATTTGTATTTGGTCAGCGGCTCAAACAGCCATTAGCTTTTAGCAGAAAGGTCTCGGCAAACATTGTGGGGAGTTGTTGAACCCCTAATTTGAAAAATGCGTCCGGTTTCTCATTTTCATAAAAAAGTCAAAAATAATTCTAAATTCACAATTGATGTCAATATTCAGCAGTCATGCTGTAGCATTTTTAATTTTATATCTTATTTAGAGAGTGTTTATGCTGCCGTCAATATTTCATTAACCTGACTGAAAATATTATGCAATTATTTACGCCAATGTATTTATGCTTGAGATTAGATTGTAAAAGTTGATTTCCTTCACATAAATTTAAATATTCGCCTTTACTGTAGAAAAAGGCAGCAGTATGCTCATTTTGCCCAGTGTTGTGTTGCCAAGTTAGTGTGGTGGTTTTCCCTACATCTTGGATTTTTTTGCTGTTGGAGGCATTTTTTAGCGATTGAGGTTTTTTGCGCGGATGCCTAACCATTTGTTAGGCTTTTAAACAGTTTGAGGTTAAAGTTCGGGGTAGGGCTGTTTTGACAAGAGCACTTAACCCTATTTTTGTCGTGCCTGCAGGCGGAGCGTAATCATGTAGTTTTCATTTCAGCGATTTCTTCGCTCTGACATCAGAATTCGAGCGATTACAGCTTAAACTTTCGTTATGGAAGCGTTTCCATGGAAAAATCACGAGGAAAATTTCCTATTTCCGTTTTCATTTTAATCATAGGAAGCGCGTTAGCGCGTACCTATAATATACTTGGGTACCCCTAACACCTGTGCACCCCCTACAGCTATAACAGGACACATCTAGAAGGTGCGGTTTTTTTAAAAGATAGATAATAAAAAAATTCGCTGCCCGTGTTTTTTGTTTTTCTTGAAACTCAAAACTGGCTGTGTAAAGAAGGTGTAAAGTTTTTGTGTAACGTTATAACATAGGATGAATTTTGGGAGGTTTTTTAGACGGCATGTGGACAACTCAGTATTGACTCCTCAAATAAATTAATGACACAGATTTGTAGAGGAAGGGATGCTCCAAAATGACTTTTTTTTGTTTGTTGAAATTCGCATTAGTTCTCGAATGGCAGTGTAAAGAGTGCGAAAATCTGGGGGTGAAAAAGCACATTTTGGTCGAGTTTTCAACCTGCTTATGTCTGATACTAACTCCGGTTTTGAGTTTTTTAAAATGTTTTCTGACAGAAATGTAGAGCGGATCAAGGGCTACATTCTGCATATAAGCAAAGTCTTTTACGCTCTATGGTGAGTTAGATCCTGAGGTTTAAAGTTTACACTCTAGTTGATGGTGTAAAAAACGGATTTTAACTAAGATTTCTCTGCCAAATTTTTTCGCTTTTGAGTCAGGGTAAATTGAATACAGCAGTAATAAAGTGCCTTTCAGGAGCTACACATCGCAGCAAACCGCATTTAAAAAAACGCAATATTGAGTTATTTATGGGGGTGTAAAGTTCAAAATCAGAGGTAAAAAATGGGCGAAAAAACACGTTTTTTCCGAATTTTGATTAATAAATCATACCAAATAATTTTTGCAAGAGAATTTTGGCACACAGGAATGTACTACGATTTAAAAGCTACAAATTGTACCAAACCGAATTTCTTTAAACTCAATGGGGAGTTCGGTACGGAATTTTAAAGTTTACAGTGTTCTAAATGATGGAAAATACGTTTTTGTTGCGTTTTTTGTTCGCCACTTTCTCCGTCCAGAAGTCGGGATAAGTCCAATAGAATAAAAAATAAAGTGCTTTATATCGGGTGCATGTCAAAGCAAATTGTCTATACATTAATATTTAGCGAGTGTAAAGTCAAAAATTTGGTGTTTAAAATGCGTTTCTGTCTTGTTTTTTCTACCTGCTTCTCCGGTTATGAGTCAGGGACACGATTATCAAGTCTAGAAATGGACCAGGAATCAAATTTGATATGCCAGTCTGGCGCATATGTTTACACTCTACAGTGTTGTAAAGTGGTTTACACCTATTGTTAGTTTGCCCATAGAACATTATGGAGACTTAATTTTTTCATAAATATTAATCGTAATATCGGAACAATATCAAAATTACGAATCTGACCAAAATCTTCTTTACACTAGGTGTTTACATGAAGTTTACACTACATATGTATTTATCTTCGTTTTTGAGCATTCCAGAAACCTAATTTTTTCCTGGAGTCTAGAAATTTTCAAAAAATCAAATGTGAGACGTCACGTAGGCGCGTTTGTTTACATCCAACAGTGATGTAACAGTAGTTTACACTCATTGTTTATTTGTCCTCAGACCATTGTAGACATGCAATTTTTTCATAAATGTTGATAATAATATCCGAGTAATATCAGATTTACAAATCGGAATAAAATCCTCTTTACACTAGGCGGTTGAGTAAAGATTACACTGCTAATTAATCTTCGTTCTAGAACTTTGCGAAAACCTGAATTTTTTGCCGAAATCTGAAAATTTACATGGAATCAAATAAGGGACGTCAGCTGGGCGCGTTTGTTTACACTCAACAGTGATGTAAAGTGGTTTACATCTGTGTTTATTTGTCTAATAAACCGTTATGGAGGCGTAATTTTTTCAAGAATGTTGATCGTAATATGCGAGTAATATCGAATTTACAAATCCGACTAAAATCTTCTTTACACTCGTTGCTAGTGTAAAGTTTACACTATATAATAAGCTTCATTCTAGAGCCTCACAGTAACTTATGTTTTCCCTAAAGTCGTAAAATATATATGGAAACAGATGTGATACGTCTGCTAGGGGCGCATGAAGAGTAGTGTAAAGTGATTAACACCTAATGTTAATTTGTTCTTAGAACATTATAGAGGTTTCATTTCTTAATAAATGCTGATCGTTATATCAGAGCAATATCGAAATTATTAATCCCACTAAAATTCTTTACACTCTTGTGTAAAGTTTAAAATGTAAATTAAGTTTAGCTCTAGAAAGTTTTGGAAGCATATTTCTTTACACGATGTTCTACGTAACATAAGAATTACTAATCAGAATGTTTGTTTCTTCTACAACTAGTAGTTTTGTAAAGTTTAAACCATTCAATTATTAGAAGAACCGCACAGTAAATGAAATCTAGTATTGTATTTCCAAATCTTGCTAATTAAAAGTAGGGTACTAGCAAAGAAAAATGCTCCGATGGAACAAAAAAGGGGAATATACTTGGGATTGTGAATTATCGAGGATGTAAAAGGAGGGGACTAGGAAAAATCTCCCTATGTTATATGCCAAAAATCGCAAAATATGTTAAAAATCAGACTTTCTCTAAACAATGCAAAAAATCGAAGTATATTCTGCGGCCTTTGAAAAATGTAAAAGTTTAGTAAGCAATTGTTGTAGACATGTGTAAAAGAGTATCTACATAAGGTCTGTTGCACGTCAGCTTCCGTGTTTCCTACTGCTTTGAACCAACAATATCATCGATTGTCTTGAATGCATCGATATGTACTATTTCATTCAATTCGCTTAGCTACTGCATTGCAAATTCGCTGCTTTTTTCAATCAATTTTTGGTAATTTGAATATTGCTTGCACTTTGACACTTAGAATGGCTGTATCTGCTAAGTGACATGCTTAGTAATAATGAAATACGAACAACTTAATTATGATTTGTTAACAGCATTTCACTTTCAGTCACATTATTAAGCAACTCAAAGTTGAATGAAGTCTGCAAAAAGTTGCATTACGTAATATGCTTTTAAGATATTATGTCAATGAGAGAAAATTATTTTAAAATAATACGTTTTTTTCAAAGACCGCAGAATATACTTCGATTTTTTGCATTGTTTAGAGAAAGTCTGATTTTTAACATATTTTGCGATTTTTGGCATATAACATACGGAGATTCTTCCTAGTCCCCTCCTTTTACATCCTCGATAATTCACAATCCCAAGTATATTCCCTTTTTTTGTTCCATCGGAGCATTTTTCTTTGCTAGTATATATATATATATGAAAATTTTTATATATATATATATATATATTTTATAAAATATATATTCATATATATATTCTCATATATATATTTTTCATATATATATAGTACAACTATATGCAAACAAAGGTATCGTAATCACTGTAAAATGTTATGCAAAGAAATTCATAATCATTTTTGTTTACAGGAAAGTAATTTATTGCAACATAACGATCTGAAATCCTTTTTTAGATTTGTAAATAATCATTTAAATAATTCTCGAAGCATTCCACCTATTACTTCCACCGGCAATAATGTAGTAACTGATCCTTATTGTAAAACTAATATGTTCAATCATTACTTCTCTTCCGTATTTACTAATGGTGATCTTGACGATTCTTTTGTTTTTCAGAAGCGGGGCGATTTTTCTATTTCAAACATCGATTTTAACGAAAATAATGTCTCACGGGCGATTGCTAAGATGAAAAATTCCACCTCGATAGCGCCTGATGGTTTAAGTAACTTTTTTGTTAAAAAATTAGCTTATTATCGTCTTAAACCCCTTATCAGTATTTTTACTGTTTCTTTTTTATCAGGTGATATCCCAGACATTTGGAGGAGGCTTACGTTGTACCTATAATTAAAAAGGGTGACCCCTCATTAACTGAAAATTATCGTCCTGTTTCTTTATGTTGCTCAACTTGTAAGATAATGGAAAGTATTATCAATACTCAACGATCAATTTATTTATCTACTAATAAGTTAATATCACCTTTTCAGTATGGTTTCCAAAAACATAAATCTTGCGAATTGCAACTATTAAATTGTAAATATTCTTGGGTTAAATCACTGGAATGTAAAGAAACCGTCGATATTATTCATATAGACTTTGCTAAAGCATTTGACAAAGTCGACATATCTAAACTTCTTGTTAAATTAACTAGTTACGGTATTCAACAACACCTGTTTAATTGGTAAAAGGCTTTTCATATCTAATCGTATTCAGTGTGTTCGCGTTAATCAGTGTTTTTCAGATTATGCTGCTGTTACAAGTGGAGTTATTCAAGTGTCCATTCTTGGACCTACGTTGTTTTTGATTTTTATAAATGATATCTTTGATAAGTTGTCCAGTTCGACTTTTTTATGTTCGCAGATGACCTAAAAATATTCAATCTTTCCTGCAATTATGTATCAAACACTTCAGACCGATTTAGATAGAATTTCCATTTGAGCCACCAAAAATTGTTTACCAATATCATATTCTAAATGCACAGCCCTATATTTGGGCAAAAATAATCCTAAATTATCATATACACTCGATACACAAGTTATTACGAACGATCCTGTCTTTGTTCGCGATTTAGGAGTGCTAATTTCGCAAAACTTGAAATTTAAGGAACATTACAACAGTATAATCAAGAAAGCTTTCTTGAGATCTATCTTAATTAGAAAATCCTTCTTTTCGCGTGATAAAAATAATCTCGTAAAGGCCTTCATTGTTTAAGTCACACCGATCCTTCAATATTCCTGTGCTTTATGGAACCCCTCTTATATTAGTGATATCAACAGGCTGGAGGCTCTTCAGCGTAAATTTACTGAATACATAGTTGGATATCATAGCCCTCTTTCTTACGACGAACGCCTTAACCAACTTAACTTGTGTCGATTAGAATTACGTCGCCTGCATATTTGCTTATGTATGATGTATCAAATTATTAGTCAAAAATCGTGTCTTTCCATGATAGATTTTTTGTGCTTAATCAAAATACTACTCGCTCCACAAATCGTTTCAAGCTAGTTGTTCCTCTTGTCCGTTCTAATTTACAAAAATTTGACTTTTTCTATAAGTATATATCTGTTTGGAATCACCTACCTGATTTTGTAGTCTCTTCCCCTAACTTAAATATATTTAAATCTAGATTAATTCATGTCGACTTATCCAAATTTATCATAGGGCGGGCTTAAATCGTCATTTCCATGACTCGCTCGTTGCCTTTTGCTGTACGCTTTTATTCTTTGACCAAACATTTTATTACTCTTTTACATCCTTCGTAATTGTCGCGTTTCAGTAATAAATTATTTCATTCATTTCATTCATTCATTTTTCGGCTCTCCTGCCTGGGCAATCTGAGGAAAAATTCTTAATAATTTTTCCCTCTTAAATTCCCATTTTCTGGGGTAATTTTGCACGCTGATAACGAATCCAGCATTTATTTTTGATTTTAAGCAAAATTTGGGCGAAAAATTAGGTTTTTTTGTCATTTTTGTGAAAAATTCTCGGGAAAATTTTTCTTCGTATTTTTGCACATTCTTCTGTAATTTTGCACGCTGATAACGAATTTAGCATTCATTTTTCATTCAGCAATTGCTTGCGGATTCAGATTGGTGCCAGACATGGGCTAAGCCTAAGGCATAAATGGAGAAAAAATTGCTCCGTATCTACTGGCTTAGCCCATGCGCTGTGTGAATGCACATAACTAAGCCTAAGCTTATGAACATTGGTAACCATGCTCAGTCACAGTTTCCCGACGCTTCGGAGATTAAAAATTGTTTTTTGAAATTTTTCACAAAAATGACAAAAAACCTGATTTTTAACCCAAATTTTGTCTGAAATCAAAAATGAATGCTGGATTCGTTATCAGGATACAAAATTACCCAGAAAATGGTAATTTTGGAGAGAAAACTTTTTCACAATTTTTGTCATCTAAACTGCATACGTGCCAAATTTTGAGTTGATCAAGAACTGAGCAATATGGTTGCATGATACTGTTCTGCGACGTAAAATCGAAAAATTCGGTGCTTCGTGCTGATTTCTTCTATCTTTTGGCAATATCTATCGTTTTTTGTATCACTTCCGTGATCTTTGTATGTCCTTTTGTTCAGTCACTATTTTTACCATGTATTTGCGTTTTATCAAATTTCGTGTATTTTTCTGACAATAAACACTTTCTTGTCTTGCTCTTGTCTAAAAGTCGGCAAAATCAGCGCTTAGCGCGCATTATGAACATTCTTTCCGTTAAAAACTCCAAAACGCAAAAAAATTTCAGAAAAAATTAGTTTTTTATTGCTTAAATAGTGCAGGACAATATGAAAAGCCAGGTAAATTAACGGCCCCTGCCCGTTTGCATTGGTTTTTTCAGATAAATTGTTTTTTGATTTCCCTCCATGGCGAAAATCCTGGCAACGCCTATGTGCCTGGGTGAACTGAACTTGAGTTTCAAGTAGACCTAATCTACAGTTATTATTTAATTTCGTGTGATCGGTACTGACTCGAGGGCGAATTGTGTGGTCCAGAAGAATTTGCTAATTTGTTAAATTACTGCCAAGTCGTATGTATTTTCTAAATTTTTACGCGCTGCCAATTCCCTCAATTCGGCACTTATGCACTGTAGCACCCACCGATTTTTCCATTTTTTCATTTTTTTTAATAATAGAATATATACGATCAGACCAGATATGCTATTACGTAAAATCTCTTGCCTTCAGCAGAGCTTTTCCGAAAGAGATAATAATTAACTTGCAGTCAGGGTTAAAAAAACCAAAATTTGAAAATTACTGAAAGTTTTGGTTTTATGATTTTTCAATGTTTTTTAATGGTTTTTTAATGGTTTTTTCATGGTTTTTCCGTGATTTTTATCCACACGTTTTTCAGTAAAATACATAAAACATCATTATTATAAAAAACAGTTAAATTTATTCGGAATAAAATTGTTATATAAAAGATCTCTGCAGAATGATATGGAATGGAGACGATTTTAAATTTTAATAAACTTCACACGAAAAATTCTTTCATAGGGGTTCAAATATTTTGATTTTCTGCAATTTCATCCTCGATTTCTTCGATGCATGACAAACGTTGGCGTTCACCCAAGTTAGTTGACGTCATTTTCTTAAATTAAAAAAACCATAAAAAATTAAAAAGCAGCCGATTTTTTTGCACCAGAAAAAACCATAATTAACTAAAAATAAAAAAACCATGCCCGGCCAACCCTGCTTGCAGTTGCTGGAATTAGATCCTCAGACCTGTCGCTCTACAGAGCAGTGCGCTTCACCACTCGGCTAAGCCGCTTTATTCTGAGAGTATCTAATGAAAATATAAACACAGAAGGTTGCATAGGTCAGCCGTTTATTGTTATCAATTCTCACGAACACGTTGCAGAAGCATAAGGCACGTTATGGTATGCACCGGGCGTTGCTGGAGGCGTACATGACCGAATGAATATGGCGAAAAATTTTCAAGCGAGATGCATTTCACCATCATATGTTAGATCAAATTAGCAATTTCGCCCTGATTTTTTAGGCATAATTGTATCGTGTTTGTGAGACTTGGTAACAACAAACGGTTGACCAATTTATCCTTCTTCTGTTTATATTTTCGTTAGATACTCTCAGAATCAGGCGGTATAGCCTAGTGGTGAACGCGTTGTTCTGTAGGGCGAAAGGTCTGATGATCGAATCCCAGCAACTGCAAGTTATTATTTTATTCGGAAAAGCTTTGCTGAAGACAAGTTAAATTATGTAATAGCGATCGCAAATACCTTAATGTTAAAAAAGATAGAAAAAATTCGATAGGTGCTTAAGTTGCATAAATGCCCTCAATTCCTTGTTCTATCCGCTGTTGTTCATTTGTCGCTTAAGTATAGGTTACTTATTGATTGAATCTAAGAAAGGTTCTATCTAAGGTAGGTATATATTAGAAAATAAGAAATCAGATTTCGAGTTTTGTAGCTCAAAAGTGTGCTAATAACGTACTTATTTTACTTTTTAAGTAGACTTCGAGAATTTTCAATTTTTTTGTTTGGGAATCCCTGAGAAACATGAATTTATTTTCTCATTTTGAGGGCCCTCCCGCCGCGGCTGGTTACGCTGGGTCTATGTATCTAAAATGCTTACTGTAAAATTATGGTTTCGCTCGATTTTTTGCTTAAGGTTCAGGTATCTTAAATGCTCAATGTGAACTACGTCCTTGTTACCGTTAACAGCGGTCGAAATATACGCTGCGGGAAGAGCAGTAAGCTTAATATTATCTTAGACGTGCACAAAGAAACAACTATATCAATCGATACTTTATCGCTTCAGGTAAATCTGGCAAACCAGACGCATTCGTTGTTATTCAGTTGGGGCAAACTAAGTTTCGTACATCCGTTATTCCAAAAACGGCCGACCCGACTTGGAATGAAGATTGCGACTTGTAAGATGTCGATTGAATAATTAAGTTATAGTTCAATTTTACTAAAGCTTATTCAAGGAAATCAATTTTCTGTGCTAAAGCAAGTGGCTACAAGTGTGGTTTCTTTCTAAGACATCCTCTATATACAATAATTTTGCCTAATAAAACTTCATAGGTAGGCTTCTAAATTGGTACGCAAAGTGTCGTGATTTTTACTTTAGTTTAAACCGTTTTTGTAGTCGATTTGCAGTGACTCAAGAATTATGATGTATGCATACGTTTTTGTGGAATAGACTATAGGCATTTTTTGAATATCCAATTTGGATTAGCAACGATTATTATATTTGTCGGCCATCAACACAAACTTGCGAAACTTGTGACAAACGACTGAATGTTATTAAACGGAAGAAATGCAGAGTAGATATTTATATGCGATCTTCAGCTCGCGCGCTATTCAATCATTCACTAATCTTTGTGCACGTTGCAGGTGATTTTTCGAACAGCAAGCCTTTTAATTTTTGAAAATAAAGTGATTAACTTCACCAATTACTTGTTTTTGACACCATTGAAGGCGAGCTGAAAGCAACTTTCATCAATGCTGCTGGCAATGCTAAGCTTGCTAATAGCAATAATTATGATACTACATTACCAGTGCTCAGCATGATTTTGAATTACTCAAGCTTAAGATCAGACGTGCACAGCATGGGAATTCGGGGGGGGGGTGAAATTTTAAAAAGCCCGTTTTGGGCTCAAAAATGATGGATACGCGGCAAAACATCGTTACATCGTTTTTCGGCGTTTCTGACGATGCTATATCTTTCTAGAACATGAAAATATAAAAAATTCGAAAAAATGTAAAAATTTCAATAAACTAGAGAAAATTTAATCAAAAAAAGTATAATCGCACTAAGCGCCGAAAGTTTGACACTTTTGAGTATATGACTAAAAACGCTTAAAACAGCAGCTTTTCTAAGATTTTTTTGGAAACTATTGGAACATCGAGTCGAGAATTCCGAAGGGTACTCTAATGCCTGAGTATTTGAGTGGGAAGCATAAATTCACAGCAATTTTTCAATTATTTGTCTTTCAGTTTCTTCAACAACAAATACAGTACGCTCACTTTGACGGTTTATCAAAAGACATTTTTCGGATTCGAAGAATTTCTCGGGCAAATTCGTCTTCCTATAGACGAAATATGCGAATTGAATGACGAAAGGCCGCGCAGTCGCTGGTACCCTTTAAAGGGAAAAAGCGGCCGAAAAGACGAACACAAATACATAGGAGAGTTGCAAATAAAACTCGAATTCGATTTCAAACCAAACGAGTCCCTAAGTTCGAATGATTTATCGAAAATCGTCGAACAGCATGACGAGGATGCCTTTCGTGATACGAAAAAGCGACGTTCTCTGCTCGATCATAAAAGGCCAAAAGATTTTTTGGGTTGGAAATCTAAAATATTAAAGTTTTTGTTTTTTTGGTTGGCTAATTATTGATTATGCTGATATGATATCACACATGCACACTGGAGGAGGGTATGGGGTTATCCCCCTGCCAGAACTTTTGAAAGGCATATTCCTCTCTAGGCGCGGATCCAGGGAGGGGTGGCCGCTCCCAAAACCCTGTTTAAAAATTTTTTGAGCAGCAGATATAGTACGTTGGAATGCGCCCAAAATGAGCTAAAAACGTGAAAACGTCATTTTTCGTTATAGTATTCCAGCATTGTGTTTGAAGCAGCCAAGTATTCCAATGCTTCACTTCAATTTAGTGATTTAATGTACTATACTATTTATCGGTTGAAATTCTAAACGCTGGTTGGACATCGTGTTAGAGGTGTGTGCCGGTTATCGGCAATTTTTCGTTTCGTTTCGTTTTTCAGTTCAGAACGCATTTCAAAGCAAGAGTTTTTAATGGTTTGTTAGAATGAAGGAGCTAGTTAATTCTTTTTAGGCTGAGTTTAGAACCATAACTCGGCCGATTTTGTGAAAGTTTTAACGTTACATTTCAACATTTCATTTTACAAAATTTTTGCGGGTCTCCGCCTCGCGTCCCGCTGAGGCGTTTGAGTGCGTCCCCAGATCCTTCAGCTGTAAAAGCGAGGGTGTTTCTTGCATTCTTTCGTGTCCAAGGCGTAGTCGGGTGATGTAAATGTGTGACCTGATCCGTTGTGCAGGACCGCCCCATCCGCGGAATGAAAAAGAAATTTGTTTCTCCCAAGGATCCCCAAAGGGAAAAATAGAAAATTGGCGAAGCGCGTCTAAAACACCGCCAAAATAGGTTTTTAGCGTGTTTTTGAGTTACATAAAGTCAAAATTTCATGGCGAATTTTTTTCCGGCGCAATGCGCCGCATTCTTTGTTCAGCTATAGTTTTTGCCTTCTAGTTCACTCAAAACATCTCAAAATTTGAGTTATGACATAGAGAACATCAAATTTTTTTATTTACTTTTTATTTATCTATGTTTCTTGTCTTCTAGCCCGCTCAGAACCGCTTGAATTTGAGCTTGACTCGCAGAATATGTCAATTATTCTGCGCTTCGCGCCAAATTATTTACTATCTTTATAGTCTTCCTCTGTTAAACACAATGATTAAATACAAAGACAAGAGATGAGAAATTACCCGTGAATTGAATTGTGAGAAATCGGTTGTGCAGATGGCTAAACGATTAATTTTCTGCATATTAATATTGAGTAAGGTGAAAAATGTTTGAAATTGTCATTTTGGAATTTGTCTTCACCATCGTTTACAGCTCGCCGAGATACGCTCAGAACTGCCTTTATTTTCGCATATTTCATAATGGTTCTCGAGACACCTTACTTCAAATTTTCGGACCGTTTCCCCAAATTTTTTCGTGGATCTGCTAGTGCTCCTCTCAGGCCATTTTCGGACTAAAACCCATTCTTGTAAGTATGAAACAGCGCCAAAGGAAGACAAGCAGTATAATATGAATATTTTTCGAGTAGTACATTGTTGATTCATTCATTCAGACACTTTTTTGTCAATTATTTTGCACATATTTGATAGTCCAAGGCATTCCATTGTTCTTATTATCATTTGTCTTCGTGCAAACTTAATCACGAATATTCAAGAAGAGTAATATCCAACAAATTAAAGCGTTTTTACCGATAATGAGGGGGTGAGGAACGACAAAAATATCGTAGAATCAACATAAACTCATAACTTTAGCGCCATAATTAGCCGTTGAAATTAATCAATTACCCCCCACCTAAGAAAACTCGGTTAACTTTCCTCCCAGAGCTTTGGACACGTGTGCATGTACATATGTATGGTGTATTTTGTATATTTTAATTTCTTTGCATTTATTTGACAAGTTTCGCTAATTTTGTTTATTCAGCTCTTCAATTTCACCTTCTAATTTTTATTTTTTTGTGTGTACCAGTAAGCACGTGTCATGCATTAGATCTTATAGAACGTATTACATTGTTTTGTTGATTCGGCTGACAAATATATACATATACTATTAATGTCTTGTATATCGAAGTCATTTGGACAAGTTATGTTTTGTCATTCCCATACTATTCTCATATGTCTCTATTTGCGTGCGCGTTTTACATTATTGGGTACGTAAACTGTAATATTTAAAGTAACTCAGCCAATAAATATTATTATTATTATTATACTACTTATTATTATAGTATAATGTTAAATATGAATACGTTATATCAAGTTTTCATTATGTGTTTGCTTCTTGTTTGCTATGTAGACCTATATCGTCATTTCAGTAAGAATGCTGCGACTGAGCGCAAGGCTCTATATTTTTCGCCAATCACCCCACCGTCTCTAATAACATTTGCCTTCCCAAATTTCTTGAAGTTTTGCATGTATAGTTTTCTTTTAAATTTTATTCAAGAAATAGGCCTTAATTATCGATTTTTGTCAAAGATTAACTTTTCTTGCAATGCTTTTCTTTCGAAGGCTTCGAACGTTTGATTTCTTTGAAAAATTAGACCACGCTCTGGATTTTTCAAATTTTAAGATCTACAAGTGTAACGTAGAGAATTCATTTCTAAGTGTTTAGCATTGATAGTTTTTGTGCATTTATATGATTTAGCTAACGCTGTTATAATTTGTTTCAATGATTCAAAATTCATTAATTTTGCGTGATTTATTTTAATTATTTTATTCGCATTATCGCTTTATTATCCATATGGCTTGTTTGATAAGATTTCTCCATTTTGGTCAGAGCACGCGAATCAATCAAATCAAACTTGGATCGTTCTGAGGTGATTGTGAATCGTTATTCTTTGAATTGTATATAAAAATATGTAGAAGAGTTACTTACCTGAAACACGGTTTTTCAGCACTACGCTAATGAAAGTTGTCCCTTGCTAATGAAAATTTTGGCCCTTAGCACGACGTGTTAACGGATAAGAAAACCTTTTTGAGCACAAGCATAGTAATTTAACACTTTTCAACGTTTTTTTCAGCGAAAATCTCAGAAATTTTTCGGCGCTTTGCGCCATGTGTCATACTTGCTGTTAATGTAGCCCCAGGCTTGCGATTTGAACATTCCATATATCGATCTTCGTGCAATTGAAAAGATTAAGCATTAGATTCGGCTATTTGTTTATTAATTCCTAACGCAAAATAATTACTTGAAGACAATTTCGCACCGTTTTCTCTTGTTTGAATACAAAATTAGCTTCTTTATCTTCATCGATTATACAATTCATAAGCATACTGGCGTGTCTGTTGTCAGATTGGATTCTGGCAGCCGCATTATCCTTTCTGATGCTGTAATAGCTACAAAGATGTCAGCTTTCTGAGCTTATTATTGAGCCTTAAGAAACCGATAATTGTGATTAAGCATTAATTTCTTGATATATTTGAATCTAGCAAAAAATATGCATAAAAAAATATTGATCTTTAGAATGACGTGGCATTCGCAAACAGCTTTATCAAAAAAGATAAAATGCATTACTGACACCATATTACACTAGCGTGCTAATTTAAGCCATCCCGAACGCTGCTTAAAGTATAAAAATAAAAAAATCTGCAAAAAGTTAAGAATAGAATGCTGTTATTTTTCGCGCGTGAAAGAGTGAAATAAGCTGATCGCACGTAGTGTTATAAATAAATATTTCATTATAGTATTAAAATATAATGGTGACCGCATTACTTGAGGTTCTTACTTGTAACGGAGTCTAAACGGTCTTAAAATGGCGTGAAACATTAAATTTGTATGCAGTAAATCTGGTCCTGGTCGATATGGATTACAAAAGCGTACGGGAGGGGTTATTATCTCGAATTTAGAATCTCCAAAAATCGGAACTTCCAAAAAATTTATGATTTTAGGACAGAGATGATTTATTTGACACGAATTAGCTATCAACAGTTTATAAATTTCAGGGACAGCTCCTGTCCTGACTATTTTCAGGAAAAACGGAAATTGATAAGCCCAATTTTCAATTAATGGCTGAAAAAATTTTTCAAACAAAATTTAGTGCATGGGAGTCGAAATTTGTGAATTACAAGGAGAACAGTGGGGATTAATAGTCAGTCGGCCGTTCAAAATTGCTCAAAAATGGTTATTTTTAATATCTTTCCGAATTTGAGATGAAAGCTTTCTTGCAAAAGCTCTTCTTCAGTGTTTTTACAATTTTTAATCAAAAACCAGAATTGTGAGGACCCAGTGACAGAGCCGTATGATCCTCTTTCTCAGAAAATAATTGTTATATGACACACGTGCACATGTCAAAGGTTATTTGAAGGAGGAAACCGAGTTTCTTCCAGGGCGAGGGAAAGGGGGAGGGGTAAATGAGTAATTTGTTACCCTGTTAATATCAGTGGCACCGAGTCAGGCACGTAGCTGGCCGTCCTATTTTGGGGGGACCAACAGCAATTTTTGGGGGATTTAGCCCAAAAAAGCCAAAAATAGCACAAAATAACGTGTAAAAAGTCCTATTTTTCCGATTTTTTCGAATTTGGGGGAGGGCCGGCCCCCTCATTCCCCCCAGAGATACATGCCTGTATCTAGTTTGTCATTATCTTATTCTCCATGAATATTTATGGTTAAATTTGCATGAAAACAAATAACAGTAAAGGCGATGCAATGATCTGTAATATCAAATACAGGGTGTCACGAAATGATAGCCCCCTCCAAAAATTGATTTAAGGGTACGATAGAAAAAATCTGTAAGCACTATCTTGTAGAGCATTCAATTCTGCTTTGGGTTGTAAAAAGTGATTTATACATTGCAAAAAAGAAATTAAAAGTAGCTCTGATTAAGATCTATCTTAGTAAAGTTGTGACGAATCGATTAGAAAAGCTCGTGCACATGGAGTCAGAAATCGGTCGCTATTCTGCAGAAACAGCATTGAAAAATTGGTGTATGGTGTTAAATGAATTAGAATATGATGCGTAATAGTCTGACAATCTGTTATGTTCAATGACTATGCATTTAAGGCAGGTCGACTAAGCTGAAGACGGCTATATGGATTTTTAAATCGACGTAGTCGTGAAATTCGAAATACTGAGATATTTTTTGTTTCTGATCAATAAAAAATTAACCGGTGCACATTTCGCTCTGATAAAATAAGCATCCGACGCAGAATTGAATACTCTACAACATGGTATTTGTATATTTTTTCCATGATTCTTGAAAGTCGGTTTCTGGAGGGGGCTATCATTTCGTGACACCCTGTACATTCGGAATAATGGAAGAAAAGGTACGGATGAATGATTTGAACACTCACCGCTCGCAAAATAAGTTTGTACATACAAATGTGTACTTGCAATCAGTGGCGGATCTGGGATTTTTCTAAGGGGGGCGGTACCCCTAAGGGGGGGCGGAACCCTGACTTGAGCGGAAAAATTAGCCGTTTTAACCCGAAAATCGCTAAAAATCGCTTAAAAATGCTTAATTTTGCGCACTATTTCGGGCCGATGGGGGGGGGGCGGCCGCCCCCGCCCCCAAATCCGCCCCTGCTTGCAATTAAAATGTTAGAAGTCATTTGACGCTTTTTCATGGTTTGAGCTATAGGCCTCGTTCCTAAAATGGCCTTTGGGCATACACATATAACGGCTCGAAATTTCGGGTGGGGGTCTCCGGGCCATTTTAGAGGGCGGGCTTGAATAACCTCCGATTTTTTGGCCAAAAATGGTAAAAAAAGCGCCTAAGATGGCCAAAAATCGCAAGTTTTTGTCCAAATTGGGTGGGGTCAAAAATTTTCTGGTTTTGGCAGATGGATGGGGGCGACAAACTTTGGGTGAGGAACCCCCTGCTATGTGTATGCGTGATGGGATATGCTTCTCAAAAATCTTGGTAGGAAGGTACCCCCGTACCCCCAGTGTGCATTTGTTTTGTATGTGAGCTGGCCCGTATCCAGGATCCGTATAAGGGGGAGGGGCGGGGGCGGATTCAAAGTAAATTGGTTAATATCTCGGAAATTTTGAAGGAATACCTCTGTAAAATCGCATTTTCCGACGCTTTTCGACCATGCTCTATCCATCAAGCTAATAAGATTCGAGCTTCTGGAAAAGGGTTTTATTTTCTCTAAATTAGCTGTGAAAAGTATCATTTTTTATCGCGTTTGGGGCTTAACTATAGGAAATACTTCACATATTGGCGCCATATGAAATTTGACGATTTTCTGTCAAACGGATGCAATTTTTTCATCTTTCCCTATCTTACATGCCAAGTTTTTTATTTTACGGCCAAGCCCCGCCCCCCTAAATAAGGCCCTGATTGTCAGGCACGTAGCTGGCCGTCCTCTTTTGGGGGGCCAACACCAATTTTTGGGGACTAAGCCCAAAAAGGCCAAAAATAGCACAAAATAACGTTTAAAAAGTCATATTTCTCCGATTTTTCTGAATTTTGGGGTCCGGACCCCCACATTCCCTCAGAGGATACGTGCTTGCTGATTGTAAAATACGCCCTTCGTGCTGTTGCACCCTTAAAGGATGTTTTTAAAAGTTTAATTATTGTTAGACGAGAAACGAATCCGCCACTTTGCCGCCGACGACCAAATCCGGCGCTTTACACAGCTCATTTACACAAAGCTACGGTTCGAACGCTTATTTGAATGAAACGCCAAATTTGGCGACAGCCGTCGTGTCGTCGTCCAATACTTCGTTGCCCTTAACCAAAGTCGAAAGTACAAAAATGTCGGCCAGGAAAAAAATCACGGCCTTTCCCAGTTTGCAATACAAGCGCAGAGATCGCTCGGACGAATCAGCTCAAGAGGTCGAAGTTCAAGCTGATCGCGATTTTGAGCCACAAAATGAAGAAGAACCTCCACGTTGTGAGCACTGAAGTTTCTTAACCGCGCATAGCCTATAAATATACAATTAACAACGGGGATGGGGATCATACCTGGGCTCGGGGGGGAGTTTGGGGGTATGCACCCCCCGAGAAACCAATAATACCACCCCCAGAAACCAAAATACCCCCCCCAGAATTCAATTTTTAAATTTTTTTGTTTTTTTCGCAATTTTTTGATGCCAACGGATAGTGCTTGATGAGAAACGTTGAAAAATGGTGTTTTTTTGCCATACCACCATTTTTAAGGCCATTTTTAACCTTTGAAAAATCTTGCACCCCCCCCCCAGAATTTTACTGCTGCCCACGTGTGGATGCGACCATTTCAACTAATCAATGAATGTCTGTGGACTAATATGAAATTCTGTACAACTTTTTTGTGCAAATAAGGTCACATTTAGAAGAAGTGTAAAGTGCAATGCGTGAAGGTAGAGGAAATATCTCATGTCGTGACGCTCAAGAACTCTGATGGGAGGCATTTTTTCGTTACATATGTACAGTGTGGAAGTGTTCTGTGACGCATATCATGCAAAATCATTGGAGCAAGCTCCGATAACACATTATTTCCACTGAACTCCTAACTAATTAGGTGCGCTTTCGCAAGTAAATCATAAAATTGCTTGCAAGACACACTTGGCTATAATACGCATTTAAACCTGGATTCAAGAGGTGTCTTGCATCCGATTTTGACCGTAGATATGCCAAAATATTGAAAATATTTTTTTGATGATCAATATGTAGAAGCTGGGTTTAGTTATCAGATCTCAATTTAAGGCTATGCGATCTGGAACTTGTACGCTTTGCAATTTTTGGTTGACTAAATTGGATATTTTTCGAAAGACTATATCTCAGTTCATCGGAGTGGTCTACGAGTCAGTTTTCAAGATTTTAGCGCGTTGCTGGCGCTTCCTCAGAAAGTTTTGATTCATTAATCAGCTCTTTCTTCTTTCTAGTTCGCTGTATTGTTTTGTTACAATATACAGTAAGCTGATCACAATTATTGTCTGTTCTTTTTTAGTTTTTGTCCCACATAATTTACTTGCAGCATCAAATTAAGCTTACATATGTGCGTGCGTAGCCTATATTCAGATAAATTACGTCCTCCACTACATCATTGCATTTTTGACTGTAAAAGCGCCATTTGATGTGATATATAGAAGTAAATAATTGTCTAATCGGTTACTAAACGCGGAACTCCTTGTCAGACATGACAGGTGGAGGGGGATCTCCTCACCCAAAGTCGCTTGTCCCCAGGCACGTAGCTGGCCGTCCTATTTTGGAGGGGACCAGCACTAATTTTGGGAGGACTAAGCCCAGAAAAGCCAAAAATAGCACAAAATAACGTTTAAAAAGTCCTATTTATCTGATTTTCTTGAATTTTAGGGGTTCGAACACCCCTCATTCCTCTCGAGAGGTACGTGCCTGGTTTCCCCCTAAGCCAGAAAATTTTTGATTTCCACGATTTTTGGAAAAAATTGAATATTATTGGCCGTTTTTAGGCGTTTTTTGGCTGTTTTTGGCCGAAAATTGGGGATCACCTAAAAATGGCTCCTCCCGAAAATTTCAATCCAGACTTAATCCGACTATATGTATGTATGCCCCTTGGCAGGGGCGGATTCAGGGTGGGCGGGGGGGGCGGCCGCCCCCCTATTGGCTCAAAATAGTGCGCAAAATTAAGCATTTTTGAGCGATTTTTAGCGATTTTCGGGTTAAAACGGCTGATTTTTCCGCCCAAGTCAGGGTTCCGCCCCCCTTAGGGGTACCGCCCCCCTTAAGAAAATCCTAGATCCGCCACTGCCCCTTGGTCCCCTCATGGTTTTTATTAATGGGGTCTTCATTTTTTATTAATACCCTACATGCATCTTTAGTATGTATTTTCCACTGTATTAGCAGTTAACGATAATAGTTCAATCTCGTCTAAAATTCGGTACTCAACGTCACTCTCGTCATCAGTGAGAACGCTGAATGGGCCGTCGAATGTGGAATTGATCTACGAATCTATGTCTAAGCAGGTACTATGTGTCTTATGTTTGCGTATTATTTAGGAAATGGAAATTTTGTGAAAAAATTTAAACGAAGTTAGGATCGCAGAGTGGCAAATATACAAAATATATAAATATAAATATAAATATACAAATATACAAATAAATTTATAAATAAATACAAATGCGTATATAAATATACAAAAGCAGCAAATAGAATTATATGTGACAAAGTTCAGCTCCGTTCAGCCGGCAAATAGTCGTTTAATATTTCTATTCAGACTATGAAAAACGCCTTTTTAAACATAAAAGCTTAATTATCGTTAGAGATTGTGTCGGAATGATAAAAGTTCTTAAATTTTATATAGGTTCGCAGCCGATTGATCTGAAACAGAAACCCTGGGGTTAGAATGAAGATCAGACCCACCTTCCTTCATTTTAGATTCACCTCGCGTATGCGTGTAATATCGAGAGGGCTAGCTGTATCGCAGCACACATCGACGTGGGGGTTTAAGAGTGACTGAGCCCCCAGAATCTGAATGACCTCAAAATCGATAAACCCCCAGAACTGAATTTCCGATGCTATTTTTAGCAACTTTTCCGATATAAGACTCCCAGAATTTCGTTGCCGTCCATGTATGGCTAGCCGCACCTGTATGGCTGGTTTATACTTTATCCTACTCGTCCTTGAATTTCAGATAGAAATATGCTTTTTGACCCATTTTCCAAAGTGTTTCTTCTTGCCATTCTTGGAATAAGCTGCTCATTTCATTGTTGCTTCAAAATGCTTTAAATTTAATAAAAAAATTTGAACATGTTGAAAGCTCGGCGACAGTAGACCATTGGTGGGCAGCGCCTGAATTCTTGGGGGTGTGGGTGGGGGTTGCAAGTATTTAAAGGTCAAAAAATGGTATTAAAAATGGTGGCATGGCGAAAAAACACCACTTTTCGACGTTTCTCATCGAGCGCTATTCATTGGCATCAAAAATCGCGAAAAAACAAAAAATCAAAAATTGAATCCTGGTGGTTTTTTGTTTTTTTGAGGGGGTATTCGGCTTTCTGGAGGTATATGCATGCACCTCTCAACCCCCCCCCACGCCCACGTGTGCATCAGACTCAACAAGGACTCAAATACTAAAAGTTAAAAAAATTTGACATGAGCGGACCATATGTACATAGACAGGACCGCACATGGGCGGAGGGGAGGGCGTGGTCTGGGGGTATACACCCCTACAGCGTTTGAAAAACACCCCGCAGATTACTATAGACCCCCAGAATTATTTTTTTAGTAACATTTTTGGCGATTTTTGGCGACCCCTGCCCCCTAGGATTTTCTTGCTGCCCATGTATGGACAGTACCACAGAAGGGCTTAGAGGGTCAGGCGGTCTGGTGGACCCCAGAATCAGGAAGGCCCAATAAATCGATATCGATATACCCCATGATTGAATTTCCCTAGAGACCTCCAGAATTCGGTTGCTGTCTATATGTGGACAGGACCCATATTCTTGGAGGTCTGGGTCGGGTCCGGATCAGACAGGTTCTTGGATGGGGAGAGTTCAAGCCCCCAGGAGACTTTTCACCCCCCCAGAAATCTTTTAACCTCCTCAGATTTCGCGATTTAGGTTTTCAAAAATTTCCTGAAATTTCGCAGAGAAGATGCTTTTTCAAGCGTTTTCGGCTATCAATCCGCTCAAAAGTGTGAAATTTTCGGCGCTTCGCGTCATGCACTCATGTTTTGACTATATTTTGTTCAATTTATTCGACTGTTTTATTTTTTCGAAATCTTTTTGTTTTTTGTGCTCTTGAAAGATTTTTCCTTGCATTTCACGTAATTGCTATGTCTCTGCTTTAATCCATAAGTCTGATACATCCTTAGCTGTAGTAACAAGAAGCGGATCTTGGATTTTCGTAAGGAGCGGTGCGGTACCTCAGCTGTTCCCAAAAACGGTCAAAAATAGGTTTAAAAACCCGCCTTTAACGCGCAGAGTAGCATTTTTTGTTTTTTTATATTGTACACTTTTAACAAACGATATCTAGTGCAAAAAATTTTCCGATTTCGCGCAAAAGTGCTGAAATTTCTCAAGCTTTAGCTAAAACCGACGCAAAACAAGGAAAAATTGGTATATTTTAGACAGAAATGCATTTAAGAGACTTATGGCTTCCAGTCCACGTGATAAAAAGAATAAATGTAACAAGTGGGTATTATCCGGCGCGAAGCGCGGAAAAATTTGAGAAATTGCGATGGTCGATGACCAAAAATTATAAGAAAGTGCACAAAAAACAGGCCCGTCTCCTGGGGGATCAGGGGGTGCACATGCCCTCCGAAAAGAAATATTGAGAATGATTTTTTCCTTTACTCCCCGTTTGTTTTGATTAGCCAAAAAGCGCAAAAAAGTGTATCGGCGCTTCGTGCCGAATTTTACAATTATAATTAGAGTCCATTCAGTCCCAAGCCCTTGGTTTAAACACTCCATTTTTACTCTTTATGAAACTTAAAGTGTATTTGGCATCTATATCTACTGTTCTGCACAGGTTTCATGCTGAAAATGAGATTTGTTCAAGTGGATGTCCACTTTCCATTGGATTCTCACCATATTTAAGGCATCTGGGTAGCAAAATTCACAAAGTGAACAGCTCTAGTGGTCGTAAAACATCTTTTAAAATTAATCCTTCTGTCCCCTTATGTTTTAAAAAAATTTTGATCGTGCCTCCTGAAACAAAATGCTGGATAGATCCTGAAACAGTGTTTTTTCTGTACAAGGTCCGTCAGCACATGTACAAAGATGGTCCCCAAAAGTCTTTGTACGTTTTGTACATGCAAATTTTTATGTACTATAATATGGTACAGTAGCGATTTTTGTGTGGTGAAACAGGGTTTTTCGACCTTTGGTAGTGTATTTTAGCTAATTTCTGGGTTTCTGTCGCCAAAAATTACTAAAAATTGTCTCGAAACGGCGCGAAGCGTCGAAAAATTTGACATTTTTCCATTCTAAATACAAATTCTGTCATTTTAAAGTATATATACAGGACAAACAATTACTCGTTTTTGGGGATCAACACCTTTTTACAGTTTTTGTCTCCCCAAAAATCTTTGTACACGTACAAAGACGGTCCCGAAAAGTCTTTGTACATCGGGAAAAATCTTTGCCGAATACAAAAATAAAAACCGTGGCCTGAAAGTACATATCCATCCTTTATCCCACCAATCATTTGGAGCCAACGGAAGAGCGGCCCCATAAATTCGCCCGTGGTAGTAACAACTAAAATGAAATGATTATATTTCGTAGGATTTGATCGAATTAGTCAGAAAACAACGCATCGAAATAAGCTGTAAAGAAAGACGTATGCGAGACATGGAGGATTACATTGATCAATTATTGGTCCGCGTCCTCAATTCACAGCCTTTACTACTGCAGGGTCCTTTTAGTAAACCGGCGTTGTTTAAACAAATGACTAATTAGTCTTTGGTTCTAATCCGAATTAATTGGTTTTATTTAAACATAATCGTATTCATTTTCGTTTTAAGTTATCTATGTACTTAACCCGGCTGTACTTTAATATTTGCTTTAAAAGCAATCAAGCTGTGTACAAATCGTGTAGCGCGGTGCTAAATTTCGATCCGATTTCGCTTTAGTGCTGCATATTTTTATTACAGGTTCAAACGATACAAAATTGAAACCAATGTCTGTTTCCTTATTGTTTGGACTTTAAAGTTTTGTAATAATTTTTAGAGGGTAATGCGCATAGGTGGGCAGCGCTAAAATTCTGTGGGGGTGCAAGATTTTTCAAAGGTCAAAAAAATGGGCTTAAAAATGGTGATATGGCGAGAAAAACACCATTTTCCAACGTTTCTCTTCGAGCACTATTCATTGGACATCGAAAAATTGTGAGAAAACAAAAAAAATTTCAAAAATTGAATTCTGGAGGTAAGAAACGATGTCCGTAACGAATCTCCTTAGCTTATTCACATGCATGCACATTGGGGATGGCGTTAGGCTAAGCTGAGAGGTCAGAAGAGACGGATACTGCTTGGCAATTTTGACCTTGCGAATCATTATCTGTGTTATTTTTGTTTGTTTTTTAAATTTCTGACTTAGTCCTGTTTACCCAAAAAGTGGGTGAAATAGTGCCAGAATTGTATGAGAAATTCGAAATTTTTAAACTTGATTGATTAATTTCTGTATTTTTTATTGGGCATAATGCAGTCAAAATGATCTACAAATGTTAAAACTGCGACATTACATACAACGAAAACATTTCATGTATAAAGACTATTTCGGCCATTTTCTTTATTTATCAAGCAAAAGGCATAATTACTAACTCTAATGTTTCCGACCTATGCATGTTTAAGTCAGTCTAGCCATTCATATATTTACCTTTTGAATATTTTGAATATTTTGAAAAGAGTACTTATCATATGCACCGGACATGCACAGCGTGGGAATTCTGGGGAGATTTAAAGTGCCTTTTTTGAGCCTAAAAATAGTGCGTACGCGTCAAAAACATGATTTTTCCGCGTTTCTGACGATGTATCATCTTTCTAGAGCATAAAAACAAACAAAAAAATTGAGTAAAATTTAGTCAAAAGATAGTACACGGCGCGAAGCGCAAAAATTTGACAACACTTTCGAGCAAATAGATAGCTAGAAACACTTAAAAAAGACACCTTTCTGCGAATTTTTAGGAAAGTTTTGGAAATTTTTGAAAAATCGCGGATTCTGGTGGGAGTGAAAAAATTTCTGGGGTGGAGTGAAAATTTTTCTGGGTGGTCCCTGACCCTCGAAGATCATGTATGATATACACTGAGCTGTTTTTTAATCATTGTGATTCGATTTGGTGTACAAACAGTATAAACGCACCTGATTATAATCGATCATTGTAGACACGTCGATTCTATCGATTGCGGTATTTGAAGACTTTTTTACTTGAAAAGTATGCCACTTTAGTTGGCTTTCGGGCTACTGTATGCAAGTCAGTTACTAGATTTAAAAAGCGGTGTAAATCACTTTCATTGTAATTCTCGAATGATTGAATGAATGAATGAATGAATGAATATTTATTGCGAAGTAATGAAGTAATTGAGTCTTCAACCATACGTATTCTTCGAGGGGCTTGACCTGACCCCCAGAATAGGCACTAATCCCCGCAAAATGGCTGCGACCCTCAAAATTGTCGATTTTTCGCTATAAATCTGAAAAGGGTGCCTTTTACGCGTTTTTACCTCATTTTTGGCTCAAAAGTTTCCAACTTTCGTCACTTCGCGCCATTTACGCATTTTTGACTATAACGTATTTTGCTTAATTTACTCGATTTTTAAATTCGAATTTTTTTATGTTCTTATGTTCTAGAAAGAAACGCGCATTACCAGGAACGTCGAAAAACAGTGTTTTTGACATGTACCCATCTTTTTTAGCCCGAAAAAGACACTTTTTAAAAATTTTTTGGGCCTAGCCTCTTAGAATGTCCATCCTATATATGCATGCATGTCTGCAACTGAGCATATTATGCAGGCAAAATGCGCAGTTATGCCAATTTTTTCTTGCCTCATGTCGTATTACTGCTTTAGCAGCTGCTTTTGTGTATTCATTAATCATTGCGGTATTATTCGAATGGCTTCCATTTTTTCGTATTAAGGCCGTGTGATACTCGTCTTCCATTGTTTCTGTGTATTTGCGCGACAAGGAGCTCATTTGTCATCGCGTGTCATGCATAATATTCGATGTTCTTTGAATTCGTCGTCTTCTTTAGCTAATACGTTGACTCATCGATTTTAAACAAAAACAATAAGAAAATTTCAATAACCAAAGTTTTTCCTATCATTAATTGTGTATATCAAACGTATATAAGCAGGCACATAGCTCTGGGGAGGAACAGGGGGTCGGACCGGACCCCAAAATTCAGAAAAAATCGGAAAAATATGACTTTTTAAACGTTATTTTGTGCTGCTTTTTGGCCTTTTTTGGGCTTAGTCCCTCAAAATTGGTGTTGGTCCCCCAAAATAGGACGGCCAGCTACATGCCTGCATATAGGGCTTGGAATTGGAATCCCTGAGCCTAGGAACGTTCCTAGCGGGCCATTTTCAGAAAAAGAGTCGGGCGTTTTGGCGTGAAATTTCTATTAATCGATTGTTAATTTTCGATAAATTCCAAATATTATTTTTTTGGTCGACAATCGAAAAGTCGGATCGGTGCCGTTGAAGTTTACGACTTCCTGATAAGCTTTATCAGCAAAAATCAGGCTGTAATAGCAACTCAGAAGGTAGATGCACGATTGTAGTTTAAAACGGCTAGTTTACAAAAATTAAAAAATTAACAAAAACAAAAAACCGCAAACGGATTGTAAAAAAGTCAAAACTTCAGAACAAAGCTAAGAGATTTTCAAAATGGGGACAGTCACCTCAGGCTTAAATGCATATAAACATGATCAGGGCAAAATTTTTAGGGTACGAAAATTTCGAAGGTCATAAAAGGGTTCAGCGACTGATGATTTCTATATTTCGACCATTGGCGAAATATTTTTCATAGTTGCTTTGACTTGAAACTATATTGGTCTTGCTCGACCTTCAAATTACGTAGTTTTAAAAAATTTTGTCTTTGTAATTTCCTACATATATGCCAAAGATTACAGCTTAAAGCTATCTTTCGAGAATTAATTTTTCTTGCCTAATTTTTTTGGACTTTCAGGCCCACAGAGTGTGTATGTAGACGTAAATATAGTTTAAGAAAGGTAAAGGTTCATTGACAGTTAACGTACCGGCTCGTTGTAAATGCCGCTATTTTTTCCACCTAGATTTTTCATCCCTTTTCACTTTAAAGCCGACCGTGTCAAAAATTTATAGAGCTCGGTTCAATTTGTGCCATTGTAACTCGCTTGCTAAATGTATGCTGTCTTACGTATGTTTAATCATGAACTAATAAAGTTGTGTGCACTACTAACTTATGTAAATGTAGCGGTGCCCTATGCGTATAAGGACGACATAGGACACATACATTACCTTCGAGATTTGCCTAGGTACGTAGGTACTTAAGTCTGCGCTTAGTGCTGGCCCCGATCGCGCGGCTCTGAATGGCTTTCGATCTTTGGACCCTTAGAGACCTTACGGCTTCGATCCCCTCAGCCCTAATATTGCTGGCTGCTTCTATGTCGGGTGATCTCAGCAGCTACGCCCTAAGACCTAAGGCTACTTACCTAGTCTCGGAATTTGCCGCGGAGGTCAGTTGACCTATCTCAAACTCAAGTTGTTTAACTTATTTTCAATCAGTGCCTGGTTCGAAATGTTTTGGTTCCTAATATGTGTAGCACGCTGAACTATGAAAACAACAACAACGAGCTCTATGCTGATCAATCATCCTTAAAGATTAAATAATATTTTTGATCAATTTTTGGCTTGAGAAATAAATTATGATTTCCAAATAAAATAAACGATCATACGAAATTTACCTATCAGTCCACTAAGATGGGAAGAAATCCTCGACGTGTAGATGCCCGACCTAACCCTCGGTGTAACCAAAAACCACTGGGTAGGTTTTCTCTATTTTAATTCAGCGAAGAATTCACGGCCTATAGCCGGACAACAAGCAAAAAGAAAATGGAAACGCACGTGACTATATCAACGTACGACTGGCAAACGAAAAAACAAAACGCCAGACTAAACTACAACGTTACGTACACTGGCCTCAAGGACCATTACAGTAAATTAAACAAAGATCAATTTAACGTAATACTGATAAGCTTCTATCTCAGATCGAATGTTATCGATTACACAAGCGGTATGCATGAAACAATTACTATTATCATACACTTAACTCTATGCTACCGGACAAGTATCTAAATGTTTTTTATTATTGAAAATTTGGGGAAATAATGGGAAGACCGAAGGCATAACCCACAGTGCACTATCATAGATAACTACTAGTATTGGCTATGTTATGGCTATCACGAACTGCTAAGGCAGGTTCGCCTACCGTGTAGCTCTCGCAGTTACACTTAGTTCCTGAAGCCCTGTATAGTCTTGCTCGACCATAACGAGTATGCACTAATTGGCTGGTCGGAGGGATCAATTAGCGAGCTTCTTGTGTCAACGTAACACCTAAAACATGTTGGAATAGCCTGTTATATTAACTTTCTGTTTACCATCATGTTTCTGCAGTCGATGGGCGCCGTCCTAGTCATAGTAAGCTACATACACCTTTTTACGCTGGCAATTATTTCATTTTATGCAATTTTTATGCTCCTTCTTAATATGTTTGCTACTTTTTAAGAAAATTATTTTTGAAAGATTTTTAAGTAAAAAACTATTAAAATGCATAAAATAGGCACCTGGTGGACATCTATGCAAAAATAGGAAAAATAGATTTCTTGAGGTAAATACAAACGGGGGATGCATTTGAAAAGCTGAAAAGGAATCAACCGCTAAATTTTTTATTTAAACCCTATTTTCTCGTTTTGAGTATTTGTGTGATCATTGTAAATGGGCCAAAAAATGTTTATTTCTTACTGCTCTATAACTTCTCATCGAGCTAAATCATTTTAAAATTCCAATAAAGTGACTTTCTAGGACCGCCGTCCTAGGTCTCGATAAACGGAGGGTTGATCTATAGTTTTGGTCACTTTTAAGCGCGAAGGAAATTTTTCGGCCATTTTCCCGTAGAAATTTTCCATCTGTTCACTATAGACTACCGAATCCCATCCGACCATGCATGGACAGCAACATAATTCTGGTCACCTAAAATTCGATTATGGGGGTCCAGTCAGCAGATACTTAACATTCATGTGTGCTCCCGACGCGCATTCCTGGCGTTGATCTTTTCTCCTACCTGACCGTTACGCTTGTCTCTGCTACGACTCTATTTAATTTGTATTTTACCTTTTAATGACATTTCGATGTTTTATCGGTACCATAAAAAGAATCAAACCTTTAAAAATCGGGAAACGTATCTAATCGAGTTAGACTGTCCACTACATATCTCTTATCTACGATCCTTTGATCTTTGCTAGCTTGTTGAGGTATGATTGAAAATGATATACTTTTGTAGGTACTTTAGGTAACGGTTTGGCATATTTATTTAACATTCAAAGCGATCAATACATTCTTTAATCTTGTATAACGAGACGGCTACTATAATAGTATTCGAAAAAACTGCTCTTTTGCTTACGAAAAAACTGCTATTTTGCTTATAAGCTGTGGCTTTTCCTTTTATGAAACAGCCAAGCCTAGCATTTTTAAACGATGAGAATGACAGTGAGTCGTACTTTAGCGTATCCCTTTCACAAAAGTAATAGGTACGTATACAATATGTAGATAGATGTCTTATATTTTACTATATGACTTGCAGCAACAAAAAGAATAAATGCAACATCGAACGAGGCCAAAGTGTGACTAGAATATCAAAGCAGACCTGTAAATTAAAGCAGAAACATGTAAAAGATACCGAAAGTTTCAGATTCGGACACTAAAAAGGTAAGCACATAGATAAGGTAACATCTAGGTATCAGTTGCGATAAAAATAATCATTGAAAAAGTACGTACCTATCTAAGCGATTTGCAATTCAAACACGCGAAAACTCGAACGTAAAAGTGTAAAAATACAGGTAGTTAAAAACTTACACATAAAAATAACACTCCTGCGTCAATTTAACTTGACCAGATTTAAGAGTCAATCCACTGACACTCACATATGGGCATGGGGGTCTGGCTGATAACGGAATCTGAAAGACTGCCAAATCGATATGCCCCCAGAATTGAAATTTTGGTAGTATTTTTGGCAATTTTGACCCATCGCGCCCCATAATTCAGCTGCTGCAGTGCCCATCTATGCGGACACTGGATTGCATCATAAAACGATTATTTCAAAGTAACAATCCACTTTGCATTGCGTAGGATAGGTTTTTTGATTTACAACAGACTGAGATCATCGATGTCGCACATTAACAATCTGTCGTGAGTTGAACCAATGATCAGTTTGTCCCTTACACGAACGCAAACTGAGGCACTGGCTATAGTTGCCCCGTCGTTGGCATAAATTTGCGTAATGGTCCAATTTCCCCTAGAAGGACGCCCTTTAATCTTCAACACCTTAATAAATTATTATTTCGGCTAAACCTTTCATGAAAATTGGACATTTTCACGAAATACTAACTTAAAAAATGCAAATGGTCAAAAAAATGATTCCCTTTCAAAATATACATAAATCCAGCATATTTCATCTGATGTTATTCGCGGAATAACTAGATTTATTATGCATAATTAAATTGATATACAAAATTAGAGTATATTAAACTAGCAAAGAAAAATGCTCCGATGGAACAAAAAAGACGAATATACTTGTGATTGTGGATTATTAAGGATGCAAAATGAGGGGACTAGGAAAAAGCTACCTATGTGCATATATGCCTAAAAACGATAATCTGTTAAAAATCACTTTCTCTAAGCAACGTAAAAAACCGAAGGATATTCTACGACCTGCAGATTGAAATAAACTATTAAACAAAAAACGATCGAAAACTCAGCAAGTTAGCTATGCAGTAGCTATGGGAAATTAGATTGAGTAAACAAGGAGCGAATTTGCAAGTTAATTGAATGAAATAGCAAAGATCGAAGATTGATGCATTCAAGACAATCAAAGAAATTGTTGGTTTAAAGGAGTAGGAAACGCGTAAGCTTACGTGAAATAGACTACATGTAGGTACACTTGCATGCCTGCAACGATTGTGCGCATTAATCAATGGACGGCAGGTTTGCTTGCTATAATACTCATGATGACAAAATAAAACACCTTTAAATACAATTGCAGTTAGTTTTCTATCAATCACGATACGAAGCAAGTCAGCGTTTCAACTTGCAAGCAATTCACTAAAAGTAAACATTTTAGATTATGTCTATACATTCTGATGTAAAGCATTGAAAATTATTTCAATAAGGTTACATTCTTCTGGGGCCGCAGAATATACTTCGATTTTTTGCGTTGCTAAGAGAAAGATTGATTTTTAACAGATTTTTTGACTTTAGGCATATTCATAGGTAGCTTTTACCTAGTACCCTTGTTTTACATCTTTAATAATCCACAATCTCAAGAATATTCGTCTTTTTTTGTTCCATCGGAGCATTTTTCTTTGCTAGTACCTATCCTACTTTTAATTAGCATGATTTGAATAAATCAGTCAGTAAACACATACGTAACATGCCACAATAATGACAGCAGTCCAAGAACGCGGAAAGCAATATTGCTCTTAACACCAGCATTATCTTTCTTAAACAAGACAATCTTACCTTATTTAAACAGATCAAAGGTTTTCAGCATAAACTGTACGCAAATATTGGGTGTAAAGAACACTTACGCGCAGATTCGTCATCCTGACGTTACATGGAATATTTTGAAAAAATTAAGCTTCTGCAACGCTCTGAAACAAAATTTAATTTTCAGTGTAAACTTTACATAATTACTGGGTGTAAAGAAAACATACAGTAAAATTCGTAATCCTGACCTTACGGAAGATATTTTGAAAAAAATTCCCGTTTTGCAACGCTCTGGAAGTAAAAAAATTTTGTAGTGTAAACTACACATTAGCAATAAATTACACAACTATTGGGTGTAGAGAAAACTAACAGTCAGATTCGTAATTCTGACTTTACGTAGAACATTTTGAAAAAACTAAGCTTCCACAAGGCTCTAGAACTAAAATTAATTTGCAATGTAAACTTTACACAACTACAGAGTGTAAAGGAGATTTTAGTCGGATTCACAATTCTGATATTAGTCTAATATTACGATCAACATTCATGAAAAAACTAAGTCTCCACAATGGCCCGAAGACAAATAAATATTAGATGTAAACCACTTTACATTACTGTTCAGAGTGAACAAACGCGCCCAACTGGCGTATCACGTTTGATTCCTGGATACATTTTTGACTTGAGATATGCAGACTCATAACCGGAGAAGTTGGCAGAAAAAAAAACAAGAAGCACGTTTAACACACCCAATTTTTAATTTACACCTCCCAGAAAAGCTAAATACTGATGCAAATAAACGCAATTTGCTGTAACGTGTACCCCTTAGGAAGTACTTTAAATTTATTCTATTCGATCTATCCCTACTTCTAAACGGAGAAAGTGGCAAACAAAAAAAACGGACAAAAATGTGTTTTCCACCATCCACCACGCTGTAAACATTAAAAATCTGGACCTAAGTCCTCATTAAGTGTACATAAATTCAGTTTGGGCCGGTTTGTAGCCATCGAATCGTAGTACGTACCCCCATAAATAACTTAATATTGCGTTTTTTGAACGCGGTTTGCAGCGACGTGTAGCCCTTAGAAGGTACTTTATTTCTGTTTTATTCAATTCATCCCTACTTATAATCGGAAAAGTTGTCAGAGAAATCTTAGACAAAATCTGTTTTTTGCACCATCCACTAGACAGTAAAGTTTGAACCCATACATCTAACTCCGTATTGAGTGTAAAAGAGTTTGCAGGTAAGCCGAAAGTAGCCCTTTGGCCTTAGTACATTTCTGCTGGAAAGAATTTCTCCGGACTCATAACCGGAGTTGTTGGTAGACAAAAGAAGGCCAAGATGTTGTTTTTTCACCCTCAGATCCTTTACACTCTTTTCTCCGGAAATGATTAATTTTAAAGAAAAATAAAAGATATCGTATCGGGCTTACTCATTTGTCTACATTTTAAAAAAACAATACTAAACAGAATGTAATACTGAGTTAAAAAAGTCGTGTGACCGACCAAAATTTAAGAAAAGTATATGTTATAACGTCACAGTAAAACTTTACATGCTCTTTATTCACCGGGTAGAAGTGTGAAAAATAAAAAATGAAGGCATCGAATTTTTTATTACCCATCTTTTAATAAAAACTGCGCAATACAGAAGTGACCGGTTTTAGCTGTAGGGGGTAGACATATGTTGGGGTACCGAAGTATATTATAGGTACGCGCTACTTATGATAATATGATAATAGAATTGAAATTATAATTTAGAATTACTTACATATTAGTACGAAAAAATATATTAAAAATATCATACATGTTTAATATTTTGGGAGGGGGATCAGTCGAATATTTTAAGGGAAGAGGAGGGTACATGACATTTTAGTTTTGGCTATAAATGGACAAAGGCCGGTCTGCCCATTGATTCCAGCTGCCAAATTTTTTAGATGGTTGTCGTTTTACAAAGTGATTGTTTGATTGGTTGCAGACCCGTATCCAGGATTTTATTCCGGGGGGGGGGATTTTTGAGACCAGATATCTCGAAAACCATTAGGAAATAGGTGAAAATAAAGGCAATTTTGAGCGTACCTAAGCGAGCTTATACATGCGAAGAAAAATTTCAAGAGATTTAAAAATTTTCACCTTATTTATATATATATATATATATATATATATATATATATATATATATATATATATATATATATATATATATATACAGAAAATTTATCATTTAAGCTGATATCAACTGATCGACGAATTATTTCTTATCTCTTGCCTTTGGACTTAATCATTGTGCTTTACAGAGAAAAATAATACAGATAATGAATAATTCGGCGCGACGCGCCGAAAAAATTGACATATTCTGCATGTCAAGCTCAAATTTATGCGGTTTTGAGCGAGCTAGAAGGCAAAAACATATATAATCAATAAATAAGGCGCGAAGCACCGGGAAAATTTTATGTTTCTCGTGTCATAACTCAAATTTGAGCTATTTCGAGTGAGCCAGAGGCAAAAACTATAGCTGATCAATGAATCCGGCGCACAGCGCCGGAAAAAATTGACATGTTCTCTACGTCTAACTCAAATTTGAGCGATTTTTAACGGTTTAGAAGGCAAAACTATACATAAACAATAAATCTGGCGCAAAGCGCCAAAAATTTTGAATTTATCAGCTCAAAAGCACGCTTAAAACTTGTTTTGGCGGTGTTTTAGACGCGCTTTGCCAAATTTTCATTTTTCCCTTTGTGGGACCCTTGGGCGGAAAAAAGTTTTCCCATTTCGGGGGGGGCGGCCCCTCGCCTCCTAAATACCTGCCCAAGTTGGTTGGTTGCTTGCTCAGTGACCAATTGGTTATCTACTAGTAGTGATTATCTGGCTGGTTATCGTTGATTGATAAATTCATTTTCAAATCATTTCATGCATTTATTTTCCTTTTTTCGGATTAATTGACTGATTAGTTGGTTTTTGCATAATTTTTGTGTATTTCCATCATTTAATTTCGATTTTTAAGTCATTTTGCTAATTTTCCATTTGCACTGGCAGGTCTTCCCATTGATACCGACCACAAATGAGCGTGGGAGGGATTATGGGGTATGCACCCGCCCCAGAAGGCAGAATCCTTCCCCAGAATTAAATTTTTGAATGTTTTGTTTTTTCACAATTTTTTGATGCCAATGGATAGTGCTGAATGAGAAACGTTAAAAAATGGTGTTTTTCGCTATACCATCATTTTTAAGGCCATTTTTGATCTTTGAAGAATCTTACACCCCCTCTCCAAAATTTTAGTGCTGTCCATGTAGGATACCGAACCGGCCCCCATTGATACCGAGTTGAATGAAGTTGTACTGCTTGTCCAAGTATGGTTTTGGACAATGGTAAAAAACACCTAAAACATAAGTTTTTGTCTCAAATTGCCGGGGGGATTCTCAGCCAATGGGGGGAGAACTACCGAATTTTGGTGAAAAGATTCCACATCCCCTGGGCAATATAATCACATATGCATAAAATATATACGTAAACTGTATTCTGCGCATTCCTTTCAATTTGAGTCGATTCTCGTAAGATTTCACGCCTAAATCAATATTTTGCAAAGCGATTAAAGCCGCAAAAACAATAAAACTAACCAGTGGCGGATCTAGGATTTTCCTAAGGGAGGGGGCGGTACCTCTATGGGGGGCGGAACCCTGAGTTGGGCGGAAAAATTAGCCATTTTGACCCAAAAATCGCTCAAAAATCCTTAATTTTGCGCAATATTTTGGGCCGATGGGGGGGGGGCCGCCCCCGCTTCCCCCTAAATCCGCCCCTGAAACTAACCAATCGAGTCGTTTAATGCGAAAATTCAAATTATTAATTCAAAATGTCTAAACATGTACTAAATACAAAAACACTTGTCTGAAATTTATTTACTGTGTGCGATAACGTTATACCTGCGAAGGAGAATAAAGGGTCTTTGGATGATCTTCGTAACGAAATTTCCTGATTTTGACCGGATGAGTAGCTACGTACAAATCGGCCGTGTACGGATCAACGACCACGTTATCAGGCGACGAATAAAGTTGTATTGTCTTTAAATTATCGTATGAAAGTCAGCTACATAAGTGCGTCATACATAATATAAGGGCATACACCTAACAGTGGATGGGGATCATACCTGGGCATGGGGTTTGGGGTATGCACCTCCCAGAAACCAAACCACCCCCCCAGAATTCAAATTTTGATTTTTGTTGTTGTTTTTTCTCGCAATATTTTGAGCCAATGGATGATGCTCGATGAGAAACGTCGAAAAATGGTGTTTTTTCACCATATTACCATTTTTGAGGCTATTTTTAATCTTTGAAAACTCTTGCACCCCCAGAATTTTGGTACCGCCAACCTATGATGGGGTATGTTTCCACCTGAAGTTGGTCGTCCCACATCCCCGGACATATTCGACCCCTCATTTTTAGAAAAAAATTAATTTTTTGGTCGTTTTTAGGCGTTTTTTTGGTCGTTTTTGGCCAAAAATTGGAGGTCATCTACCCTCTTCACCTTAAAAGAGCCGGGGACCCCCCACCATAGGTGGGCAGCTCCAAAGTTCTGGGAGGGGGAGGGGTGTGCAAGATTTTTCAAAGGTAGAAAATGGCCATAAAAATGGTGGTACGGCGAAAAAACACCGTTTTTCAACGTTTCTCATCGAGCACTATCTATTGGCATTAAAAATTGCGAAAAAAACAAAAAAAATCAAAAATTGAATTCTGGTGGGGTATTTTGATTTCTGGGGGGGGTATTTTGGTTTCTCGAGGGGGAGTGCATACCCCCCAAACCCCCCACGCCCAGGTATGCCCCCCACCCACCCAAAATTTGGAGCCGCTACATGTATGCATAAGGGCATAAGCAAAGACAACTATGGTAAAGCAGGCAAGAATTTCGGGATTCTTACTATAAGTGTGGACGAAAATTTTAAGAAAAAATTCAGTTTTTCGGCCCATTTATGTATCGTACTTTCGCGATTTTTCATCAATTCAATACATAGGTGCACAAGGTCAGGGTCGGCAGGGGGGGGGGTGAATGACCAAAAATCTAAAACAGTAAATTTAACGTTGACGATTTTTTTGCTGTTTTAATGATCAAAATGGTCAAAATAGCCTATAAAACGTTTTTTTCGTGATAATAACACATTTTAAAAGCATTTTTAGTCCATTTTGGCTGCATTATATCACTTTTAACACTAAAAAATGCAAAAATTTATCAATTTTGGGCGCTTTTTGAGTAAGAAGTACTTAAAAGTACTAATCTGGCGCGAAGCACAGGAAAAATTTTGACATTTTTACTGATTTTTATGTCAAAAATGATGCAGAACAAGACCTGTTTGCTCGAAATCGCCGGAAAGTACCGGTCTAGCTGACCCCTCAGGGGGTAATACCCCCCTCACCCCCTATGTGCATGTGTGATTCAATAGCAGACTATATTTTCAAGACTTAGTAATTACTTTTCGACATAGAAGAACTATAAAAAAGTGAAATTTTTACTTTTTTAAAAATTAAGTCAGTTTTAGTGAATTAAAAAAGATCGAATAAGCCTGTTATAAAATTTTTGTTTATTTTTTCAACAAAAATAAGGCGAGGAAGTTCATATGTATAGCATACATTTATTTGTGAATCTACACATCGAGTAGAATTGATAGCAAATTAAATTACTTTTTCATAGTTTCTAATTTTAAATTTTTTAGCCTAATATTTTAAACTTGAAATTTCAGTCAAACAGACTTTATAAATCAAACATTTATAGATACAAATTAGCAAAAGTCACATTATTATATATGAGTAAAGGATTGAACATGAAAAATTAAGTTTTAAAGAAACATAATCAAGCAGGATAGCAATCAAAGTGAAATATAATGTGAAATGATGCTATTTCTAAAAGACTAATTAGGAAAAAACAGAAAAAACACAAGACTGGAATACAGTACGTTCGGGGGAGGGGAGGGTTCCGAAAAATTTTAGTCAAAAAAGTGTCGAAAAATTGACAGCAAAGGCGAGGAACACCATTTTTCGACCCACCTTCTTATCGAGCTTTATCTTTTTCCATCGCATGGGAAAATTTTGCAAAAAAATGGAAAAAATTAGAAAATTAAATTCTGGAGTTTGGTTTTCCTGGATTCTAGCGGGATTTTTCTCAATTCTGGTGGTCACGCACAGCATGCCGATCACTTACCGAATGCGCGGTCAGCTTTCGGTCCGCTTCGATTCGAAAAATAATTATGCGCTCACGAGTCAACGACGAAACATAAAGCCATCTAAACATACGAACGCGTGAATACGTAATTACTCGAAATTTAGGGTTGAGTCCCCACCCATTAATATGGGAAAGGGGTCAATGACTGCCAATTTTTTGCCAAAAATGGCAAAAACCACGTAAAACTAGCTAAAAAACGCAATGTTTCGCTAAAAATCGGAGCGGTGTGAAAAATTGTCTGAATTCGGGATTTGAATCTTATGAATTAGATGAATTAATGAATTAATCCTAAGAATTAAATTTCTAAATCTGAAAATGAAAATTATATGCGATTTTTCAAAAAATTCGTAGAAAAGGTGCCGTTATAAGCGTTTTTAGCTATCTGTTTGCTCAGAACTGTCAAATTTTGGGCGCTTCGCGCACACACCCATTTGTTCAATTCAATCGAATTTGTTTAAATTCTGCATGTTTTTACGCACTACGGCATCGCCTAGAAACGCCGGAAATCATGTTTTTGACGCGTACCCCCGTAGATGGGCAGCACAAAAATTCTGGGGGGATGTGTAAGATTTTTCAAAAGCCAAAAATGGTCTTAGAAATAGTGGTATGGCTAAAAAACACAATTCTTCAACGTTCCTCATCGAGCACTATCCATTGGCATCAAAAAATTGCGAAAAAAACAAAAAAATTCAAAAATTGACTTTCGAAGGAGGTATTTTGGTTTCTAGGGGGTATTCGGCTTTGTGGGGGGGGGTGTAAACCCCCAACCCCCAAGCCACCCACCGCTTTCGAGCCAAAAAAGGCACTTTAGTATTTCACGCCTCCCTTTAAATTCCAAACAAAATTTCTGGAAAATAAATGGGCTAACTTTTTCGAAATATCCAACGCAATACCACTAGGCGCTGCTATCCAATCGGCCACAATGTGCGATTTTCGGCCATCGAAATAAACTACATTTCCCAATGGCAATGATAAATATAATTCTAAACGGCGCATTGATTCTCCAATAAAGTAATGCTTATTTATAGTATAAAACGTATCCCGGCTCATTAGGGCGACATCCTCGAGGCTGAATACATTTTTACTCAGGTCTACAATGCAATATTATGTAATATAAAACAACATAATATAAAAATAATATAACACATTATATAAAATGTAACATAAATAAAAAAATATAAAAATAATATAAAGTATGACATTTAAAATTATACAAAATATAACATAAAGTAAAATAATATAACATGAAATAATATTATGCTAAATGAAATGTAAAATAATATAAAATTAATTATACATAGAATAATACAAAATATAAAATAATATTCAAGGTAAAATAATAAGATGTAAAATATAAAAAATAGTATAGAATAATATAAAACGGAAATATTATATATATATATATATATATATATATATATATATATATATATATATATATATATATATATATATATATATATATATATATATATATATATATATATATATATATATATATATATATATATATATATATATATATATATATATATATATATATATATATATATATATATATATATATATATATATATATATATAAATATATATATATATATATATATATATATATATATATATATATATATATATATATATATATATATATATATATATATATATATATATATATATATATATATATATATATATATATATATATTAGGGATGCAGCGGATACCTGCACCCGCACCCGCACCCGCTATTACCCGCTTCTTTTTTGGTACCCGCACCCGCACCCGCTATTCCGAAATTTTGCTACTTCCGCACCCGCACCCGCTAAAAATACTATGATAAAACAGCGGGTGGCGGATAATAATAATTAGAATTTACGAAAAGACAAAACGATTCTGAGGCAGTGGCACGTTAATGAAAAAACCAAAATGTATAACAGTGTGTTCTAACGTACCAGTACAAATTGGAAAAGCGAACATCTTGTTGTAATGAGTCATATTTTAGGTACCCTCTGGACTGCAGATACATGTTCAAGCTCTCTTATGGTTAATTCCAATTATGCGAATTATGCTTTTTAAAAAAAGAAGGGTCTAGGTGCCAGTCTTTACATGCATCGGTTCAACCACTCTAGCGTGAGTAGAGATATTATGCAGCAATGTATTGTACAATGCTTTTTTAAGACGAAGTAGGACGTTTTGGCGCCATACTCGTTGTAATATTATTAATTATATATATTTAATTTATGATTAAAGTATAATACAGATTCTGAAAGCTCATTCAATTCTCTACATGATGGTACAAATTACTTTTAGAATATCTTTGAATTTAATGAGATAATTAAACGCATCTAAAAATACTGGATTTTCTACAGTTTTTCAGTCGTACACAAATGAATACTCGTCGATTCTGAATATATAATTTGCTTAAAAATTGCTTCAAAATTAATGTAGTAAGAATATTTTTTAAGTTGCTGGCGCGAAAAACGTCGTAGACCCTTTTTAAGAAGAGAATGACAACAACAAGTGTCTAAACATTGTATTCTGCAAAGTGCAAATATATTACTCATATTGGTCAATGGTTCAATCATTGACAATTTATATACTTATCTTTAGTTTGCAAATTTAATTCATTGAGAGAGTAGTCTGCAAAGAAAAAGACAATCAGCTTGAAGATTAATATGAATTTTGCACACAGTAAATAACTGCATTAAGCGGACAAAAAAATGGAGCATTTTTAGCCCTCTTTATATTATGCTATATCTCACTGCTAAACCCGCCACCCGCCACCCGTACCCGCTATTTTTAAGGTGCGACACCTGCACCCGCACCCGCTAAAGCAAAATTTTGGTACCCGCACCCGCACCCGCACCCGCTATTCCAAAAAATGTGCACCTGCTGCATCCCCACTATATATATATATATATATATGTATATATATATATATATATATATATATATATATATATATATATATATATATATATATATATATATATATATATATATATATATATATATATATATATATATATATATATATATATATATATATATATATATATAACTCACATTCAAAGATTATTTCTATGAAACATTTCTGCCGTTTTTTTAACCAAAAAAAGAAAGCCATATGCCTACCCATTCCCCCGAAAAATGACAAAAAATCGTCAGGAAAAAGTTATTTGAAAAATCATTTAAAATGTTATTTAAATTATTGTTGAAAATTAGAAAAATATTTTGATTCAGGACGTCTTTTGCGTTTTCCTTTAAAATGCTCAGTGCATTGGATTTGCAGGTTTAAGCAATTATTTTGTGACATTTCGAATGTTTTCAATATGTACGAGTATTTCAAATCACGTCAGCTTCTCATGGAAAAATTGGATAATTTTTAAGAAAAACGACATTTCCACTTAGATGCTCCTCTTCAACCAAAACGCAAGGTAAAATTTAACTTAATCGCCTAAAACGACAAAACGTTGCCAGATGTTTTTCGCCTTGATTCACTTTTCAAATAAACGTATTGAGAGTCCAGTTGAGGCATAGAAACAATTAGAAATCGGAAATCAGAAGCTTTCAAGAAGTCGAAATTAGAAATTATTCAATTTAAAAATTAATTTTTAATTTAATACATTAAATTACGTTATTTTCAAAATTATAAGCTTTAAATTAAATGCGCAAAAAGACAATCTGGAACTGAACTTTTGAAAATCTATCAGGAATTATTATCCGCCCAAGATAACGTTCTGAATAAAACACATTAAAACTGGCTAAATACAAGATTAGTTCGCTTTAGCTAGCATACACAAGTTCGGTGCTTAAACGCAAAAGTGATTTTGGGCTAAAATATGCACTCTTTCCTTGACCTCCAATCCCACTTTTCAGATTAAGTTAACTAATTTACTCGTAAAATTTTACCGAAGTAACAACAAGTAGCATTTACATAAATTGCAAAATTTCAATCAAAAGCTTATCATTTTTTTGCATTTAAAGAAATCACATTGTTTTATTCGATGACCAAATTTTAAAACGATCTACCTCCTAAGCTAGAAACAGCCGGCTAACCTCAGGGGGATTTAAGGGGGGCGACCCCCCTTGGCCGAAAATATTCGGCGAGATAAAGGATGGATATGCAATTTGCAATGATTTTTGGCCGTCAGTGACGTAATGTCTAAAATTTTTCCGGCGCTACGCGCTGGATGATACCTATTGATGACATTTACTTACATACTTTCTTGGCGACCTGGAAGCACGGTTTTTGTTGTATTTGGCAAAGAATTTTCCCGATGTACAAAGACTTTTTGGGACCGTCTTTGTACATGTACAAAGATTTTTGGGAAGACAAAAACTGCAAAAAAGGCCTGAAATTCGCAAAATTTTCGGCGCTTCGCGCTGAAATGAGAAATTGTGTGTCTGTATATATATCTTCATAATAGCAGAAATCGCATTTCAAAAGGAAAAATGTCAAATTTTTCGGCGCTTCGCGCCGTTTTGAGACGATTCTTAATGATTTTTGCCCTCATAAAACCAGGAATCAGCCAAAATACACTACCAAAGGTCGAACAACTCTGTTTTTACCACACTAAATTCGCTACCGTACTAGATCATAGTACCCACAAATTTGTGTGTACAAAATGTACAAAGACTTTTAGGGACCATCTTTGTACATGTACAAACGGACCTTGTACTAAAAAAACACTGCCTGGAAGCCATTTTCTATCCATGTAGGTTTCAAAACAATTTTGACAGCAGAAACAATTATTTTTGCATAGTTTTCTCCTATTTTCAATTGAAAATTTCGATGTTTCGCATCAAATGCTATATATACAGGAAATCAAGCAGTAAATCATGCTTCTAGACGTCTATCCGCCTTAATTGCACAATTTTTTGGGTGCTTCACGCCAGATTTTCGCTAAAGTCAAAGAAATTTAATGATTTTTTCGCACAGAATTGTCTAAAATTTTAAAATTATTTGAAAATATATTGCGTCAAAAGTGATTTTATGTAAAAGTATACAATGTAAAACATTGGAAAACCGCCATTTCGCGCGTAAAGGGCAAATTTTTGGACCTATTTTTGACTGTTTTTGGAAAAGTTGGGAAACCGCTCCCCCTCAGGTTAATGCTAGATCCGCCACTGGCTAACCTGCATTATTTAAAATTTTGAACAATATGCAAAAATACACATTCCATTACTTTGCCTACCCAAAATGCACATTTTTATTTTAACTTATTAATTAATTAATTCTTGCAAAAATATCCTTATTCAAGGAATCAACATTTGTTCATAACATTCATTTATTTATAAAAAACGATGAATTAAATCAAATGGTGTCAACAGGAGGGCAGCGACCAAATTCTGGGGGATAGGTGTGAAGTGGTTGGTGTAAAACTGGCAAAAGTCCAAAAAACATGACAAAATTCAATCCTGGGGGTATATCGATTATTTTGGGGAGGGGGTCTACCGTATTCTAGGGAGTACAACCCCCAAACCCCACGCCCATGTGTGATAGTGTCTACCTTTGAAATAAGGGGCTTTTAATAGTTTTTGAATGGGTCAGCTGCTTGTCGTTACCATCAAATGCGAACATCTCGACTGTATCGACTTTGGGCCTATGATTTACCACAGCAATCTTCATTTTGCCTAACAAATAAATACTTAATACAATAATTTTACTACAGTAAAAGACATGTGATATTGGGCTGAATTCTTTATGCGAGCATTCTAGAAATTGATAGGTGCTTGCCTGAAAAAAATGCATAAATTAACACAGTGTAAACTCAAAACCTTTGCGAGTGGAAATAGCAGGACAATTTTTTAACGGAAACTAACCTTCCAATTTTCTGAGTAAGAAGGCTTTTCAAAAGACGACTTTTTTAAAACACATATAACTTTTTTAGACATTTTTTTAAAGATTTTAGCGCATCACTAAGAAAATCAGAAAATTATCGAAAAATAATTTTTCAACTTAATTTTTCTAATAAAAGAACCGTAGCGAAACGACTAAAAGAATATTATTGTTAGCAGCATCTACAACGACGATTAACTATCGAGTTAATTTTGGAATTTTTTTGTAACAGATCCTGTTTTTGTAACAGAAAAAAGAAAAAGGGTTAATTTTGAAAACAGAGAGAAATAGCTAAAAGAATGAAAGAGAAATTACAATTTAGTTTACTTACTCTTTGTATGTAAACTAATCATTTCCTTTTGTTGTAAACCATCGATTTCATTCTGTTATGATCAACTAATTTGTTTATTTTTGTTGTAAACCATTCATTTCTCTTTCTTCTAAATCATCTTGTTTCTGCTGTGGTCGTTTTCTTCGATGAACTTTGCAAAATTTTTTGTCCGCCGACGAAATTAACTTTACTTTTGTATGGAGAAAAATAAAACAAAAGAAAAGTAAAGCGAACAATTTTAAGAATTTTGGAATTTTTTTGGATGTGTGTACATATGTATGTTATGCAGCTAATCAAAAAATCAGTCTGAATGTTCAATCACCATTTTCCTTCCAAGATCCGATTCCATGCGGAAAAAAGTTCCGTTTAGTTAACTTTTTACTGTCCAAATTTAGCTCCCACGCAGTTCTGGCTGAAGCGTTGTACAAATACATTCGGCCAGTAGCATTGATAAGCTCCGGATTATCATTTTGCTTAAGGCCCTGAAAATAAATATCAAGGCTCTTTATCGAGAAAACAACAAGAGAAAATCTTGATATAATCGGCAAATGATCAAAGCTGCTACACTTTCAAACCACCAATGTGATTTTTAAACAGAGTTTAAATCAATAATTTTAACGTTCTAAAAAAATCAGGTTTGAAAATTTTCCCAAGATTTAAGCTTTCCTTGACCACGATTTTTCAATCGACTCAATGATTATTTTTTACCAAGCTGAAAAATCAAAAGATTGGCCAGCCCAGCGAAAACGGTCAGCTATCAAAACATTTTCTGAACAGAACAGCAACTAATTGGTGGAAAACAAACTTAAACCTTTTATTAATATATCCCAGTCACCACACTGTATCCTCAATCGTTAAGCAAAAAAACGTATTGAAAAATAAGCATTTTGCGATCAGATCTTTACGAGCTGACTTAAGCAGTTCGTTTCGATGGGAATACGCTTACCGTTGAGAATATTACGCAATGGTCTCCTACCAGTTCCACGTCTTCCGCTCCGTATTCTGAAAAAAGTATGTTTTCTGATGCCAAATGGACGAGGTGGTTGTAACCAAACATGCATGTCGGGAGATGGGGGTCCTGACTTCGCCCCAGAATGGGAAAATGTAAAATTGCCTCTAGAAAATAAGGCAAAATGAAGGCAAAAACGGATGACAGTTGAAAATTTTCTTCAAAAACGTTTGAAGTCGATCGAAAACCTTATAATAACGTAGTTTTAACGCAATTTTAGCTCTTACATACCAGTTTTTGAGGTAAAAAGTTCAATTATTGACCCCTTGATCGGCTGACCCTCCCCAAATCGGCCATAGTGTGCATCTATGGTGGAGACCATACATGTACAGCATGAAAATTCTGGGGGGAAGGGGGGGTCAGGCCCAAAAAGTTTTCAAAAAGTGCCTTTTTTGGCTAAAAAACGATAAGTAGACGTCAAAAACACTATTTTTTGACGTTTCAGACAATGCTGGCTCTTTCAAAAACATAAAAACGTAAAAGAAATCCCAAAAAATTTAAAAAATTGAGTAAATTGTACAAAATATAGTCAAAAAATGTGCATATGGCGCGAAGCGCCGAAAATTTGAGATTTCAGAGCCGAAAATGAGCTAAAAAACGCCTAAAAAGGCATACTTTTTACAACTTTTACCAACTTTTACAAAAAAATCGACAATTCTGGAGGGGTCGCGGCCATTTTGCGGGGGTCAGTTGCCATTCTGAGGGGGGAGTCAAACAACCCGAAGAACATGTCTGGTGGTGACCACGCGTGGGAGTGTGAGGAAGGGTTTGTTGGGGGTCTGGACCCCCAAAAATCCGGCAGATCCAAATAATCTTATTTTTCAATTGTTTTAAATTTTTTTCAGTTTACCACCTCGCAAATCCCTAAATTTGGTTGTTGCCAATGTATGACAGTGGATTTAAGATGCAAATGAAGTTGGAGATATGGGAGCCGATTAAAAATTAAAACCTGAAGATCGGCCGTATACCGACTTTTAGGCAAAAAAGGCCACTTTAAAAAATCTTTTTGCAATTATTTTATCAGAGTTGGAATATTATTCACACCCATCGCTCTACAAAACCCCTTCAAATAAAATTTTGGGCCCCTAAATGTACATCTGTACGAGGTCAGTGGTCGGCCTACTCAGCGTTGCAAGGACATTTCCGATTTGAGTGTCAAGTTATGCACGATCCAGTTTAAGGAATTTTAAGGAATTTGTTTTTCATTCCGGTCTTCAAAAGTGAAGTTTTCATATTGAAGGAAATTGACGATCTCCCTACTTCATCACCTAAGCCTCATTGAAGACTATTCCACAAAGTCGTATATAGTCAATATAACAGTCTTAAATTTTTACCAAAAACGCAGTCAAATTGTCGAATTTTTAACTAACTTTATCCCCCATTCCCGAGGGTATCGCTTAGCCTTAGTTCGTAAAATACAGCAAGATTAATTTGATTTTGAAACGCATTGTATTGAATGAAATTTCCATTTAAACCAATTTAACGTACACAGGTATATACGTTACACAGATTTATTTGTATGCTAATCAATAATAAAATACAAAGCTCAGAAGAATTTACATAATCCGAGAATTCAAAATCGGTGGCAGTCCTCGATTTTCAAAACTCTGAAGGAGTTATAATCTTGTAAGCTCATTTCCTATTCTACCGCCTTGCACATCTAAAGTTATCCTTCGAGTATCAGCCAACAAGTAAAAAAGATAAATAAATACTACATGAAAATTACAATGTAGAATATTAAGAAAATAACGAAGCTCACCAATACTAGCGACTTGACTGCACGATCCAGGGGAATGGTTATAAACTCGCTTATTCAGATCCAGATACAGTCTGGAAAAAATGACTAAATAAACAGAAATAATTAAGGAATCATCAAAATAAATACAGGATTTCAAGATTCGGTTGGTAAGTCTAACACTCTGACCGAGGGACATGTGAATCATATGGTCTGCAGTTAGTTTAATGAATAATCTCTCAAATAATAATTGACTTATTTTCAGAAGAAAAATATTATTGAAGCTGAACCGAATTTTTGGTTTTTTTAAATGGTAAAAAATGGTTAATTTAGCCAAGTATGCACCTTCTTAAGAACAAACGATTTCTCTAATAAGATAAATAAGTAATCCATCTTTTGACGTTCAATTTATTAATAATGGATCAATGTTTATAAAATAATGATTTATAATTCATACTCGATATTCGATGTTAGGGATACAGACGTAAATAATCCCTTTTTAGTGATTATGCACGGTCTTCGGACAATTGTCACCATGGAAAATATGTTCAGACCATAGGCAAACATTTTACGTGTACTTAGAGTCTTCAGATAGAAATTAGCTACCTACCAGAGTTTGAGTTCTTTTTGTACAAGGTCCGTTTGTACATGTACAAAGATAGCCCCTAGAAGTCTTTGTACATTTTGTACACACACATTTTTGGGTACTATAATATGGTACAGTAGCGATTTTAGTGTGGTAAAAACAAAGTTTAGTAGTGCATTTCAGCTAATTTCTGGGTTTCTGAGGGCAAAAATAACTAAGGATTGTCTTAAAACGGCGCGAAGCGCCGAAAACTTTGACATCTTTCTCTCTAAATGCAATTTCTGCCATATAAAGATATATAGAACACACTTGCGAATATTAGACTTTTTTTGCAGTTTTTGTCTTACCAAAAATCTTTGTATAGGTACAAAGACAGTTCTGAAAAGTCTTTGTACATCGGGAAAGATCTTCGCCGAATACAAAAAAACGAGCTACCTACCAGTGATCGACCGGGCTCAAAAAATACCGGGCCCGGGCTTTGCTGCCGGGCTTGGTACCGGGCCCGGGCTTATATACTAACAACATGCCTTGCTTCCAATATAATGTCATGCATAAGATACATATTTAGACCGATTTTACATTTGTTATTTGTCAAACGCAAGGCTTACTGCTGTATCAAGAAGATTTTTGAATTCTAAGCTCTTTTAATTATTCAATCTTTCTAAAAATAAATTAAGTAGTTAGCAAGGATTTTGGTAGCATTATTCAAGCAAGAACAAAGTTTTTAATACAATAGCGCGCAATTCCATTATTAAAATGCACGTGCAACTAAACACGGTTTGAAAAAGCACAAGGTTTCATGTAGATATTTAAAGGAAATTGAGCATTAAATTTATGCATTCAGACATAACAGCGACTATGATATGGTCGGATAGAAGATATGCTGTTTGGATTTTAGAACTCAAACTATAGCGTACATTGACGTTAATTGAAATTGTGTAGTGTATAGGATAGCACACGTATTGAAGCCATAGGCGTAGCCAGGGGGCATTGGGGGCACATGCCCCCCCCGAAATTTTCCAGAAATTTTGTTGATTTTTCGAGTGTGATAATTGAGTCCAGAAAATTGAGTTCAAAAAAGCAAAAACGTCAAAAATTTTCCGGCGCTTCGTGCCGAGTCTTTATTATATTTATTGTTATATAGATCCAATGAGTTCAAAAGCTTAAATTAGCTAAAATAATAGATCAATTCACATCACTTCAGTGATTTATTGCTCTATTTGTTTGTTGAATGAAACTGCGCATGCTTGTTGAGCATAACAGTAAATGTGCGAAAATGATTGTGTACCAGTTTGTCTATTATTTGCTTTGTTTGTCTTTCTTTACAAGGACAGGACACATAATCCTATTTTAAATGAAAGGAATGGCCAAATTTTCTTATATTTTTGCGCATTTTCTGTTTTCTGAATTATATCTTATCAATAAGAAGGCCACAAATGGGCCTGAAAACGATAATAACAAAATTGTCATTGATACATCTTAATGGATTTAAATAGAATCACAGGCTAGCAAATTCATAAGAAATACGGACAACAGCTGAAATAGTAAACGTCTAAAATATTAACGATAATTATTTGAGGCCCGGTTGAGGCCCGGTGGTTTTCAGCCGGGCCCGGGCCTGGGCCTGCTATGACCGGCCGGGCCCAGTCCGGGCCCGGGTACCCGGTCGATCACTGCTACCTACCTATGTACTTATTTAGTTATATGTACGCATGTAAGGAAAACCAGTGAAGCCAGAATACAAATTTACAAGAATTTCGCCACGTATTGACATGAAAGCACGAGTACCACAACGAGTATAGCGTTTTTCACCAGACCACCCAACATGCTCCAAGCTTCCTTTGCAAGGCACTATTCTGAAAAATGAGTGTTCCAGTCTCGACTTCAATAAAATGTCCGTATTACAGTATTAATGGTATCAAGATCCAAGAATACATAATGGTCCAGGAACGAATGAATTGACGTTGTTCAAATTGTCCTTTAAGCTGCTGCCGATAAGAATTGAACAGAATAGAATTAGTATTTTTACAACGTCCTCACTTCTCTCAGGGATTAAGTAGACTAAGTGCTAATAATGACTGCAGACTCCTTGCCAATGTTAAAGAATGACATGACAATCAGAATGATGAAAACTCAGGAAAAACAAGTATGATAGATACAGTAAGCTGCATAGGGCGGTAGAAAAGCTGCAAGAAAAAACAGTATCATGTGACCAATAAGGCAGAGCTTAGAACCTATCCGTGATTTTATTTCGGGTGTGAATCGTCAAAATCTTGAAAATGTGCGTAATAATTTTAAAATGGTTTTAAAACATTATTGGAGGTGATTTAGGCTTTGGGAAGATTATGTAGCTCGTTGCAATGATAAAATAGCGAGAATGATTCATCGAAATTCTTTGACATTTGAACTCTTGACAAAAGTTTGCAAAAATTTCGAGGACAAAATTGGGCAATAATTCTTTGCAGTCAACTGCAAATAATTTAGCATACAGTAAAATAGTATTTGCAGTCCAAAATTAGCGGCCTGGACTGCAAATAAGATAGGAAACATTGTAATATTGTTTGCAGTCAAAAATCAGCAGCCTAGATTGCAAATAAGGGCAGTCATTTTTTACAGTCAACTGTAAATAATTTAGCAATCAGTGAAATATAATTTGCAGTCAACTGCAAATAATTTAGCACAGTGAAATATTATTTGCAGTCAAAAACCAGCGGCCTAGACTGTAAATAATTCAGTACACCGTTATATATATTACTTGCAGTCAAGGTCGCTGGTTTTTGACTGCAAATAATATCACACTGTTTGCATTCTAGGCCGCTGGTTATTGACTGCAAATAATATGACACTGTGTCCGATCTTATTTGCAGTCTAGGCCGCTGGCTTTTGACCGCAAATAATATTACACTGTACGCCATATTCTTTGCAGTCTAGGCCGCCGGTCTCTGATTACAAACTGTGTGTCCGATCTTATTTGCAGTCTAGGAGCTGGTTTCTGACTGCAAATATTAAATTGTGCTATATTATTTGCAGTTGACTGCAAATAATTACTGGCACATTTGGCACTGTGCTACTTTATTTGTAGTCAAGATCGCTGGTTTTTGACAACAAATAACATAACACTGTGCACGATATTATTTGCAGTCTAAGCCGCTGATTTTTGACTGCAAACAATATTACACTGTATTGACCTTATTCGCAGTTTAGGCCGCTGCTTCCTGACTGCTAATAATACATGGTGCGCGTTACCTATTATTAACAAACTATATAGTTATCAGAAAATTGTAAAAATGTACTACACATTATAAAAACTCCGCGCCAAGTCCCAAAAAATTTTGGACACTTTTATCCCATCCTATTCCTCATAAAAGATAGGGTGTTGCCAAGGCATAACAGAAAACCAACTAAAGGGAACTTAAGAAGCGGGAAAATCCTGTACAAAGTATAGACCAATTTTGATAAAAAACGAGAAACCACAAGATCTTATTGCAGAAAACAAATCCAAATTTTTAGCAAGCTAGGCAAAAAATCGGTGAAAGTAGCCCGAAGTTCCGGAAATTTAAGTATAGAAAGACAAGCAGACTTCTTATGTATGATGCAATGAGAGCAAGAATAACCAAAAATAGCAGTTAGTCGACACCGATATTTTCAGACAATGCCACGAATGCTAGGCAGATGTTTTTTAGCGTAGGCCGATCCATCGTAATTATATACATACAAGTAAGTACATATTGGTAGGAAGGTACCTACCTATGCAACGTCACAATCAAAAGAATATGCAATATTTTATTAAGAAAAATGATAAACACCAGAACTAAGGATAATCGCTTATTACAATTAGACAAAAGATCAATAGCGATAATTTTGAGTAAAATCAGGCCTTTTTCGTCGACTGAGTTTTGAACGAAATTTGCAGCACTCGACCGGCCAAAGTCGTGCCGTGCAAGTGAGTGATGGCCGTGAAAGCTTCCTCGTAAATCGCCATCGTAACAAAACCGTATCCTTTACACTTGTTCGTTTGCAGATCGCGTATGATCTGAAAAGGCGTTAAAATAATGACTTAAAAAGAATAAGTACCTGAGCGCAGATTGATTTAACAGATTTAAATAAATAACAAATACGTTATTTCAAACTGCATAAAGCAAAATCAGATTGGAAAAATCCTTAAATCAAATGAAAAGCGTATGATACATAAATTATGTATGTATTTATTAAATATCAAAAACGTACCTATTTATATTCATTATGCTAAAGCGCGTTGATAACATACATTCATCTTTCAACTGATAGAGACGGCAAACAAAGTAGAAAGTAGGTACTATCAATGTTATTCCTGGTATCGAAATATCCGCGCATAATGTAGTTTAGTTCATTAAAGAAAGGCCTTGATATTTATAGGGGCGATGTGAGAATGCGCGGAAAAGTAGGAAAATCGCATCTTTTTGTTAGAAAAACTTAAAACTCTCAGGCTATACATAATGTAAATAATTTTCTGTACTTTGCCTCAAGCGCGATTAAAATGACACTACGTTCCAATTCATGCCCTATCGAGAGAGAAAACAATATTCATTCAAAAAGTTTGAATTTTGCTGTCTTACATATAGACATGCTGAAAAACGTAGAAAATACGGATTTTATTATAGGCACCATTAGATGCACAACATGGCCGATCTGGGAGATCAGTCAGTAATTTTTTAGACCAAACTGTCCTCAAAAATTAATATTAGTGGTATTATAGCGTTTTAAAACTATTTCAATCCATAGTTACTGGTCCATTTCAAGCAATTTAAAAACAAATTTTCGTTTTTAGTTCTTTTTTGACCTCTATTTTGCATCATTTTTCCAAGAAAATTCCCGCATTTTTCCATTCCGGGAGGTTTAGACCCCTAAGTGAATGTCTGGTAGCTATCCGAACGTATAGTTTTCAGATAAACAAGTGTATTTTGGCCTCCTTTGGGCAAATCCTGAATACAGCAGACTAGTTTTCAAGTATCAGTTTACAACGCATTATGCAATTTGTAAAAGCAGGCTTGTGAAACAAGGAGTTAAAATTCCTGCTTTATGCACATATGCTGTTTAAAAGTTAAAACTTTCGTTTAATAGAACAAAAATCGAAAAAATATATGAAAAAATGAAAAAAATCAGAAATAAAATAATCAAAAAAATAAAAAATAAAAATCTGTGCAATGCTATAGGCAAAAGTCTGCATTTATATTTATCTATGTTCAAGTTTACTTCAAATCTGTTTACATTATTATCCATTTTATCTTTCCTTTTCTTCAGCATTCATTCCGCTCTATTTTCCCCTATTTATTTCACTTGACTGTAGTAATAAATCTTGAAAAATTAATGCTGTATCGTTTTAGCCCTAATTAGGATTAATTTCACTTTTTCTTCACGTTTACACTTGTTCTTTACACCTTTTCGTTTGCGCCGTTTTGCCAGTTAACAACTAAGGATTCAGTGTTGAATTTTACAATTGTATATAAATTTTTCATCGTTATTACATTTATACAGTTCTCACATAGATGCACACGACACGGTCAAAAGTTCTGGGAGGGGGCAAACCGAGATTACTTTCCTGGGGGAGGGTGGTGACTGATTAATTTTTACGGCTAATTATGGCGCTGATGAGTTTATGTTGATTTTTTGTCGTTCCTTAACCCCCCCGTCACAACCCGTTAAAAACGCTTCATTTCGTTACATTTTACTCTTCTTGAATATTCGTGAACAAGTTTACATGAAAACCAATGATAATAATAATGATGGAATGACTTGGACTATCAAATATGCACAAAATAATGGACAAAAAGTGTCTAAATGAATGAGTGGACAGAGTACTATTTGAAAAATACTTAAGAATATACTGTTGGGCATCATTTGGCGCTTTCTAATGCCAACCATAGGTTTTGGCCCGCAAATGGCCTGAGGGGGTATGCCTTTCAGAAGTTGTAATACCCCCATTCATACTATGATTCCTATGATATGATAGCAGTGATCGTACGGGGACCCCGACCTCGAAAAACCCCGGCCTAAACCCCGACCCCGACCGAGGGCATGATTTTTCGAGTCGGGGTCAGAACCTTTTTCGGGGGTGAAATATAGCATTTTATTTGTTGGTACATAGAAAAATTGTATAAATAGCAAAATAAATTCGGAACAAGACCAAGGACGATTCATTCACCAGCAAAATTAATATGTTAAACTCGACACTCGCGATATTTCATAAAAAGTACGCCTGGTCGCCATGTTGTTAAGACGTACATATATGTATGTTCGCATATTTTCCATTATGAAGTGCGCGAAATTACTGCGGAATAACAGGCATAGCCGAGGGGGAATGGAGGCCCATGCCCCCGGAATTTCTCAGAAATTATGTTGATTTTTCTGGCGCAATGTGTCCAGAACATTGAGTTTAAAAAGGCACAAACGTCAAAATTTTCCGGCGCTTCGCACCGAGTCATTGATTATTTATTGTTATACAGACCCAATGAATTTAAAAGCTTGAATCTGTTGAAATGATCCAGCACTTCGCAGCACTTTAAAGATTTAATGCACTATTAGTTCATTGAATGAAACTGCACATGCTTGTTGAACATAATAGTAAAAGTGCGAAAATGTTTGCGTACCAACTTTATCTATTCTCTGCTTTGTTTATCTTTCTTTACAATGACACATAATTCTATTTTAAATGAAAGGAAAGGCCAAATTTTCTTGTGTTTTTGCGCATTTTCTGTTTTCTGAATTAGTTAATAAGAAGGCCACAAATGGGCCTGAAAATGGTAAGAACAAAATCCTCATTGATACATCTTTCAATGACTTATTGATTGCGACCCGTTGCTGCGCTACATACTTAGCAGAGGTCGAAAAACGCATTTCAGCTCAGAAGTTTTGTGCAGTGTAGGTGTTCATCAATTTTAAGTTTTTTGTGACTTAATTCAGAACCGAGATTTTGCCAATTTGCGAAAATTTTAACTTTACTAATTAAAAATTAGAGTGCTTTTTAACAAAATTTTCGGGGGTTCTGCTCTGGACCTCGCTGGTGGCGCTTGAGCGCGCCACCCCAGACCCCAGCCGTACAATCTCGTTCTACATGTTGAAAGAGATTTTTAGGAGGACAGAAAAGGTAAAGAGGATTTAGGAATTTTTAAAAATTTTCGGCGCTTCGCGCCGCAATTAGTTTATCTGTTCTGTATGATTTAGGCGGTATGAATTGAGTTTAAAGAGTAAAAACGTCAAAATTTTCCTACGCTTAGCACCGCCGATTATTGTCTTAGGGCGGTAAAATATGACTGAATTTCTCGATGCTTTGCGCCACTTATGATTTCCGAACTGTTTGTCAATAAAAAGGCGTAAATTCTACATGAAAACGGTGAAAATTTCGAAAATTTTCGGCGCTTCGAGTGATTGGCTTCTCTACAATCAGTGCGCCATAGAAAACCGTTATGAAAAACTGTGGAAGAATACGAAAAAGCGAGAGCGATTAGTGATTAAAATTGAAAGTAATGCTAAATTGCTAAAACCATGCTTGAACTTGGAATGCAAAATAAAATGTTGAACATAACCAGCTTCATTAGTATGCTCTACAAACAAGTGAAGCTATCGTTTTTATCCTTTTCAAATTGGTATGTAATCATGCAATGTTAATTGTTAATCTTCAACCCCGACCCCGACCCCGAAAACCGGGGTTTTTCATCCCCAACCCCGATCGGGGTGAAAATCTGACCCCGTACGATTACTGTATGATAGGTAAATGATATGTATATGATATGATATATTTTATTAAAATATTTAAATTCAAAATTAAAAATATTCATACCCATACCCCCAGTGTGCATGTGTGACTTCTCCCTTATTTTGAATGATTTATTTACCATGTTGCGTTCGTAAAAAATAATTAATGCACCTATGTAGGTTTTGTTAATATATATTTTTAAATTTTCACCTACTTTGACAGATAATACGGCTCCAAAGGGTCCGAATAATTGCCATAAAATCGGTTCTTCGGTTTCGGGGGCCAAATTGAAGACAAAAATACAAAATCCGGCGGCTTGCGGTGGAACGGCTGGTCCCAAGGGCGAATACCTTAATTGAAAATAAATAAAGTTTTAAAAAAATGGAGAAACAAGATACAAAACTTAAATAAAACAGATTAAAAAAATTTAAAATAATGAAAAATATGCAGGGTATTCAGGAAAAAAGAACAAATTTTATTTTAACTCTACGAATAATAGACAATGAAGAAAGATTTTTTACCGGTAAACTTGTGAAAAGTTTCATTACCTTTATTTTAGTCATAGAAGTTATTGACAAAATGTGTAGAAATTTGATTAGATTTCAACCTGATTATCTATTTTTATAAAAAAAGATTTTTGACGCGCTAGCTTCAAAAATGTCAGAAAAAATAGAGTGAATTGGACAAAATATAGTCAAAAAATGAGCAAACAGCGCGAAGCGTCGAAAAACTAAGACTCTTGTGCCAGAAGACCACAAAAAAGCTTAAAACAGAAAATTTTAACGACTTTTCGGCAAAACTAAAAACCCTGAAGGTGGGGTCGAAATCCCCCTTCCATACTTTCCCGAAGTCGAAAGTTCAAGGGGGGTGAAATACCAACATTTAAGATCACTAAATTTAGAGTCCTAGCCTTTTTTGCAGGTCAAATTTGAAAAATGGCTAAAACATCCTATATAGCATGTTTTAATGTGAAAAACTGCATTTTTCACTACTTTTTGTCCCAATGTGACTAGTTTCATCACTCTCGTGAATAAAAAATATAAGAATTCATCAAAAATTTTGACTTCACAGATCATTTTAACTTCATTCTAGGTATTTTATGGATAAATAAAACAGATATGTACTGGCAGGCACGAAGCGCCGAAAAATTTTAACATATTCGTTGCTTTTGTACCCAAAATCATTGCAGAAAATGTTTGATAGCTCAAAATCGTCTGACAGTGATTCAAGTCTCGAACCCTGAGGTGGGGGTCATATTCCAACTCACTCCCTATGGGAATGTGTGCCCCCTTCATGAAAACTTGTTATTTCGAAAAATAGAAAAAAACACTTAAAAACGTCTTGTTTTGCTTAATAAAAATCACTGAAAGCTGAAAAAATGTACTTGTCTAATATTTTTGGAATCGAATTTTTTAAACTAGTCGAAATTAGTTGAAAAGTTCATGAAAGTTATGCATAAATAAATAAAAATGGCAAAAGTATAATAAAGTGCAATATATTGAAGAAGAATGCATAAAATATGTAAGTTATAATAATATAATTATTATAATTATTACCTGTATCGCCCGGCGGCAGAAGCCGTCGGATGAATGGGACCTAGGCGCCCCTGCGAGTTCGGAAATGCGAATGGCATCAACCCCGCCGCCTAATCGTAACCAAATGCAAAAAGACTTAATCAATTACATAATCAATCGATTAACCATGATTAATAAATTTGTTATTAATTATGACTAAATATTACACGATTAAAGTTTAATTTATTACATTAATTAATTTAATAAATTTATCATTATGTTAAGCAAACCGTATTACGTGAACAACGCTACTTATATGCATTAATCACTTAATAACACATATTTACATACATATAATAAATAATAATATTAATAATAAAAATGAGATGCGTATATACAACACAAAAATACATATTCGTACATTCACAAATGTAATAGTCCAGAATTTTTGGATTGGGGATAGTCAGCCTTTCAAAGAGAATAAATAACCCATTTCTGATAAAAAAGGCACCTAAAAATGGCTTAAAAACGGAATTGTTTCCCTAAAATGGGTAGGGGTAAAAAATCTTCTAGCCAGGCAACCGACTTTGGGTGAGTGTTCCCCACTCTCCTTGTCCATGTATGCATTGATTAAAATTATTAATTTATTAAATAGATTATCACATACATTACAATATGTAATCGTACAAACGCATTTAACATTTAATTCGATGATTTATATCCAATCGATATTCAATGATCTCATAAAATCAATAATTATTTGGTAAAATTTGCTTAAGACGAAATGGCAAATTAATTATCTAACATTCGATATCGAGTTTTTTTCGATTCACATTATTTATCATATATTATTTATGTACAATGTCACTGCAATAAATGTCAATCACTGAAATTAATTAATTAATTAATTGATTGATAAATAAATTACTTAATTAATTGATAAATTAATTAATTAATTGATTAATTAATTAATTAATAAAATTCAATACCTGTGCCACTTGGAGAGCCGCTTTTTGACCAGCGGTCGCCGGAGTATTGGCGAATTTAACGGTGAGTGGGTCAGTCCCTCCGGTGGGAATCGTGCCATTCAGTTGAGCAATAGCTTGCTCGGCCTCATTTTTGTTGTCAAAACGTACAAAACCAACACCCTTCGATTCGCCTATAGATTATCACACTATAATTACAGTAGGACTCCACTTTAACAACACACTAATCTGTATAATTAAGAAAATTTGGCAATTGCCGAAAAATAAGCCTAATTAAGGCAACAATTTTTTAAATTTTCAGTCGAATCGGCGAAATTTCGTTAGAAGAAAAACGAGCTCGTTAGTCGACGTTTATCCGACGCTTTTTAGGAACAACGAGCGCGATTCCTACAATTTTGGTAAAATCTTAAAAAAAATTGATAAACTGTCCCAAAAAATAGCGTAAGATTTTACGATACTGTATAAAAATCTAGAGAAGCTTCGATTAGAGTTAAATAGAATTTTAGAAAATCATTAAATCGAAATTAAAAAGTTGAATATAATTAAAATAACCTGAAGCTCAACAATAAATTTAGGGGTAAGTGACCAAAATAAAAAATTAATCTCGGACGACTTTCGAAAAACCTTTTTTTCTAAACGAACGGGCAATTAGAGCAAGACTCCGGTGTACTTTTATTACAGAATAAAGGCGGAATTAAAAAAATTGGCAAACTGCCAAAAATTTCAACCAAATTTACAAGTTTCGAAATTTCCGGCGGCAAATCGGCAAAATTTCAAAAAATCCGAACGTTATTGTATGATAAGAAAAAACAGGCGTATTAGTCGACGTCCATTCAACAGTTTCTCACAAGAAGAAACAGATGCCCAAAAAATTTGGCCGACAGCCAAAAAATTAAAGCGTCTAAAAATTGTGGAAAACGATATCAGAAAAATCTAAATTGTTGAACTCCCGAAAAATTCTGGCAAAATTCCAAAATAAATTATGGGGTTAGCGTACAAAATAGGAATAAACCTTGAGAACTTTCGAAACGCCCAGTTTGTTTAAAAGCGCATAAAGAGCTATGCAATTAGCGGGTTAACAGTATCCGCTCAAAAACTTTTTGCCAAATTTCAAAACTTTGCAAAACTTTTTCCTGCAAGTCTGACAAAAAACTTTCCAAGATGCAAAATTGTTTTTCTAAATTTTTTGATTAAATTTTAATTTTTTGAATTTTTTGATTAAATTTTATTTTTATAATTTTTAATTAAATTTTATTTTTTAATTTTTATAATCACCAGTTGTCGGGTCGGTTAAAATTCGCGAAGTTATTATGTGGCCGAACGACGCGAACATTTGCTCCAATTCGGGCTGGGTCAAAGTTTTGGACAAGCCGCTGATATACAAATTGGCCCCTTTGATGATTTCCGAACTTGGACGGGCGAACGACACCTTTAATGAATGACGCATAAAAATACAAAAATCATACTTTATTTATTTAACATATTTTTATTGTCGTCATTTTTTTATTTTTTCGTCAATTTTTCTAAATAAATTTACCATTTGTCCTATTTTTTAACCACACGTCGATTCAAAAAGTCAAAAGCATCTTTAACCGCAACTTAATTTTATAATGCTTGACGACGTTCTTCATTATTAATATGTAATTACTATTATTCATATGAATTTGACTTCTCAAAGTCTAAATATTAGTCAGCTTTAAAATATTTTAAATTTAAATATTTTAAATATTGTGAAGATGTCTCACGTAATTATCCAAAGTATCTCGCAGGAAGCCATTTATTTCTCTATATTTTTTAAAGAATTTGCAGGTAAGAATGTACATATGGGTACCTAACACACATGGGCGTGGGGAGTTTGGGGGTATGCACCCCCAGAAGTTGAAATACCCCCCAAGTAATCAAAATACTCCCCCAGAATTCAAATTTTGAAAATTTTTTTCGCTTTTTTAGCGATTTTTTGATGCCATTGGATAGTGCTCGATGAGAAACGTCGAAAAATGGTGTTTTTATCGCCATACGACCACTTTTAAGACCATTTTTGACCTTTAAAAATTTTTGCACCCCCCCCCCCAGAATTTCTGTGCTGCCCACCTATATGGTGCCCAATAGGCCATAGATGAATAAAGTTTGGTATGATTTAGCTATGCAAACAGCTTAAACTATTGCGCCCATATGAAACTTAATTTTTTCGCTAATCAAAAAAGATGTGCACTGACTTTTGGAAGCGATTTCTACTGAATAGATACTATTTCTTAAATAAATAATCATTATTTATAATTTTTTATTGAGTTGAAAAATATTTAATTGAATTTTTTCCACGAATTTCATTATTGAATCACAAGCACTCACATAATTACTCAAAAACTCACAATATTTTATTAACTAAAAGCCTTGAATCATGGCCTATGCGCTTATCGCAAGAAACCTATCTTCGCAAAGACAGCATATTAAAAACAAAGGCAAAAACGCGCAAATCACATGCACCCTATATACGTGGGCAGCAAGAAAATTCTGGGGGTGCAAGATTTTTCAAAAGTCAAAAAATGGCCTTAAAAAGGGTGGTATGGCGAAAAAACGACCATTTTTCAACGTTTCTCATTAAGCACTATCCATTGGCATAAAAAAATTGCGAAAAAAACAAAAAAATTCAAAAATTGATTTCTGGAAGGGTATTTTGCTTTCTGAGGGAGGTAACATTCACCTCTTAGATTTACCATTAATTTCGGAATTTAGCCTTTACATAACACCCATTAACATCATCTGATTCTATTGTGTTATTAATGATTTATGAATTAACTCGAAAAATCTACCGATAATTTCTTTACATCATTTATGCATTTACACAACAGTTCAAAATACATAGAAAATTTAAAATTTATGAACATTTTTCGGTGTTCATCATTCGAGTAAGAATTATTTAGATATTTTGAAGTAAAAACAATAACGATCGCTGAAAATTTCAGTACATAATTAAAATTTCTTAGAATTTATAAATTAAAATTAACCAGTAATTTTCCCAAAAATCACTTTTCTAGGAGCTACAAGACAACAATTGAAGAATTAACGCAACTGGTAAAAATAACGGAAAATATAAGGACTCAGATAACTTTTGAACCGAAAATCTATTCAAAGAAAAATCTCAAAATTGAAAAATAATTTCACAGAAATATTAAGAATAAACAGAACGCTAATTTAAATAATTAGGTAAAAAATACTAGATTTGTAATATCAATAACAACAAGGGCACACACTCTGAATCTTCTACTTTTTTGCATCAAACCCTTTAAACAGAAATGCCAATGAGAAGATAAAGTCGGCAATTGAGAAAAATCATTATTAAATTTGACCGTTGAGTTGTAAATTACATATTTAATAACGAACCATAAAATAGATAAAAGTAGTGTTCATAAGAAAAATAATTCTAGGTTAGCTACGAAATGCAAAATATAATCTAATTAATCCGATAGTTATTTATTATTAGAACACAAATGACATTCATTAAATTAATACATTGAGATAAATTAATTATTAAAATATAAAACGACCTTCCAAACCATCCGAAGTAATCAGCCAACACAATTGAAATGGAAATAGACAAACGACAGATTGAATCAAAAAGTATCCGAAAATATAGTAAAAATACTTGAAAAATCTACGAATTGAAAAAACAATGAATTATATACTAAGAATTAACCATTTATTTGAGCCGAAACTAACCAAAATTTGCGTATTTCCTTGAAATATACATAGGAGAGGCCTATGTGACAAATAACTAATTATATGAGATAAAATATGTACAAAAAAAGGCCACACGTGTAAATTAAAACGGCGCTTGAGAAAGACCCGAGACATTTTAAATGAGCAATAGCAACAGACATTAAAAGTGATCAATTGCTGCAAAAGACAGAACTTCTAAAAATCAAGTTAGCGGGTCAATTTGGAGTAAGATTGAAAAATCTGCCCGAAAACTTAAAAATAGGTAGCTAAAAAACGATTATTGAATAGACTAAAAATTGAAGGAAATTTTCGGTAAATTAAATTACCCATTCTTGATAAAAAACAGCAAAAAACGGTAAAAAGTTTTCTTAGTCTTAACTCTGGCAGAGTGCAAAGCATACATGTAAGAATGGGGGACGTTCTTACCCAAAGTCGGCCGCCTCCCAAAGCCAGAGAATTTTTGACCTTACGCCCAATTTTTGGAAAGAAATGGATTTTTCCCGTTTTTAGGTGTTTTTTGGCCGCTTTCGGCCAAAAATTGGAGGTCATATACCCCCTTCCTAAAATAGCCGGGAACCTCCCATTTCGAGCCGTTACATGTATGGTGTAAAGAATGTCAAAAACTGAAATGATTTCAATTCGTTCAAAATGCAATGCAAAAAAACATATCTAAAAATTGATAGGATGGTAGGGATATGTGGAAGATCTTTTTCATCAAAATTTTCAATTTTATCCTATTTTTATTCCATTTAGTCAAATTTCTTTAAATTTATTTCAAATAGTTCACTGATGTTTCACTCTAGTTTACACTAAATCTATACACACATGCAAGGTGCAAGGCAAAGTCCTCTCTAGCTTAAAAATGTGTCAGCGTTGCCCAAAAATCCACAAGAAAAGATGAAAAAATCAGTGCACATTTAAAACAAGTATTCCTTCCGCGAAAAATTCCTGAAAATTTTTGTTCACACGTGTGGCCGAACAAAATAACAAACAAAAATACCTTAATCGACTTATTTTGTAAACGCATTCCATTCAAACTGTTCACGGCTTTTTGTGCATCTTCTTGACGAGTAAAATTAACAAAGCCGTAGCCTAAGCTTTGGCCTACAAACAACTGATCATACTGACTGAACGAAACGAACTTAAAAAAGCATATCAATCAATAATGCGTAATAAAATGATTGTACACTAACCGATACTTCGAAATATGAAACGAGTAGATCTAAATGAAATCAGAATATACAAAGCATAAGCTAAATTATGAATACAGCCCAAAATTCAATCTGAAATGGAAATAGAGTAAACAAGACTAAAATTCAAACGTAAAACTGAGTGTAAACCAAATAGCAGCCCTTCATTTAAATTTTGTTGATGCAATTAATGTAAATTGTAAACTAATGTAAACATAAATATGTGTTAAGTAATATATAAACAAAATAAGTACGTGACTAATAAAATTTAGGCTTGTCTAGCACTTTAATTATTTTAGATCAGAACAACGAGCTTTTCTGTCCATCCGATGGAGTTTACGCCGAGTTTTGGGTACCCCTTCTTATAGATCTAATGCAGGTGATAGTTTAAATTGCAATTTGAATCAAAATAGGATTTAAAATACCAACAGAAAAGTAGGAAAGGTCCAACAAAAGAATTAAGAATCAACCGAATGCAATTCAATGAACGATAGAGAAAGTGATTAATAAATAATTGCCAAATTAATCAATTAGTGATAATTAGTGAAAGTTTAATCGACTAATTTAAAAAAAAATCACCTGTCAATTTATCTTTGACCAATCTGCACGAGCTCACTTCGCCCATCGACACGAACAGCGCCTTCAGCTCGTCCTGGCTCATCGTCTGCGGCAAATAGTTGACGATCAAGTTGCATTTGGGGTCAAAGGTCACGGGGCCGCCGCCCGTCGCCTGCGATTGAGCGACGCCGTCGCCGCCGGCTGCGATCGCCGCCGCGGCCACTTGCGCTTGCCGCTGCTGATACTGATAATTAGCCGCGGCTGCGGCTGCTTGCGCTATGGCCGCCGCCGGATATTGCTGCTGCGGCGGCGGAGGCGGAGGCGGAGCTTGCTACAGTAATCAGGCGAGTGTTGGTTTGATAATTTAATAAAAATTATTTTTAATAATTCATTAAAAATAAGCGATTAAAAAACAAAAAATGAGTAATCAACGAATGCGAATGTCCCCACACAGCGTCAGGCTCCCCATTATATGTACGTTAGCGGGGGTAGGGGAGTTGGATCCCTGCGAGTCTCTCAGAGGAGGTCCAACTAGAGAAGACCCCAAAACCAATAGACCCCAAAATTGAATTTTCGGCACGTTTTTTGGGATTTTAGTCGGTTTTACACCACCCAGACCACAAGAATTCGGTTGTTGCCCACGTACGCTCTCCATCTCCGAAAATTAAGGAGGCAAAAACTTGCTTTTTCGGCCATTTTTGTTTTTTTCGCTATTTTCGGTCAAAAAATAAAGAACCAACCCCAGAAGTAGCGTACTAATTCCCGACCTAGAACTTTTGAGCCGTTATGGTAAGCAGCTTACTAAGACAACGTCAGTTGCATTGCATGGTATAAGACTGAATATTAAGATACCTAGACCATCTAAATGACCGTGCAGCTAATTTTCAGAAGCTAGAATATTTGACCTCCCCCTCAATCACCCTTTAGTCACAATTCGCTCTTGCCACAAGTTCAAATATTAGTGATTTCTCCGTGAGACGACGAGCGATTTTCAGACAATCAGCAGATGGTGCATATGTACAGCCCCACGCCGATTAATATAAAAAGTACCTGCCTCCTGATCACAAACTCTGGATTTTAAGGCTAAATGAGCATTCTGTCTGACCATGTGCAGCATTGGCATCCTTATTCTATTTAAATATCGACATATAATTTATGTACATACATACCTGGTAAGGAACCGGAGGATTGGAAATAGTCGGTGGATATCCAATCGGTACGCCGGACATACTAGCTGCCGTGGCGTTGTAGGCCGCCAAGCTGCTTTGATCCATCATAGACATTGCAGGATAAGTAGCCATGTCTCGACAAAAATATCGAATTAATTAATTAATCAGGTAATCCTATAACGTTGTCAATCGGTCTAGAAGATCTACGAACACATTTGGGCATAAAACTTGATACATACACAAGAATATATGTGACTGGGGATGGGGATCGACCCGTCCAAAATTGGTCGTCCCCCGTCCTCAAAACCAGAAAATGTTTTGACCCTTCTCGATTTTGGCGAAAAATTACCTTTTTTTGCAGTTTTTAGACGTTTTTAGCCGTTTTTGGCCAAGAATTGAGTTATTTACTCCTTCACCGTTTGAAACGGCCATCTTCAGCTGCTTTAGGTATTGCTTGCTTTGCTTCTATAGAGCTGAGATTGAATTCTAAAACGGTAAAAACACGTCAAAACTTCTCATAATTTATCGCAAGCCGTCAATTCTATTGTTTTCTATATTATTTCTACGAACAGTGATATCCGATTTTTTTTGCAAATAAAAAAACCACTGTTATTTTGACGCTTAGAAATAAATACTTTAAGATTAAATTCAGCATCCGCCTATCAGGATTGTCATTATGATTAAAAGCTTTTCCAAATCTACGAATTTTTTTGGGTCGGTCGGGTCGGACAGATCCTGACATGTGTGGGTCAGATCCTGCTGGTTTGCGGGTCCTCTCACTCTTGCGGGTCGGGTGCGGGTCAAAATGGCAAACCGATTTTCATCTCCAATCCTGAAGGACCTATATAATTTAGTACAGTATATTTAAAATTCGGAAACGAGCAATAATCGAACATGAGGACCGCAAAGAAGCTCGAAAATTGACTTGGGAGTTAATTTTCGCTGCCAAAATTTTTTTTAATATTTATTACTTTTGAAATTTTTTACAATCAACGCAAAAAATAGAGAGAAAATATGTTTTCATACTGAAAATCAAGTCGAGAGCTTATTTTCAAGCATCTTTGCAAGCGGAAGAAGAGTGGGACAGCCGCGATTAAATAGATGATTATCATTACTGATTGCTTGCTTTAAGCATAGACCCGTATCCCGGGGAGAATAGGCACGGTTTTTTTGTATTCAGCAAAGATTTTTCCTGATGTACAAGGACTTTTCGAGACCATCTTTGTACATGTACAAAGATTTTTGGCAAGTCAAAAACTGTAAAAAGGTTTTAAATTCGTAAAAATTCTCGGCGCTCTGCGCCAAGACAAGTAATTGTGTGTTCTATATATCTATCTATGTATAAAATGGCAGAAATTACATTTAGAAAGGAAAAATGCCAAATTTTTCGAGTTTTGAGACAATTCTTAGTGATTTTTTGCCCTAAAAACCCAGAAATCAGCTAGAATACACTACCAACGGTCGAAAAACCCTGTTTTACCACACTAAAATCGCTAATGAATCATATTATAGTTAGTACACAAAAATTCGCGTGTACAAAATGTACAGACTTTTAGGGACCATCTTTGTACATGTACAAAAAACACTGGGAATGAGGGTATCGGCCCCCGGAACAAAATATGAGAACGATTTTTCCTCAATCCCCCAGGTCCGTAGCGAGGAAATAAAGGGCATACATGCACGCGGTCATAGTCTCCAGGGTATTGAAAAATTTCAAAATTAGCTAATAGTAATTTTGCTACATATATGTATTTATATGATGCTGTCATGTTTATTTTGCACCACTTACAAGCAAATGAGCGCACAGCATGCAGATTCACATATTCTATTTAGACACTCTTTTTAAAATTTTAAAATGCTCAAAATTATACAAAGTATGCAATCAATTCCCAAAAGTCTGTTGGTAACTTGGGTTTAAAAAAATTTTTTCCGCTAGATTCTACCCTAAAGAATTACTCTTGTGTGTGGTTAGTGAGCGATGTTATATAATCCTGGTTCCCAGGATGTTCGCCTATATTTCTATATTGCTATTGTCTGTCCTTGGAAAAGCCGACTTATAGTAATTTCTACTTCCCAGCTTAAGGGTCTACTATTCTAATAACCTGTGTGCACGTCTGATTGGGGGCACGTCCCCACAAAACAAAATATGAGAACAATTTTTCCTTTACTCCCCTTTGCCTTTTAGCCAATAATCGCAAAAATGTTCGGCGCTTCGCACTGAATTTCACAATTATAATTAGAATCTATTTAGTCCCAAGCGCGCAGTTAAAACACAATTTTTAGTCTTTTTCACAAACTAAAGCGTATTTTGCATAAATGCCTTCTGTTTTGCACAGGTTTCATGCAAAAAAAGAGATTGGTTCAAGAGTGTCCATTGAATTCTCACCATATTTAAAGTATCTGGGTAGCGAAATTTACAAAGAGTACAGCTCTAGTGGTCTTGAAACGTCTTTTAAACTCATCCTCTGGTCCCCCCTTATGTTTTAAAAAATTTTGGTCGTGCTCCCCCTCGAAACCAAATCCTGAATAAAGGCCTGCTTAAAGCTGATAGGCTTGGGTTCAGGCTTAGTTATGTGCCTTTGCATTTGTGTCAGCCCGCGAGCTAAGCCTGAATTGCAGGCCCGTATTCACCGGGGGATAGGGGGCACGTGATCCCTGAAATGAAATATGAGGTTTATGTTTATTTATATTAATTAGTCTATTTATATTTATTCTATTCATATGCGCTGTTTAAACACTCCACTTTTTGTTTTTAAACAGCGTAAAGCATATTTTGTATCAATATTTTCTGTTCTGCCCGGTTTTATGCAGAAAAGGAGATTTTTTAAGGGGGTATCCATTGGATTCTCACCATATTTAAGGCATCTGGGTAGCAAAATTTGCAAAGTTAACAGCTCTAATGGTCACAAAAGGTCTTTTAAAATTCAACCTGTGGTCTCCCTTAATGATTTAAAAATTTTGGTCAGCCCCTCCTCTGAAGCAAAATCCTGGATACGGACCTGCTGAGCTGAATCGGGCGAAGATTGCTCCGCCTGGCACCACGAGGCCCGTATCCAGGATTTTGTTTCGGGTGGGGGCACAACCAAACTTTTTTTAAAACACAAGGGGGCAAGAGATGAATTTGGTTCGCAAATCTTGTTACCTGGATAGGTACCACTGATACGGCGAGAATCCAACGAAACGATCTCTTTTGGGGCTGGAAACAATCTCTTTTCGTGCTGGAAACCATGTCTTTTGGGGCAAATACGCTTTTAGTGGTATAAAGACTAAAAATGGAGTGTTTAAACCGCGCGCTTGGGACTAACTAAACTCTATAATTCAAAATTTTTTGCGATTTTTGGATTAAAAAAAGAAAAGAGGGGAGTAAGGAAAATACTCTCTTAAATTTCATTTCGAGGAAAGGGGGCGGGCACGTTCCCCCTATAACTCATTGTCACATACGGGCCTGGGTTTCTACCTCGCCTTATTTTGTCGACTTAGGCAAATAAAATATGTTTGTTTGTCTGAATTGATCAGGGTTGCCAAGCACCGTTTTTTTCCCATCGATTTGGTTGACATTATACACCAGACCCAACATTTTTTCAACTTTTTCTGACCTTTTTCCACGTTTGTTAAGAGGTCTAAAAACGTTAAAAAAAGAGCGCCTGTGTTAAAAAATCAGTTTTTTAAGTAGAAAATTTTATGCACACATGCAATAGCGGTGTTTGATGCACTTTTTGTATAAAAATTTCGCGCTCTACAAGAAATATCACGATCAGTATACGTTTTGTACGTTGAAACTTGAATTTCCTTCCTTCAGTAAAGCATTTTAGCCAATTCTGAAATCGTTTTTGACAATTAAAACTGTAATTTATCAAATGGCGCGAAGCGCCAGAAAATTTTGAAATTTTAGATAGAAAAGCCTTTAGCTGAAAGCTGAGCTGAAATAGTTTATTGCAACAGAGACGGAATTAAAACAATACAAATTTGGTCAAATTTAAAAAAAGAATCAGAGTAAATACACTGAAATGTCGTCAATGCAATGAAATATAATATCAAAAACCTGCGCAAGGAATATAAAGGCGGTTTGCACTTACTTATAGTCTAAGGTAAAACTAATTTTATCTAAACGACTGCTGAAGGAGGGAAAGTTCGGGGCATTTACAACTTCTTCTGGCAAATTATTCCAAAGAGGAGGGAGTCTATTTGCAAAACAATACATTTACAAATTGAAGCGAGATTTAGGTATGTATTTTTAGCTTTACCGAGTTAACTGATCGAGTGATGCCATTACAAATGAATGAATGAATGAAATAATTTATTACTGAAATGCGACAATTACGAAGGATGTAAAAAAGTAATAAAACGTATGGTCAAAAGAATAAAAGCGTACAGCAAAAAGCGATGAGCGAGTCATGAAAATGACGATTTAAGTCCGCCCTCTAATAAATTTGGATAAGTCGACATCAATTAATCTAGATTTGAATATATTTGAGTTACAAAATCGCGAACAACTCGTTAAAATCGATGTCTTCAAGACCATGGTAAATTTTATAGGCCGTCGATAGATCAGGACGGACTCGACGTAACTGAAGTGAGCCTAATTTAAGAAAATCTAATCGTTCACTATAGCTCATGTAGGGAAAATTTAAGACCCTTCTAGTAAAGTATCTTTGAACTCTCTCAATATTTTTCATGTCTTGCTTTTTGTGTGGTGACCAAATAACCGTGCAATATTCTAGTAAAGGTCGGATATACGTTTTATAAGCCATAACTAGCAGTTCAGCATCTTTAGCCTTAAATGCTCGAAAAATCAATGACATCCTAAAATATGCACTTTTAACTATATGTGCAATGTGCGGCGAAAAATCCATATATTCGTTCAAAAGAATACCTGAATCTTTTACTTCGTTGTTTTCCAAAATATCCTCCATTCCAATCGAATATTTTTGCCTGGGATTTTTATGACCGAAATGCAAAACGGAGCACTTAGCCAAAGATAAAGGTAATTGTCACTTTTCAGACCACTCATGAATATTCAGTAACAAATTGTTCAACAAACCTGCTTGTTCTGTTACGGAAAACATTTTTACGTCATCCGCAAATAAGTACATTTTCAACTTTTCATTTTTGTTCAGAAAAGCGATATCATTTATGTAAAAAAGAAACAAAAGAGGACCAAGAACGCTACTCCTATGGAACTCCGCTCGTAATATAAGTGAGCTCAGAAAAAGAATCACCAATTTTTACCTGCTGAGTTCCACCATGTAAAAAATCAGTGATCCACAAAAATAATCGTCCTTTTAGTCCGTAAAATGGAAGTTTGTGAAGGAGTTTATTATGTGAGACAGAATCAAAAGCTTTGCAGAAGTCTTAATATATAGCATCAACCGGACTTTTAAAATCGATGTGGCATATAATTTCGTTTATGTACATTGATAGATGGGCTTCACGCGATTTTTTAGGCAAAAATCCGAACTGAATAGATGAAAAAATTTTGTTTATTTGAATGTATGTTAAGATATTATCTTTTAATATTTTCTCTAAACTTCTGCAACTCACACACGTTAATGAAATGGGCCTATAATTAGAAGTTATGGAAGGATCACCCTTTTGAAAATGAGGATGACGTGAGCTGAAAAAACCTCTTTAAATCATTTTTGCATTACAAAATCTAGTATCATCTGATGTTACACGTGTCTTTCGTGATGGTCCCATTCACAAAAACCACGTCCACTTTGTCAAAGTTTGCCTAACGTCGGTTCAGGCAAAGCATTGCTTCGTTTCCTTGATCAATAAGACAGTCCGCGTTAAATCTAAAGACCCACTTCTACATTTGCGGTGCTGTCCTGACTTATCATTCCTTCAAAGGAAACGTCAACGCGAACTGGTTTCCGAGCTCAACAATCGTAAATCTCGAGGTGAAGAAGGTCTTTTTATCGATTTTCGCGCCGATTGTGTTAAATGCAAACCAAACCGCAATATTAATAACCAACTCTTCACCTAGGTAGTCGCTGCCCCTTTCTCGTACTTTGCGTTTAAAAGTTCTGTATTTCAATTCAAGAAGTTTGTTAAATAAGCTAGGTGATTTAAAACTGTTACTAAATAGCAAACAGTTTGAAATAATACTTTGTTGTTAATCTTGGCTTTATTCTGAAATTCCAGATAGTCTCCTTTGCAGTTCAAATAATTACCAAATTATTCGATGTGATCGGTTAAATATATAAACGTGGGGTGGACTTATAGTTTTTGCTAATAATAATCTACATATTAAACACATCAAAATTCCTATCAATTTTCCTGCCTGTGAAATTTTAATTTTTGATTTATGCAATACTGATTTCAAAACTAGATTTATTCTAGCTTATCGTCCTCCTACTTATGATATTATGTATGCTGAAAGTCTTTGTAATTCTATTGAATGGGCTTCTAATGTACCTTATCCTTTATTAATTGTTGGTGATTTTAATCTTCCTGATATTAATTGGGTCTCCAACACCTTTCCTTCTGATCCCATCAATACTTTATTTTATGATACCTTCTCTACAACTAGTTTGGAGCAACTAATCCGTAGTCCAACTCAGGATGATAAATTATTAGATTTGCTTTTTTCACTTATTCAAGCCATTAACGTGAAGATTTCACCTCCTTTTTCTGATAATGATCATAAATTCTATTGCTTCCGAAATTCAAGGGTACAAAGAGACAAATCACTAACTGATGCTTCGACATCTGTTTATCGGTTCAGGATCGCTTCACTCTTTCAGTTGTTCTGCTTCCCCTTTGCTCTGTCATATTCCCATCAGCTTTGCAGCTTGAGCGTTCCGGTTTCTTTTCCTTAGCTCGGTCTTTACTCTTCTTCCTTATTTCATCCACCTCTCACTGCTTCTCCGCTCGCTGTTCGCTGATTCGCAAACCAGTTATAACGAAATCCACCCCTAGTTTCTGCAAATCTATAAAAAGAGAAACCAAAAATTTTTACACTAAAGAAGAACTAGAAGTTTTAAAATCAGGCGATATCCGTAACTTTTACAATTTTGTTAATTCTCGTTTAAAAATCAGGAAAAGTTCATTTCCCCTGACTTTATCTAATGGTATTGAATTAGATGACAATCATGTTAAAGCTAATCATTTTAACTCATATTTTGCCTCTGTTTTCACTGTTGATGATCAAAATCTTCCTGTTTTTCAAGCTCGTACATACTTTTTCTTCGTTAGCGGATATCAATCATAGGTGGGCAGCACCGAAATTCTGGGGGGGGTGAAAAATTTCTGGGGGGGGTGAAAAAATTTTTAAAGGTCAAAAAATGGTCTTAAAAGTGGTCGTATGGCAAAAAAACACCATTTTTCGACGTTTCTCATCGAGCTCTATTCAATGGCATCAAAAATTGCTGAAAAAGCAAAAAAAATTTTCTGGGGGGGGGTATTTTGATTTCTGAGGGGGGGGGTATTTCAACTTCTGGGGGGTGTATACCCCCTTAAACCCCCCCACGCCCATGTGTGATATCAATTTCGATGTAGACACCGTTTACAGAGCTATTTGCGAATCTAAACTAAGTACTGCATATGGCCCTGATGGCCTATGTCTCATTTTTTATTAAAAAACTAGGTTATTTGCTTTCTTCTCCTCTTGCTTCTATCTTTGAAACTTCTTTTCAATCAGGTTCAATTCCAAAATTGTGGTATCAAGCAAACGTAATTCCAGTTTTCAAAAATAAAGGTGATTCTGCTTGTGTTGAAAATTATCGTCCGATTTCGTTGTGTTGCTCTCCTTGTAAAATTATGGAAAAAATTGTAGGGAATGGTAAAATCCGGAAATGGAAATGGAAATGGAAAATGGAAAATGGGTAAAAGCCGGAAATGGAAAATGGGAATGGAAAAATGGGTAAAAGTTGGAAAATGGAAAATGAAATGGAAAATTTTCTATTTCCTTTATTTTCAACGGAAAATGAAGTTCATTTTCAAAATTTTCGGTCGTTAATGTCAAACTCATGTCGTTTCTCATCAAATTTCTGTATTTTTGAAGAAATTTTGAAAGCGTAACTAAAAATGGAAAAGTCCACAAAAAACGGAAAAAACGAAAAATTGTTTATTTCTTCGTCTTTTCACTCAAAATTCTCCTCTTCTGAAAAAATTGACCTTCCAGATCCGAAAAAATCGTTATCCACTTCGACTATAACGATTCTGTCGCAAATGGAAAATCGCCGGAAAATGGAAAAATAGGGTAAAACCCGGAAATGGAAAATGGAAAATGGAAAATTTTTCATTTCCCCTATTTTCAACGGGAATGATTAATTTTAAGAATTTTCGGTCAGAATGTCGGAATCATGTCGCTTCTCACCAAATTTCTTTTATTTTTGAAGAAATTTCAAAAAGCGCAACTGAAAATGGAAAAATTCAACAAAAAATGGAATGAACAATGTTCGTTTATTTCCATTTTTGTATACTTTCCATTTTTAGTTACGCTTTCAAAATTTTTTCGAAAATAGATAACTTTGGTGAAAAACGACATGAGTTTGACATTTACAACCGAAAATTTTGAAAATTAACCATTTTCCATTGAAAAAAATAAAAAAGAAAATTTTCCATTTTCCATTTTTTATTTCCAGGTTTTGCCCTATTTTTCCATTTTGCAGCAATTTTCCATCTGCGACGAAATCGTTGTAATCGAAGTGGATAACGATTTTTCGAATCTAGAAGGTCAATTTTTTTAAAAGAGAAGAATTTTGAGTGAATAGACAAAGAAATGAACAATTTTCAGTTTTTCATATTTTTTGTAGACTTTTCCATTTTTAGTTACGCTTTTGAAATTTCTTCAAAAATAAAGAAATTTGGTGAAAAACGACATGAGTTTGACATTTACGACCGAAAATTTTTGAAAATGAAAAAGTGCAACGCCGTTTTATTCAATTTGCCTTTATTGAACAGTGTCGAGTGACATAAATCAGGTAAAATCTCTAATCGACTCTCATTCTGATGGTCATGATCTAGTGTCGTCCGACGTTACTCGCGTCTTCGTGATGGTCCCATTCACGATTAATCGCATTCAATTTGTCAAAGTTTGCCTGACTTCGGCTCAGGCAAGGCATCGTTTTATCTCATTGATTAATAAGACAGTCCGTGTCCAATCCAAAGGCCCACTTTTGCGTCTACGTTTTCATCCTGACCTATCTTTTCTACAACGAAAATGGCAATGGGAACTGGTTTATGAGCTGAATGATCGCAAATCTCGAGGTGAACAAGGACTATACACTGATTTTTGTGCTGATTGCGTTAAATGTAAACCTAATGTAAATATTAATAGCCCGCAACTCGCTCATTAGGTATCCGCGCCCCAAGATTATTTAAAATTTCAATGTTTTTATGCTAATGCTCGAAGTCTTTTGAACAAACTTAGCAACTTACATTTTTTGCTGAATGAAGAAAGTTTTGATGCTCTATTTTTTCTGAAACATGGTTCCATCCATGTTGATATATCCGATGGATTATTGTGCCCTGGCAAAAATTATCGCATTTTCCGCTGTGATCGAAACGGTAAACGTGGTGGGAATGTAGCTTTATTTCTTAAAACTTCTTTTAATGCTATTCAAATAAATCCGCCACCCGCTTTTAAAGCTCTCGAAATTCTAATAATTGATATTTTTGATTCTGATAGGAAGATTAGATTTATTTTGGTTTACCGACTTCCTGATTTTGATCTAGCTTATGCTGAAATTTTATGTAGATGTATTGAATGGGCTTGTTCTGTTCCTTTCCCTTTTGTAATCTTAGGAGATTTCAATTTGCCAAAAATTAATTGGTGGATAAGTTCGATTCCTACTGATAATCTTAATACCCTTTTTTTTGACACACTTTCGGGCACTGGTTTACATCAATTAATAACAGAAAATACTCATGATAATAATATATTAGATCTTCTCTTTGCATCTGATCAAATTTCTAACGTAAAAGTTGATATTCCTTTTTCTAATAGTGACCATAATTCAATTATATTTGATTGTCTTTTGATGCCAGTCCAAAATCCTAGATCATCTTTTTTTTAACTTTTGTAAAGCTGATTTTAATGCATTAGGTCTAGCACTGTCTCAGAATTCTTGGCCTGATCTTTTTGATATCTGTTCTAATGCAAATGATATGTATAATTTGTTTGTTGGAGTGCTTCACTCTTTAATTTATGCATTTGTCCCATTAACTCACCCCAAGCCCATGAAACGTAAATATCCCAAACTAATTAAAAGAATGTTAACTAAAAAACGTATGCTTTGAAAGAAACAAACTTTATCACTCCACCGATACAAAAATCAAATATAAATCTTTTTCTAAAAAATTGGATTTTGAAATTAAAAATTTCTCTGCTTCCAAAGAAATTAATCTTCTTTTTGACAAAAGTTTGAAATCATTTTATAAATTTGTCAATGATCTATTGAATAATCATCACTCTTTTCTACCTCTTTTTCATCACCACAAAATCGTTTCTGATCCTTTAGAAAAGGTACATTTGTTTAATAACTACTTTTCTACTGTTTTTTCTGTTGATAATAATCATCTTCCTTTTTTCAGATTTGATGACTGGTTTTGCATTGCAAACCATTCATTTTGACGCTTGGAACGTGCAACTGGTTTTAAATCAAATAAAAGGTTCTTTTTCTATTGGTCCCGATGGAATCTGTCATTTTTTCTTGAAAAAAACTTTCAAATTATCTTGCTGAGCCTTTAGCTAGTATCTTTAATGTTTCATTTTTGACTAGCACTATCCCCAATTTATGGAAATCGGCAAATGTAACCCCAGTCTTTAAAAAAGGTGAAGCAGCTTTAGTGAGAAATTACAGGCCGATTTCTATTTGCTGCTCATCAAGTAAAATCATGGAAAATTTGATAAATTCAAAAATTGTCGATTTTCTCACTACAAACAGACTCTTATCTCCTTCTCAGTTTGGTTTTCTAAAATCAGTCTTGTGAATTACAACTACTTAAATGTAAATACAGTTGGACGGTATCTTTGAGTAATAGAACTCCTGTCAATGTTGCTTACATCGACTTTTCTAAAGCTTTTGATAAAATTCCCTTTTCTGAGCTTTTATATATATAAGCTCTCTAAATATGGGATAAAAGGTCTACTTTTTAATTGGTTCAAATCCTTTTTACATAGTCGATTTCAGCGTGTTTGTATTAACGGAGTTTTTTCTGACTTCATGCCTGTTGGCAGTGGTGTCCCCCAAGGTAGTTGTATTAGTCCTACTTTATTCTTGATCTATGTAAATGACCTATGTAACTTGATTAAATACAGTAAAATTTACCTCTTTGCCGATGATGTCAAAATCTTTGGTCCATCTTCTGATAATCATTTAATACAAAAAGATCTGGACAATATTTATATTTGGTCTATAAATTGGCAACTTCCTGTTGCTTCGGAAAAATGTGCAGTTTTACATCTTGGTAAAAATAATCCAAAAAGCTTTATTCTTTGAATAATATAAATATTCCGAATGACATTAGTTCTGTTCGTGATCTAGGTGTTTATATTTCCCACAATCTCAATTGTAAGGAACATTTAAATCACATAATTAAAAAAGCTGTTTCTCATTGTTTTCTAATACACAAAGCTTTTCTTTCTCGTGATAAAGATATTTTAGTTAGGCCTATACTACTTATGTAAGACCTATGCTTGAGTATGCTGTTTCTATATGGAATCCATCTTATGCAAATGATATAAATCGTCTTGAAAATGTTCAGCGTAAATTTACTAAACGTCTTTTTGGTTTTAATAGCAATTTATCCTATCTTGAACGCCTAAAGCTTCTTAACCTGCCTTCTTTAGAACTTTGTCGTCTTCACATATGTCTATGTCTCATGTATCAAATTATTAATGGTTTATCTTGTATTGATGCTAATGAATTTTTCATTTTTAGTCAAGGCATTACCCGATCAGTTAACAGTCGTAAACTTACGTTGCCAATTGTCCGTTCCAATGCTCACCTCAACGATTTTTTGCAGATACCGAAAATCTGGAACTCCTTACCTAATCAAATAGTCTCGCCTCCCAAAATCTGTTTATTCAAAAAAGAGCTCCTAAACATTGATTTTACAAATTTATTGTTGGGGCATACCTAGTTGTATCACTTCCGTGATCTTTGTATGTCCTTTTGTTCAGTCACTATTTTATCATGTATTGGCGTTTTATCAAATTTTGTGTATTTTTCTGACAATAAATACTTTCTTGTCTTGTCTTGTTGGCTAAACTGGCGAATATGTGTACCAAACAAAAAGTTTCAAGCAGTACATCAATCAATAGAGTTTCTGGAGCTGAGTTCAGTAAAAAAAATTTGAATGGGTTGGCATTATTGATGTATTTACTGTCGTTTAAAGATATCATATTATCAAGGGGGACTATATGAAAAAACATCGGAAAAATCGAAAAAAACGAAAGTTGCAAGCAGTACATCAATCAATAGAGATTCTAGAGCTGATTTAAGTAAAAAAAAATTAAGAGTGGGTTCGGCATTATTGATGGAGTTAGTCGTTTAAAGATTTCATATTACCAACTTGATAAGATATAGGAAAATCTAAGTTTTTGCTTCTAATATACTTAAGCTTAGGCTTAGTATATCTGAAAAGGTGTTTTAAGCTGCTTAGGTCGAGGTTGCTCCCGCTCAGGTCATTGTATAGATGCTTAGGTTGATGTATAGATGCTTAGGTCGATGTATAGATGCTTAGGTCGATGTGCAGAGATTAACACTTCAAATAGCTGTAACTCTTGACTGGAATGAGACCCACGCAAAAATTTTTTTGTAAAATGATTGTCTCATCGAGGTCTACCAAAAGGTGCGTCATTTGCTAAATTTGGTCTGGTACGCATATTCGCCAAAAATTGGCACTGATTATTGGCCAATGTTGGCCCCAAATTTTTCGTTAAAGGCCAATATTGGCCAATAACGAGTGCATTAGGGGCCAATATTTGCAAGATTTAAAATTCTTAAAAAGCTTCGCATCCGTGAGTTTCGAACCCCGTACTTTCATGTTGGTAAGCTCACGCGCACACAATGCACCATACCAAAATTGTGATCAGAAATCAGAAGAATAATACTAATGCTATCTCTTATATACAGTATACGCAGCTGCTATGTTTGTAAGAAACAGATTGCTCATCTTACTCAGTGAATTTTGGAATGGAAGACTAGAGGAGAGAAAGAGAAAAGCAAGTGAAGAACACACATTATGTAATGAAAATACAGTAAATAATGATAAACATATTATGTAGAAAAATTAGAACCTGCTGGAAAAATACTATTTACATTCAAGTAAATGAATGAATGAATGAATGAATGAAATAATTTATTACTGAAACGCAACAATTACAAAGGATGTAATAGAGTAATAAAATGTACAGTCAAAAGAATAAAAGCGTACAGCAAAAGGCGATGAGCGAGTCATGAAAATGACGATTTAAGCCCGCCCTATAATAAATTTGGATAAGTCGGCATCAATTAATTCTAGATTTGAATATATATATAAGTTAGGGGAAGAGACTAAAAAATCAGGTAGGTGATTCCAGACAGAGATATACTTATAGAAAAAGTCAAATTGTTGTAAATTAGAACGGACAAGAGGAAGAGGAGAAAAAGAGGAACAACTAGCTTGACGATTTGTGCAGCGAGTAGTATTTTGATTAAGCACAAAAAAATCTGTCATGGAAAGACAAGATTTTTGACTGATAATTTAATACATCAAGCAAATATGAAGGCGACGTAATTCTAATCGACACAAGTTAAGTTGGTTAAGGCGTTTGTCGTAAGAAAGAGGGCTATGATATCCAACTATGTATCTAGTAAATTTGCGCTGAAGAGCCTTCAGCCTGTTTTTTTTATACAGAATTTCAACCTATCATAAAGCGTAAGATATCACACACAGAATCTGTATGACCAGAATTAAGTATAGTCTGTTTCGTTTATTGGAAAGCTTTTCCGCTGAATTTAGTCCGCATAAACCAGGCTACAAAAGTGACCTATAAGTACATACCTATATGATGCAGTCTTGCCTCTTAGCAGTATCAAACATCATAATGCAACTCGATATTCTGTAGAATATACCTATTTGCTGTCGCATTAGTATAAAACACTTTTGAAGCCACTTTAAACTTTTCAAAAAACCCTCGATCAAATGAAACACACTATAGTTGCGTAGGTACCTTTATACGTACCTATTAATTTGCTACATAGGTAGGTAACCTCTACCTAGCTATTTGAAATCGCATACTGACATGGCATTAGAATATTTATGCACACATGTACGTACATATGTATTTATGTAGGTACATAAGGCAAACCAATGACAATTAGAAATACCCACCATATTTAGTTCAAACTACATAGGCATAAAAGATAGGATAAGCAATCTCTTTCAAACAAAAAAAGCAACTGCGTATACTGTATATAACAGATAGCATTAGTATCATTCTTCAGAATCTTGATCACAATTTTGCTATGGACGCAGTGTGCGGCGTGAGTTTACCAACACAAAAGTACGGGGTACGAAACCCACAGATGTAAAGCTTTTTAAGAATTTTAAATCATGCAAATATTGGCCCCTAATGCACGTGTTATTGGCCAATATTGGCCTTTAACGAAAAATTCGGGGCCAACATTGGCCAATAATCAGTGCCTCAAAAATTCCGTCTTGTCTTGTCTTGAAATGAAAATTTTCCATTTTCCATTTTCCATTTCCGGGTTTTACCCTATTTTTCCATTTTCCAGCGATTTTCCATCTGCAACAAAATCGTTGTAGTCAAAGTGGATAACGATTTTTTCGGATCTGGAAGGTCAATTTTTTCATAAGAGGAGAATTTTAAGTGAAAAGACAAAGAAATGAACAATTTTCAGTTTTTTCCATTTTTTTGTAGACTTTTTTCATTTTTAGTTACGCTTTCGAAATTTCTTCAAAAATAGAGAAATTTGGTGAAAAACGACATGAGTTTGACATTTACAACCGAAAATTTTGAAAATAAACCATTTTCCGTTGAAACGAAGGAAATGGAAAATTTTCCATTTTCCATCTTTCATTTTCCATTTCCGGCTTTAACCCACTTTTCCATTTTCCATTTTCCATTTTCCGGCTTCTACCCATTTTTCATTTTCATTTTCCATTTCCGGCTTTTACCCATTTTTCATTTTCGACTTCATTTCCATTTCCGGATTTTATCCACGTCCAAAAATTGTTAACAAAAAGCTTCTGGATTACTTAAATATAAATACTTTACTTTCTCCTGTTCAATTTGGATTTTTAAGAGGTCGATCATGTGAAATGCAATTTCTAAAGTGTAAAAACGAATGGGCAAAATTTATTGATAGAAAATCTACTGTCGATGTCATTTTTATCGACTTTAAAAAAGCTTTCGATTCTTTATCGCACACAAAATTACTTCATAAACTTTCTGCATATGGTCTAAATGGTTTTCTTTTGAACTGGCTTAAATCTTTTTTACCCTCTCGATTCCCCCTGGCGAAAATCGGCACTTATGGAGTTTAGGGGGTACAGGAAAAATTTTTCAAGAGATTTTCAAAATTAGTCAATTATGGGTAAATTGAGGGTGCTGATCACGAATATGCTAGTGGATTGTCATGAAGACGACTATTTTTGATGAAAACACGACTTAGGCAGGTTATGCGTTTTATTCAAAAAACATGACAGTGAACGATTGAGCAGTGTAATTTGTAATATGAAAAATAAAATAATAAATCTGATGAAAATGAAAACTCCTAGTCAGCAGCAGCTTCAGGATAGACTAAGCGAATATGTTCAACTAAATGCTGAAATGGATTATCGCCAAAGCGTTGGTGCCAAAGAAACTCAGCGAGATAATTTGTAAGCAAAGCACAATGAGTACCAAATCGACGTTTATTTTTTTCTTTGGCCTTTTGCCAGACTGATTCAACGTGGTTGGTAGTGGCATGCGTGATTGAGTCAACAAAGTGAATCCTGTGATTCACAGTCAAATGCTAATAACCGGCGATATTCAGAGTATTATACGCGCCCCACATATCGGATATAATTAAGGTTCCAGGCAAAATGAACCGCTGAATAATTGGTAACAAGGTCTGCGCATTCCTACGATCAACAAGCACCATAAAGCTTTCCTTTGTATGGACGTCATAACCCCCATACACCCACTGTTCTGCCACCAAATGACAAACGTTGTATTTCCATCGGACAAAACAACTCTTGTCAATTTCAACAATGTGACCAATCCCTCCAAGCTAGAAATGAATACAAGACGTAAGATCACAATTTCAAAGAAACACATAGGAAGATAACTAGTTACCTAATATTATCCGACATGCGCCAAAGTAAGTAAAGCGGAAAATTCTCTGATAAAAAACAGGCAATATTATGCCTAAAAATGAATGAAAATTAAAGTGTTTCCTCAAGTTCACCCAGAAAATCTTGATTTCTAACATTTTTGGTTCGACTGACCCACCAGACCATCCATGCAGTACACCTACGGCCCCTACCTGGATGGGGTTCAAGATGAAATATTCATGGCCAATATCGCGACAAAATTGCTTCCAGTCAACAATAGTTTTGTCACTTAACTCAAGCTCCCGCATCAGAAAGGATTGCTTGTCAATTTTGAAAGCCCACAAATATGACAACAATATAATATGCGAAATAGCGAGATGACTGCCACTGAAAAATGAATGTTTTCGAATAGAACATTTCTTCCGACAAGCACGTCCAGCTGAACAATGCCAAATTTGCCCATCTATACCCGGTTTAGCTTCAAGACGCATTTCATTGTTACCCACGCAGTTTCCGTCCTCGCAAATCATTTGACACTTCAGAAGACCATGATCTCAAGCCCACTGAATCAATTGAAAAAGAAGAAGAAGAAGAAAGTGTTTATTGTCAGAAAAATACACAAAAATTGATAAAACACAAAAACATGATAAAATAGCGACTGAACAAAAGGACATACACAGATCACGAAAGTGATACAACTAGGAATTGTTCATAATATTCGCCATTTCCGCAGTGCAGCAAGACAAGAATTCAACACTCACAAACAATCTATTCACCGTGTAAAATGTAAAATGAAAGCCGCTTTTTAGACTCCATAATATTTTATCTGTCAACCACTGTTTAATATATTTTGAAAACGCATAACCTGCCTAAGTCGTGTTTTATTCGAAAATAGTCGTCATCATAATAAGTCATTAGCATATTCGTGATCAGCACCCTCGATTTACCCATAATTAATAAATTTTGAAAAAATATTCAACAAAAATTTTAAAAACGCATGACCTACCTGAGTCGTGTTTCAAACCCATATAGTCGTTGTCATGATGAACCACTAGCATATTCGTGATCAGCACCCTCGATTTACCCATAATTGACTAATTTTGAAATAATTTTGAGAAAATTTTTCTGTACCCCCTAAACTCCATAAGTGCCTGAAAATCCTGGCTACGCCTATGACTGCTCTTGTCAGAAAACCCCTAATTTTAACCTCGAACTGCATAAAAAACCCCAATTAATGGTTGATCATAGGCGTCGAAAACCTCAATCGCTGAAAAATGCCTCCCACGGCCTCAAAAAAAACCCCAAAATGCGGAGAAAAACTACCCAGCTTAGCAAATAGAAACCCTGGATTTCAGTGTTGCCAGGTCCCAAAATTCAGATTCTCCTGCACAGAGGTAAAATTGGGGAAAAATTCTCCTGCAATTCTCCTGAAAATAATTTGATTCTTCTGAAAATTCTCCTGGCTCATATTTTGCAGGAAAGGTTGTACAGCAGATCTACAATTTATGTACACATGCATATCAAGCATGCTCAGGCCAATTTACCTTGGTTCACCCAACTATTTTATTCTGATCTCTTGCCTGTTAATCCTGAGGACACTCAAGGCTAAATAATGAACATTAATTCTCTCACAAAAAGCTCATGGAGCATATCTGCATTATACAGGCAGATGCAAAAATAATGGAAGACTAATGCTGCACTACAAAGTATAACATTTTATTCAACATCAACAGCTGACAAACATTCAATAACAGATTCCTGATCTTCATCAGGATATACTGCTCAAGGGCCTAAGTTAAAGAGGTCGCATTGTTTACATTACACTTTATTCGAAAAAACAGTTTCTGTGCTTAAAACAAAGACCGCCAATTTTCAGTTGCACTTACATCATCAAAAATTTCTGGAAAGAGCCCTGTTTGCAATGTCTTTTGAAAAAATAAATAATACTTTATTACTAATTGTAAGTACTTCAGTAGCAAGCAAATCCTTACGTTTTGAAATATATCAAAAAAAATGTATATAGGCGCTTTGCAAACACCGTTTTTTCCCAGCGTTAATTATAGACCGAACCCAAAATTTTTTTCCACTCTTTTCCGACTTTTTTCCACATTTTTTTCGAGGTCTAAAAACGTTCAAAATAGAGCGCCTGTGTTGAAAAACCAGTGTTTTTACGTGGGAAAATTTTATGTACACATGCAATAGCGGTGTTTGATGCACTTTTTGTATAAAGAATTTCGCGCTCTACAAGAATATCACAATCAGTAACGTTATTTACGTTGAAACTTAATTTCCTTCCTTCAGTAAAGCATTTTAGCCAATTCTGAAGTCGTTTTTGACAATTAAAATTATAATTTATCAAATGGCGCTAAGCGCTAGAAAAATTTTGAAATTTTAGCTCAAAAACTGTGCAGAAGGTAAGGATTTTCAATCGTAGCGGAGTTCTAGGACCAGATTATTGATAAAAATGCTGCAATTGGCGCCGCGCGGCTCAAACATCAATAACAAGTAAGAATTAAATCAATTGCGGCGTAGTCGCCGAAAAATTTTGTAGTTGCACACCTCTCTGAAACGCATTTTTGCATTACAAAACTAACCAAATCCGTGCAGAAGATAAGGATTTTCAATTGTAGTAAAGTTCTAGATCAAATTTTCGATAAAAATGCTGCAATTGACGCGGCGCAGCTCGAATATTAATAACAAAAAAAATGAATCAATTCGGCGCGAAGCGCCGAAAAATTTTGTAGTTTTACTTCTCTAAAACGCATTTTGCATTACAAAAACTAACCGAATCTGTGCAGAAGATAAGGATTTTCAATTGTAGTGAAGTTCTAGACCAGATTGTCGATAAAAAAGCTGCAATTGGCGCAGCGCTGACTTAAGAGATTACTAATAAGTAGGAATTTAATCAATTTGGCGCTGAAGCGCCGAAAAATTTTTAAAGTTCTAACTAGTGATCAACCGGGGCGACTTTTTTGGCGCGGGGCCGGGGCTGGCCGGGGTCAGACAAGGAAAATATTATTGCATGACACATACTTGGGGTGGGGGGCATAGGAAAGAAATAATGAGCGATTGCTCCATTCAGTAGTAAATGGCTTTTCATATCGTTTTATTACTATTTATGTCACAAGAAACAAATTTAGTCTAGTGTTTCATTGTCTGAATCATCAATAAGGTCTATGTCGCTGCTATTAGCACACTCTGTATCATTCAAATCTTAGCTACGGCTACTGCTGCTGTAGCAATTGGATGCAATAGGTATTGGATGTAATAAATGAGACATCACACATTCCCATATGGGGGAGGGTATTACCCCCTTAGGGTCCAAGACACAAGTCACTGTCAGACGATTTTTGGTGAAAACCTTTTTGAATTTTTTGAACTTAATTTTTTAGTATGGCAAAAGTGTACCTAACTATTAGAATTTCACGAAGTGATACATTATTTTATTATGTGAGCTAGAGTAAATAGATAAACTATCACTATAAAACATGCATGTAATCGCTTAAAATTTTATGAGGTTCCCTCAGTATACCTACATGTAACGGCTGGAAATCTAGGGTAGGGGTCCCGTGCCATTTTTAGAAGGAGGGGGTTAGCGACTAGATCAAAAATGGTAAAAACACATAAAAATAGCCAAAAAAGCACAGGCTTTCGCCAAAAAATGGGGGAGGGTGGTTAAATATTTTCTGACTTTCAAGGAAGTTCGGAGCTTCAAAGCGGAGATGGGGGATGGCCCAAATCCTCTGTCACATGTATATTCCTCGGCTATTTTCAGGGGAAGGGGGTAAGCGGCTCCATTTTGCAGCCGCTTACTCCCTACTGAAAATCTTTCAAATGGTAGAATTTTCAATAAGGAATTCTACACCTTTTTACAGTTTTTGTTCTTCAAAAATCTTTGTACATGTACAAAGACGGTCCTGAAACGTCTATTTACATCAGCAAAAATCTTCCCCGAATACAAAAAGACCGTGCTTCTAAATGTGATAATTCGGCCTGAATTTAGTTGATAGTTTGGCGCGAAGTGCCGAAATTTTTTGAGCTTCTGATGGAATTCACACATAAAACTCGACTGAGAAGCTAAAACAACTTGTGCTACAAAAATGAGAAATATTACATAAATTGTAATATGCGAATTAAATCTTGTAATAAGCAACACTGCGCTTAGAATGGAAAAATGGAAAAATGTCAAATATTCAGGAACCCAAAAATTAGCCAAATACACTACTAAAGGTCAAAAAACTATGTTCTACTACCACACTGAAATCGTTACTGTACCATATTAAAGTATACAAAAATTTACATGTACAAAAGAGTGTTTTTTGTATTCGCCAAAGATTTTCCCGATGTACAAAGACCAGGACTATCTTTGTACATGTACAAAGATTTTTGGGAAGATAAAAACTGTAAAAAGGTATAAAATTCCAAAAATTTTTCGGCATTTGCCTCCGATATGAAAAATTGTCTGTCCTATACATCTTTTAAATGGCAAAATTTAAATTTAGAATGCAGAAATGTCAAATTTTTAGGCGCTTCGCGCCGTTTTGAGACAATTTTCGTAATTCTTGGCGTTAGAAACTCAGAAATTAGCTAAAATATACAATTAAAAGTCAAAAGACCCTGTTTTGCCACTAATTTTCTGGTCCTCCAATTTGGGATTTCACCCCTCCCTCAACTCTGGACCCTAGGAAACTATTTGAGACATATTTAGTTTATCGGATCGGACGCAATTCTGCAGCGTAGTTTATATTCGCCTATAATTAACCTCGGTCCTAATAACTATTACACAGGAAACGCGTTTTAAAGCACACGGTTCCCATTCAAATGAATGTAAAAGTGTTTTTTCGCCCGTCAAATCCATCTAATGGTCGGTCCAAATTGCGCGCTCGGCCAGACCTTTCGTACATGCAGCGCAAGCGACAGCGCGAGCTGTTTGCTGAGTTGAACGACCGACGAAACTCGGGCGAAACGGATCTTTTCATAGACTTTGCTGCCGATTGTGTGAAAAAGAAGCCGACTTACGCGTCACGCGCTCGTTCCAATCTTCCTAAACCGTCCTTTCCTCAATCTTTCGCTCGCGTTGATTCCGGTTCTGTATAGGATAAGTCGCCCTCCGAATTTATTAGTGCTAGGTGTTTTTATTCAATGCACAAAGTTTAGTAAACAAGTTAGGGGAGTTATATTATTTGTTAGATAGTGACAATTTTGACTTAATTTTCTGTTGTGAAACATGGTTAAATGAAGTAATTCATGATAGTATTTTATGTCCTCAAAACAATTATCAAATTTTTCGCTCTGATCGAGTAAATAAACGAGGCGGCGGGGTCATTGTCTTTGTAAAATCACATTTTAGCGCTCGTTTTGTTAAAGTTCCTAACGAACTGAGTATATCTGACTCTTTAATTATTGACTTTTTCCATGGTCAGGATAGAATTAGATTTCTTCTTATTTACAGACCTCCTCACTATGATTTAAATCATGCTTTAAGAATCTGTAACTTGATAGAATGGGTAAATAATTGCTCTTATCCCGTAATTATCCTAGGGGATTTCAATTTACCTAAAATTGATTGGACCTTAGGTACCTTTACATCCGATTCTCTTAACGAATTGTTTTACGACTGTTTCTCGTCTACAGGATTAACACAATTAGTTTTAGATCAAACGCATGATACAAATATTATTGATGTTATTTTTGCAGCAAACAATGTTTTTAATGTTAAAGTACTACCCTCCTTTTCCACAAGTGACCACAATTCTATATCTTTTGAAACTCTGATAACTCCACCTACTACTTATGTAGAATCTCACTTTAATTTTCAAAAAGCAGACTACTTTAGTATTGGTAGCTTTCTTTCTACGATTTCTTGGCCTGATCTTTTTTCTACTTGTTTAAATGTTAACGACATGTATAATGTATTTTTAAATGTCTTAAGGCCTCTAATTTTTACTTTTGTTCCCAAAGTCAAAGCAAAGCCCTCCAAATTTTCATACCCTAAAGTTTTACGAAAATTATTTGCCAAAAAACGGCTTTTATGGCAAAAATACAAAAAATATCGTACAATTATATGCAAACAAAGGTATCGTAATCATTGTAAAATGTTACGCAAAGAAATTCATAATCATTTTTGCTTGCAGGAAAGTAATTTATTGCAACATAACGATCTGAAATCCTTTTTTAGATTTGTAAATAATCGTTTAAATAATTCTCGAAGCATTCCACCTATTACTTCCACCAACAATAATGTAGTAACTGATCTTCATTGTAAAACGAATATGTTCAATCATTACTTCTCTTCCGAATTTACCAATGATGATACTAACGATTCTTTTGTTTTTCAGAAGCGGGGCGATTTTTCTATTTCAAACATCGTCTTTGACGAAAATAATGTCTCACGGGCGATTGCTAAGATGAAAAACTCGACTTCGATAGCGCCTGATGGTTTAAGTAACTTTTTTGTTAAAAAATTAGCTTATTATCTTCTTAAACCCCTTATCAGTATTTTTACTGTTTCTTTTTTATCAGGTGATATCCCAGACATTTGGAGGAGGCTTACGTTGTACCTATAATTAAAAAGGGTGACCCCTCATTAACTGAAAATTATCGTCCTGTTTCTTTATGTTGCTCAACTTGTAAGATAATGGAAAGTATTATTAATACTCAACTATCAATTTATTTATCTATAAATGAGTTAATATCACCTTTTCAATATGGTTTCCAAAAACATAAATCTTGCAAATTGCAACTACTAAATTGTAAACATTCTTGGGTTAAATCACTGGATTGTAAAGAAACCGTTGATATTATTTATATAGACTTTGCTAAAGCTTTTGACAAAGTCGACATATCTAAACTTCTTGTTAAATTAACTAGTTACGGTATTCAACAACACCTGTTTAATTGGTTAAAAGCTTTTCTATCTAATCGTATTCAGTGTGTTCGCGTTAATCAGTGTTTTTCAGATTATGCCGCTGTTACAAGTGGAGTTATTCAAGGGTCCATTCTTGGACCTACATTGTTTTTGATTTTTATAAATGATATCTTTGATAACTTGTCAAGTTCGACTTTTATGTTCGCGGATGACTTAAAAATATTCAATCTTTCCTGCAATTATCAAACACTTCAGACCGATTTGGATAGAATTTCCATTTGGGCCACCAGAAATTGTTTACCAATATCATATTCTAAATGCACAGCCCTATATTTGGGCAAAAATAATCCTAAATTGTCATATACACTCAATACACAAGTTATTACGAACGATTCTGTCTATGTTCGCGATTTAGGAGTGCTAATTTCGCACAACCTTAAATTTAAGGAACATTACAACAGTATTATCAAGAAAGCTTTCTTGAGATCTATCCTAATTAGAAAATCCTTCTTTTCGCGTGATAAAAATAATCTCGTAAAGGCCTTCATTGTTAACGTCAGACCGATCCTTGAATATTCCTGTGCTTTATGGAACCCCTCTTATATTAGTGATATCAACAGGCTGGAGACTCTTCAGCGTAAATTTACTAAATACATAGTTGGATATCATAGCCCTCTTTCTTACGACGAACGCCTTAACCAACTTAACTTGTGTCGATTAGAATTACGTCGCCTTCATATTTGCTTATGTATGATGTATCAAATTATTAGTCAAAAATCTTGTCTTTGCATGACAGATTTTTTTGTGCTTAATCAAAATACTACTCGCTGCACAAATCGTTTCAAGCTAGTTGTTCCTCTTGTCCGTTCTAATTTACAAAAATTTGACTTTTTCTATAAGTATATCTCAATTTGGAATCACCTACCTGATTTTGTAGTCTCTTCCCCTAACTTGAATATATTCAAATCTAGATTAATTGATGTCGACTTATCTAAATTTATTATAGGGCGGGCTTAAATCGTCATTTTCATGACTCGCTTGTCGCCTTTTGCTGTACGCTTTTATTCTTTTGACCGTACGTTTTATCACTCTTTTACATCTTTCGTAATTGTCGCGTTTCAGTAATAAATTATTTCATTCATTCATTCATTTAAAAACGTACAATTTCTAACTAGAAATAGAACGTATTTGTCAACTCTAAATCTTTTAGCCATAGCCATTAATGAATGAGTTAAAAGTAGCATTTAGTTTAAATAAGTTAAGTGGAGGAATCGAAAATATGCAGATTTTCCTGAACATTCATTCATTAAAAGCTCATTTATACACAGTAGAAAACTTATGACAAGGACCAAGTAAGTATACATATGGTCTAATCAGTACAGTTCTCAAAATTAACACTTGCTCGTTAATAAATAAGTGCCAGTAATCACAGCCTGTACAAAATACGAATTACACTAAATTTTTCCCCGGCCCCGGCCATTTTTTGACCATGCCCCGGCCGGGGCCGGGGATGCTGAAAAATGGCCGGGGATTGCCGGGGCCGGGGCCGGGACCGGGGCCGGGGCCCCGGTCGATCACTAGTTCTAACTCTCCAAAACGCATTTTTAACATTACAAAAAGTTTCCACAAATGCCAGCCAAGCCCAAAAATTTTTTCCATTTGCCAAAGTTTTGGTTGACAAATAGACCAAAAAGTGGAAAAAACGGTGTTTGCAAACGTCTATGAAACTGATAAAAACAATTAGACGGTGTGTAAAGCTATGTATTTCTGCACTTCGTGATATTAAGTGAATAAATGAATGAATGAATGATTTACTACGGAAGCACGAAACTTATTTGGATATAGTTATAACTTAACACTTAGGTCTTAACTACGAACGAAATAAAGTCTTAATGTGAAACAACTAAATAACTACAGTAAGTACAGTAAGGAAAATAATAATCAGTATAACTAGCTGTTTAAGTTTTGAAAATTCTCCTGAATTCTCCTAGATTTTCAGGATTCTCCTGAATTCTCCTGACATTTTAAAATTCTCCTGCATTCTCCTGCATGTTTACAACTTCTCCTGAAATTTCTCCTGAAAAGCCCATTCTCCTGCTCCTGCTCCTGGAAATTTTAGATTCTCCTGAATTCAGGAGAATTCTCCTGCACCTGGCAACCCTGATTTAATCCATTCCGATATCATACAGTAAAACACTTAAATGTATCATTATCGTGCAAGAATTGAATCTTTATATCTATATTCTATTTCACAAAATCATACGCGCGCTTCAGCGATTAGCTGCAAAAGTGTCTTTTAGGCAGCCTACTGTATTACAATTTTGCTTAGTGAAATTTCATATGTTTACCAGTTGCTATGCAATGTATCGTAAGTTTTGCTTCGGTTTAAAGTGCTTTTCAAATAAATTTACATTGATTTAAAAATTGTAATGCACAAGGTTTCATAAAATAATTCATAATTAAAAATCCATACATTATACTTTAAATTTCTTCATAGCTTATAGAAGAAAGTTAAAAATAAAAAATAATGTAAAGGGGATAAAATCAAATATTTAACCTAGTGAGTGAATTCGCACAACAAATTATTTCCTCATTATGACAACACTTGATTTTTTCATAGTCCAAAAAATCGTTGCCACTCGTTCAGGTCACACAAGAGAATAATCGAGTGCTACAGTAATGAGGAAGTCAGTTTTCTTAGCAAATTTGTGCGCTAAATAAAAATCTTTAAAAGGGGGTAGTTTGTAGGTTGCAGCAAATTGTTTTCATATTTTCCGCCGCTGAATCGTAGCTGAGTTTGAGCTTGAATATTATATTGAAGAATACCGAAAATAGTCAATATAACAACTTATAGCAAAATTAATATATTACACATTCCATTCCAAGAGATCCTTTTCGTGATCTATTTGGAAATGAAGGAGCACCGCCCAGTTTCCTCGCGCGTAGTTGATGGTCGCTTTAATTCTACCTCATGGTGCCAAGTGTAGTTTTCTGCAGCTTCCTGCTTTTTACGAAGCTGTACTGCAGCTTGCTGGACGGTTTTTCGTCAGATTACCGGTTTTTAGGACCCGTTGAGGGCAGTTTTGACGGGAAGTGGTATTTGATGATTTTTGTGTCGGATTTTTACTTCTTTTGACGGATCTGACGGATTTTTACATTTTTTTGTCGTTCTGTAAGGCATTTTTGCACATTTTCGATAAAAAGTTACAGATTTTCGACGCTTCGCACCGAATATCATAATTACCTCTGGTCATATGTAGGCATAGCCAGGATTTGTGCCAGGGGTAGAGATGTGCCGGGGCCGCCATTTCTGCCGGGGCCGGGGCCCAGCCGGGAACTAAAATTGTGCATTAAAACGTGTCATTGAGATATCGAGTCGTACGAATATGGCTCACTACTTAATGAACAATTGTCTGATTTTCTGAATACCTATTCTACTCTGTTTCTACATCTATATTTTGAATGTATTTTACTTTACAATTGAGTGCTTCTAATCTTTAGAACACGACTTATTCGGTTTGTCATAGGTATGTAAACACGTAATGGAACAACTGTTTGTTGGTATTCCGGTGGCACGTGGGACTACCGTGACATGTGTTTTTAGTTGAGCCTTGAACCTACACAGTATAGGTTGCGCAGTTTTCTTTGTTTTGTTGCTTCACCTTTATTATTCTGCTGATTACTTAATGAATTGTTGCACGATTGGTCTGACCGTTTCCAAAAACTAATCTTAGCCCATTTACACCTTCTTAACTTAGAGCACACACCTGCTCATCGCAATTAATAAGTCGTTTCGTTAAACTATATAAAAACTTTCTTTTAGGTCCGTTTTCTCTTTTTTCACAACACTTAAGAGTCAAATTCTGTAACGTTCACCCCGGCGGCGGACAGTCAAAAAAAAACCTATCATCATTTTAACTTATTTTGTACAGTTTTTAATTCTAAGCAACATGGTGCAAAGCGTTTTGTACAAAAATCAATTCCCGCTTGGAAAATCAACCTCAAAGTTTGAAAAATCGACACTTCTTGTCAAAAAAGAGTAGATTTACTTTTATGACTATAATTTCTTAACAACGCAAGATATCAGGGTCAATTTTTTTTTAAATGAAAGAGCAAGATTTTCTCTATGAGTCATTGCTTTGATAAGTCCACAAGATTGACGGGTTCAGGAATTATGTAAGACTAAATATGAAAAAGTTTGACTTTGTGCACTAAAAAATTTCACATTTTGTACTATAACTCCTATTCTAGATGCGGGTGATTCTCAAAATTTTTGATATAATGTAGCATTTAGATGCGACATGTATTTGGCAAAAAATAAAAAAAATTAAAGGACCACTTTTTGAGCAATGAGTCTACGCTAGTCCATTTATTGCGAGTTACACAATTGTTCTTGCCCAAAACTTTTCTTTTAGACGTTATATCTCGCAAGTAAGATAAGACCATCTCTCAAAATTTTGGCTAAATAATTTACTTAGTCTTATGATGTTATTGGCAAAAGAATATGAAAGTTGTCAAATTTCTGATTGAATAGTGGCCCTTAGCGTAAGTGCAAGTCGGGTCATTCCATGTCAAGTGACCCAACGCTCCTAGTCGACCATCTCCAATCTGCATGAAATTTTGCACAGAAGTAGCCCTGATCTTAAATTAAACTGGGCAAAATATTAGATTCTAATATGCTTTTGTTCAAAAGTTACAGGCTTTGGGCCATCTTGCAATGATCACACGCATGCACCATAATCCCTCAACTTTTATTGCTTGTTTTTTCAGTTTGGATCGATGAAGAAGGATTAAATTCAGTTGACTAGGGCAACTTTTTGTGCCAAATATAGTCGTGCAAATAAAAAAGCAATTGAAATCAAACTTGAATTGAAAATTGATGCCGAAGTTGAGCAAAAAAATCAGTTTTTCAAATGAAGACCATACTTTAAGCACAAATTACGCAAGATGCTGGTATTTAAATCCATCAATAATTTTCCTAAAAGTAGTCTACATTAGTGTCTCTATGTGTGCTTAATTCCTAAAATTCAGGAGTTATGCTTCTGAAACCAGAGGATGGCAAAAATGCCGAAAAAATTTATATGCAAATTTTACTCTATCTTCAGCAGCAAAAATCAGAATGTGGGTCATTTTTAATTTTTTTCTTTTTTGTTTTGTTTTAAAGAGCATTGTTTCTTCTACTTAATTCATAGTTTTTCATCTTGTGCCCGGGCCTTGTGGGTAGAAAAATAGCTCTTATTCTCAAGGTTATTCCTCGTACGCAATGCATATATTGTGAGTGAATGTGTACTTTGCCTAGATTTATATTGAGCTTGTAATACAATAAAGTAGTAATGTTTGACACCCTGAGAATGTCTTATTGTGTATTTAGTATTTATCTAGTATTTATTCAATTTATTTATCTATATTTATTTATCTAGTATTTACCCGTCCATCATGAAGTGATGCTAAATTTGGCCAGAAAATTTATGATGAAAAATGAAGTAAATTTTCTGGCCAAATTTAGCATCACTTCATGATGGACGGATAAATACTAGATAAATAAATATAGATAAATAAATACTAGATAAATACTAAATACACAATAAGACATTCTCAGGGTGTCAAACATTACTATTTTATTGTATTACAAGCTCAATATAAATCTAGGCAAAGTACACATTCTCTCACAATATATGCATTGCGTGCGAGGGTAACCTTGAGAATAAGAGCTATTTTTCTACCTACAAGGCCCGAACAAGATGAAAAACAATGAATTAAGTAGGAGAAACAATGCTCTTCAAAACAAAACAAAAAGAAAAAATTAAAAATGACCCACATTCTTATTTTTGCTGCTGAAGATGGGGTAAAATTTAAATATAAATTTTTCGGCATTTTTGCTATCCTCTGGTTTCAGAAGCATAACTCCTGAATTTTAGGAATTAAGCACACATAGAGACACTAATGTAGACTACTTTTAGGAAAATTATTGATGGATTTAAATACCAGCATCTTGCGTAATTTGTGCTTAAAGTATGGTCTTCATTTGAAAAACTGATTTTTTTGCTCAACTTCGGCATCAATTTTCAATTCAAGTTTGATTTCAATTGCTTTTTATTTGCACGACTATATTTGGCACCAAAATTGTCCTAGTCAACTGAATTCAATCCTTCCTCATCGATTCAAACTGAAAAAAACAAGCAATAAAAGTAGAGGGATTATGGAGCATGCGCGTGATCATTGCAAGATGGCCAAGTATACCAAAGCCTGTAACTTTTGAACAAAAGCATATTAGAATATAATATTTTGCCCAGTTTAATTTAAGATCAGGGCTACTTCTGTGCAAAATTTCATGCAGGTTGGAGATGATCGACTGGGAGCGTTGGGTCACTTGACATGGAATGACCCGACTTGCACTTACGCTAAGAGCCACTGTTCAATCAGAAATTTGACAACTTTCATATTCTTTTACCAATAACATCATAAGACTAAGTGAATTATTCATTCAAAATTTTGAGAGTTGGTCTTATCTTACTTGCGAGATATAACGTCTAAAAGAAAAGTTTTGGGCAAGAACAATTGTGTAACTCACTAACTCATAATAAATGGTCTTGCGTGAAGACTCATTGCTCAAAAAGTGGTCCTTTAATTTTTTATTTTTTGCCAAATATATGTCACATTTAAGTGTCACATCATACTAAAATTTTGGGAATCACCCGCATCTAGTATAGGAGTTATAGGACAAAATGTGAAATTTTTCAGTGCACATAGTCAAACTTTTTCATATCCAGTCTTACATAATTTCTCAACCCGTCAAACTTGTAGACATAATTCAAAGCCAAAATCTTGCTCTTTCATTTAAAAAAATATTGACTCTAATATCTTGCGTTGTTAAGAAGTTATAATCATAAAAGTAAATCTACTCTTTTTTGACAAAAAGTGTCGATTTTTCAAACTTTGAGGATGATGTTCCAAGCGAAAAATAGTTTTTGTACAAAACGCTTTACACCATGTTGCTCGGAATAAAAAACTGTACAACATACGCCAAAATGAGGATAGGTTATTTTTTAACTGTCCGCCCTTACTACATCGCTGGGTTGATTCTTACAGAAATTGACTCTTAAGTATCTGCTTACTCGCTGATTTCGATTCCCCATATTTCTCCTCCACGTCAGCTTTTAATCAGAGAGGATGAGATTGATTTCAAAATCAGCTCATATTTGAAATATTTTTCAAAAAAATTATCGGCAAAAGTTTTGCAAAAAGTTTTCAAAAAATTCGAATACTTTTTCTTTGCCACAATGTGTTCCTAATTTATTACGAATTCGATCTGTCTGACGTACTTACTTGTCACTGGATTTCTTACGAGTATGCTTTACCTTAAAAATAACACATATAGCTTACTCTTCATGCTGTTTAGGAATATAAAAATGCGTCGACTTTGATTATTAAAGGAAATTGCTAATGCTTAGAAACGAATAAAGATTTTTCTGCTTTCTGACAATAAAACTTCTCTTTTCGCAGTTGTTGCATACATTTTAATTACTTTTGCAGGCCCCGGCGCCGGGACGGCCTTGGCCCCGGCGCCGGGGCCGGGGCCTGGCACATCTCTACTAGGGGGTAAACGAAATTTTTTTATATTATAAGTCTATAATTCATGCTTGCTTATTAGGATAAAGGTAAAAGATGTTTGCTAAGTACTGTGCTTGATTACGCAGGCTTACCGAGTGCTTGATTAGGGATAGCATTTTTTAGAAATATAGAAATTTGATCTTAAGAATAGAATAGAAATTTTTTTGAAATGATTCTATTTAAAATCTTAACTTTAAAATATTTTTAAAGAATATTGGCTCTGCAAGACGTGACATGATTCGTGATCAAGGGCGAATCTGCGGTGGAGGAGTGGGTAATTGGCCCGTCCCCATTTACCCAACAAAATTGGCTAGATGAAAAGTGAATATATGTATTTTGATGTGCATTCTTGTATGCTTATTAAAATTGCCTTATGCTCGGTGAGCTTTGACTAATGCGTACAGGCAAATTTTTTATCCTCCGTAGTTTGTATGCAATTTTCAGTTCATCATATTATTTTCTCATTGCCCTTGCACTATGGGCGTGACGATACATTTGTTCGAAGTCTGGGCTATTTTTTATGTCAAGAGTACGAGTAATATGCATGCCCTGCTCACTTCTCTCCTGTCGTTTATAACACATGGATGACCTTTGTACAAATTTTTCGCAATACTTTGTATAAAATACATCGTTGTTTATTGTTTATCTTAGGTAGCGCGTTAGCGCGTACCTATAATATACTTGGGTACCCCTAACACCTCTGCACCCCCCTACAGCTATAACGGGACACTTCTGGAAGGTGCGGTTTCTTTAAAAGAAAGATAATAAAAAAATTCGCTGCCCGTGTTTTTTTGTTTTTCTTGAAACTCAAAACTGACTGTATAAAGAAGGTGTAAAGTTTTTGTGTAACGTTATAACATAGGACAAATTTTGGGACCTTTTTACTGCGGCATGTGGACAACTGAGTATTGATGACTCGAAGAATTGAACAGCATAGGATAATAGAGATATAAATTCTACAGATGATACTTTTTTTGTTTTTCGAAATTCGCATTAGTTATCGAATTGCAGTGTAAAGAGTGTGAAAATCTGGGGGTGAAAAAGCACTTTTTGGTCGAGTTTTCAACCTGCTTATGTCCGATACTAACTCCGGTTATGAGTTTTTCAAAATGTTTTCTGACAAAAATGTAGAGCGGATCAAGGGCTACATTCTGCATATAAGCAAAGTCTTCTATGCTCTATGGTGAGTTAGATCCTGGGGTTTAAAGTTTACACTCTAGTGGATGGTGTAAAAAAACGGATTTTAAGTGAGATTTCTCTGCCAAATTTTCCCGCTTATGAGTCAGGGTGAATTTAAAACAGCAGTAATAAAGTGCCTTTTAGGGGCTACACATCGCAGCAAACCGCATTTAAAAAACGCAATATTGAGTTATTTATGGGGGTGTAAAGTTCGGAATCAGAGGTAAAAAATGAGCGAAAAAACACGTTTTTTCCGAATTTTGATTAATAAATCATACCAAATAATTTTTGCAAGAGAATTTTGGCACAGAGGAATGTATTACGATTTAAAAGCTACAGTTAACAGTGTTCTAAATGATGGAAAATACGTTTTTGTTGCGTTTTTTGTTCGCCACTTTCTCCGGGATAAGTCTAATAGAATAAAAATAAAGTGCTTTATATCGGTGCATGTCAAAGCAAATTGTCTATACATTAATATTTAGCGAGTGTAAAGTCAAAAATTTGGTGTTTAAAATGCGTTTCTGTCTTGTTTTTTTCTGCCTGCTTCTCCGGTTATGAGTCAGGGACACGATTATCAAGTCTAGAAATGGACCAGGAACCAAATTTGATATGCCAGTCTGGCGCATATGTTTACACTCTACAGTGTTGTAAAGTGGTTTACACCAATTGTTAGTTTGCCCATAGAACATTATGGGGACTTAATTTTTTTCATAAATATTAATCGTAATATCGGAACAATATCAAAATTACGAATCTGACCAAAATTTTCTTTACACTAGGTGTTTACATGAAGTTTACACTACATATGTATTTATCTTCGTTTTTGAGCATTCCAGAAACATAATTTTTCCCGGAGTCTAAAAATTTTCAAAGGATCAAATGTGAGACGTCACGTAGGCGCGTTTGTTTACATCCAACAGTGATGTAAAGTAGTTTACACTCATTGTTTATTTGTCCTCAGACCATTGTAGAGACATAATTTTTTCATGAATGTTGATCATAATATCCGAGTAATTTTTTACACTGCATGTTAGCCTTTGTTCTAGAGCATTGCAAAAACCGAAATTTTTTCCTGAGATCTAAAAATTTACAGGGAATAAAATATGTACGTCAGTTGGGCGCGCTTGCTTACACTCAGCAGTATTGCAAAGTGGTTTAAACCTAATGTTTATTGTCTTTAAAACATTATGGAGACTCATTTTTCCATAAATGTTGAAAGTAATATCGGAGCAATATCAAAATCACGAATCCGACTAAAATATCCTTTACGCTATGTGTTTGTGTAAAGTTTACATTACGTGTTAACCTTAATTCGATAGACTTGCAGAGACTTTGTAACTGAAGTCAAGAAATTTTCAAGGATTCATATGTGAGACATCAATTAAGTGAGTTTGTTTACCCTCAAAAGTAATCTAAAGTGATTTGAAAATTATGTTCAAGTGTCCTTAGATCATTGAAGAGATGTAATTTTGTCTTAAATGGGTTGCATTAAAGTTAAATCCTTCTTAGCCGTGTTTATAATATGTTTCACAAAATCTTGCACATGGAGAGCAATCGTTTAATTGATGTAAATTGCCTGCAAAAGTAGTTTAAAATGAACCAGCAATCACACTACTGTGCACAGAAGTCGACAAAGATATGCAGCTTTATTGTAATCATGTACATTAATAAGCTGTAAATCGGAAATACACCATTTGGAATGGAAAAGACTGCAGTTAATGAATACATATTTTAAACTTATTATCATAGGTAGCGCGATAGCGCTACCTATAATATACTTGGCCATCCTTTTTCTAATATGTTTATCACGGCGAGTGCGAAATTTGTGTCCCCCCTCACAGCAACAACGGCACTAACCTGGGAGGTGCGGTTTTTTTAATCGATGGATAATAAAAAATTCGATGCCCGTGTTTTTTCTTTTGTTTACACTCAATACTGAGTTAGCAATGAGCGTGTAAAGTGTAAAGCAAAAATCAAATAATTTGCGGAGGGCCAATGTTTTTTTAAAAATGTTGTACCCCAGCTGTAGATTACGAATCTGACCTTAAAATTACTTTACACTCAATGGTTGTTGCACAAAAAGTAAAGTATACGTGTTTTTTACTCTTTGCGTGTCCTTCAGCTTATCTAACTCAATTTTGGTTTCTGTGCAGTCCAATCGGTTCTATAATGTAGAGGAGTGCAAAATCTCAAATCGACTTTTTTTCTTTCTTATAACGCAATATTTCTTGATCTGTGATCGTTTTAGTGTAAAGGGTTCGAGACGAAAAACGATATCTCTTCAACTACTCCGCTAAGTAGGCGGAACATGCTAATTATGCTTAAAAGGTGCCCTGACCTTAGCGTTACAGATCCCACTTTATTGCGTTTTATACACCCAATATTGCGGTATTAGCACAAGTGTAAACTTTACACCGAGAAGCATTTTTGCGCCCAGAGCGTCGTGGATGATGAATTTTTCTTAAAATGTTCTCCGTAAGGTCAGAATAACGAATCTGACCTTTAAACTTTTCTACAGCCAGTGTTTGTTGAGGTATAAAGATGTGAACTTTGAATTATATCTACATCTATTTCCTAATGCCGATAGATAACTCCGTATTGCATATTTTTGATCAGATTTTTCGTATTTCAGAGGTTTTTGACTCGTCTTTAAACAATAATTATTTTTATCATCATAAATGCACTATTCTTAAACTTCAGTAGAATGATGAATATCTTTCAAAATAGGATAATCAAGCTGAAATCTGCTGATATGTCGAGTTGGCGCAGTGGTTGACAACTCCGTTCTCGGATGCGGTATTAAACAAAGAATGATGGGTTCGAATCTTCTGAATGCTGACTTTTTTCATTTTGTCTACCTAGGAAATTTTTTCTGACAGAAATGTACTTCGGATCAAGGGCTATCTTGTGCTTACCAGCAAACTTTTCTACAATCAATATGCAGTTAGTACCAGGGTTTTAATCTTTACTCTCTATAGTGGATGAGTAAAAAAACAGATTTTGTCCAAGATTTCTCTGCCAAAAGTTGGGGTTAATTAAATAAAATAGAAATAAAGTAACTTCTAATGGCTACACGTCGAAGCGAGCCGCGTTCAAAAAATGTTATATTGAGTTGTTTATGGGGTATAAAGTTCGAAATCTGAGGTGTAAAGTGGGCGAAAAAAACAGGTTTTTTTCGTGTTTTGATTGATAAATCATATCAAATATTTTGCGGAACAAAAGTTTGGCACAAACAAACCTACTACAATCAAAGAGCAACAAACTGGCCCGAACCGAATTTATTTACATTCAATGGGCGTTAGGTTCAGATTTTTAAAGTTTACAGTGTGGTGGACAGTGGAAAATACGTGTTTGTACATTTTTTGTTCGCCACTTTCTCTGTTCAGAAGTCGGGCGAGGTCGAATAGGATAAAAATAAAGTAAAATTCTAGTTTTTTTCTACGTAAAATCAGAATTGGGAATCTGACTGTTAGTATTCTCTACACTTGGTAGTTTTGTAAAGTTTGCACAATTCATTTGTTGTTAATATGTAGTTTATACTACAAATTTATTTTACTACCAAATCTGAGCATTAGTGTTCCTTACACTTGATATTTGCGTGAAATTTTGGAATTTTTGCCGAAAAACTTTGTTTTTTTATTTACCAACATCCCACCTTTTCAATTTTCTTAAAGTTTAAAATCTTTTACAATTCTCTTCATAATTTAATGGTAGGTTTAAACTTTAAATTTCTCTTGTTTTACAACTCTCGCTTAGCAAGGTCATTTTTCAAAACTTTTTCTTAGTGATCAATCGCGTTTAGTTCGGAATTGGTGGACGGCCCTTATTTTATTACTCGGCTCAAATAATCCAAGTGGCTGTCTTTTGATCATTTTCTTCATCGCAAATTCAAACACCCAAATTTCAATTTAGAAATCATGAAAATTATTTCATAATTTTTATGTAAGATGACTGGCAGGTTGAGAGCTCTTTTTTTGTTATTTTCATTGTTCATTGTGCTCGTAGGAACCAGAAAAGAAATAGTTTTTCGCCATATGTATTCTCTGGCGAAAGCAAGTTAACAAAGCTTTTTGCGTTAATTATTATTTTGGTCCAAAATAGGTCAACTGACCTAGGGCAAAATTCCGAGGTTACTTAATTACTACTGCGTTAGGTTTTCAGGGCATAGCTGCCAATAGCTCCGTAGGTACGGACGAATTTAGGTCCGAGGAGTTTGGGACCGTAGTTATCGAGGGTCGTGTGGTTGAGTCCGGCGTTTCGCTCTAGCAACCTGACCAGCGCTAAAGGTAGCCAGGTACTTAGGTAAGTCCCGTAGGTACGTTATATGTCGTTTCCAAGTTAACTAAAATGTGGAACGACCTCTATAACTTACAGGACTGTTTAGAATGTAACATATATTTACTATAGCTAATAAAAAATAGTAAACTTTATACTTCCGACAATCAAGAGAATATCTAACTCAGTTTTAAATTCTATGCAGTCTGATTGATTTCAAAAGGTAGACGGTTATAAAATCTAGGGAGTCTTTTTTAAAACAATATTTTTTAAATTTAGAGGCAATTAATTTATAATAAGAACAATATTGTTTTCCGCGTTCTTGGACTGCTGTCATTATTGTGGTATGTTACTGTATGTGTTTGCTGACTGATGCACTGAAATCATGCTAATTAAAAGTAGGGTACTAGCAAAGAAAAATGTTCCGATGGAACAAAAAAGATGAATATACTTGGAATTGTGGATTATTAAGGATGTAAAAGGAGGGGACTAGGGAGAATCTACCTAAAGCCGCAAAATCTGCTAAAAATCACACTTTCTCTAAGCAACGCAAAAAATCGCAGTATATTCTGCGGTCAACACATTAGAATAAATATTTAACCATAAAAATGATTGAAAAAGCAGCACGTTAGCTATGCAGCAGCTGGGAAATGATATCGAGTAACAGTCTTTCTAAGCCAATTGAATGAAATAGCAAACATCGATGCATCCAAAACAATTGAAAGAATTGTTGGTTCAAAACAGTAGGAAACGCGTGAGTTGACTTGAAACAGACTAAATGTAGGTACACTAGCATGCCCGTAACGATTGTGTGCAATAATCAATCGACCCCTGCTTTGCTTGCTATAATGCTCATAGCGAAATAAAACAACTTTAAATACAATACCACTAAGTTTTCTTTCAATCAGGATACGAAGCTAGTCAGTGTTGCTACTTGCCAGCAATTTAAAAAAAGGAAACATTACAGATTTCGTTTATTATCTAAAATTTTGAAAATTATTTAAAAAAGACACTTTTTAGAGGCCGCAGAATATACTTCGATTTTTTGCGTTGCTTAGAGAAAGTGTGATTTTTAGCAGATTTTGCGACTTTAGGTAGATTCTTCCTAGTCCCCTCCTTTTACATCCTTAATAATCCACAATTCCAAGTATATTCATCTTTTTTGTTCCATCGGAGCATTTTTCTTTGCTAGTTATATATACCTGGCAAGTTTGCTTATGTATTTTTCCAGTAGGTACATCTGCAGTCTGCAGTTTTGCTCAATGATTTTTATTTCTGAATTAGAAATCGATTTTTATATTTGGAGATAATTCACTCACACCATTTCTTGAGGATCAATAGAATGAAGCTCTTTTTCTATTAACTACGATATCACAATTCTTTTTGTAAAATAGCCCGCTCACGCAATAGGGTCGGAGGTAGCTGTATAACATCCGCTACCAGTTTATACCCCATCCTCATCCTTCTTGATGTGTTATTAATTTACACTTCTATATTCATTTCATCGTTATATAAAATTACATAATTCATGAAGTAATATAAAAGAACGCATTTGAAATGTTTCGCGTTGCATAACTTGCATAACTTTAACGTTATCTCATCATAACATTTCAAAATAAAACGGAGTAACCTATTCCAAACAGCCCATTTTCGCTTTACGGCTTATAACGGTAGCAGAATATTCTACGGTTAAGCTATAGTCTGTTTCATTTAACTGCGGTTTTCTTTTGAACTTAATCCGCATGAATCAGGCTACAGAAGTGGTTTAAACTTTTGAGGCAGTCATGCGGCTTGGCAACAGCAATCGTCTCACCGTAACTAGGTATACTGTAGAATATCACAGCTGTACTGTTAGTTTAAACCTTATTTGCAAAACTTTAAATTTTTTCGAAAACCTAAAAGTTTAATGAAACGGATTATGATGTGATTTATTCTAATATATGCGTCACGCGTTAAGCACAACGCATTATCAGCAATAATTTGAAGCAGCCAACCGAGTCAAGAGCATAATTGAAGAAGCCACTTGTGCAGTGAAAACTATAGTCTGTTTCACATAACTTGGCATAAACTTTAGGAATTTTCATCTACAGTAAGCCGACAGATTACGATAACTATTGAGATCAATGCTATAATCGCAATCTGTCAGCTTATTGTCAAAGACAATTTTTAAAACTTCTGCCCAGACTTGAGTGAAGCAGACTATCATACAGTGAAGAGATTTCGAAGGAAGTGAGCCGTTTGGAAAGGAACAGACCTGTTGTAAATGGTGCATTTCCTTTTTCTTCCAGGGCTCACTTGACTGCAGCAATAAGTTTGTACTTTCAGGCAATCTCAGTCGCTTGCTAAGAACTGTATTTGACCTAACTTATTCAAAAAATTTCGGTTTTTCTGCACTACTGGACTTTATTAGTAAGTAAGTAGGCACTAGCGTAGCCAGGGGTAGGGGAATTTCCCCTAGGGAAAATTTTAACATGTTCAAGAATTGAATATTTTATTGCTTAAATAGTGCAGGACAATGTGAAAAGCTCAAAAAACAGGTTATTTTACGGTCTTCGCCCGTTGTTATGGGTTTTTAAGATAAAATTTTTTTGTAGGTATTACCCCCTGGCGAAAAACCTGGCTACACCTATGTAAGTAGGGGCATTCGTGTAGCTGGTTTACATATGTATTAACATAGTCATATTATAAGGGCGTATGTATGCGGTCGATAGCATCTGAGAAAACGAGAGAAAGTTGCTGGCAGTCGGATTCGAAACGGGACCCCTTGCTCTAAAGTCCAGAACCATAACCAATCGACTAACGCTGCTTAATTTCGATAAAGATTGCAAGGTATTCGTGATGTTTTGCTGGTTTACCAGCTGATTAGGCTTAGGCTAAGTATCATGGACTGACCAAAATGTTGGTGCCAGGCCAGCGTTTAAAATAAGCCTGAGTAATGGGATGCGACGAGCGGAGCGAGCAGAAGCGAGCGACGCGCGTTCCATCCCATTACTTAGGCTTATTTTAAACGCTGGCTCAAACATTTTGGTCAGTCACATGAATCTACTGGAAAAATCTGATGACTGCCTTATTTGTTTTCGACTTGACTCAAATCAAACCAGTTAGGTGGCAGCTTTCACCAGATACTACTTGCTGTATACGTACCTATAACGTGGCTATCTTAATACATATGTGAAACAGCTACACCAATGCCTAAGTAGGTAATTTAATTTAGGGCGAGGTGGCAGTGACACTGTTTTAGGCAGCATGTGGTCGTAAATTTTTTTCTGAAATTCACTTTTTGGTCCCTCCTGTGGTCATGCTTCTCCCAAAAAATCCTGGCTTATTTAGGGTTTGTAAATACGTAGGTAGGTATAAAAACGGATGGAGCCGTTGAATAACGTGTTTTTCTGGCTTTTTACATCGTCCTGTACTATTATAGCAATAAAAAAAATTTGAATCTTCTTTGATTGTGACAGAAGAAAATGTTTCTTTGACTTTTCCTGCAATAAAACGATAGAAACTGCTAAAAGATAGAAGGAATCGGCGTGTGCCGGATTTTTCGATTTTACATCGCAGAACAGCATCATGCAATAAGGCCCGTATCCAGGGGTAATAGGGGCACATGCCCTCCTCTCCCGAAATAAAATATGTGAATGATTTTTCCCTTAACTCCGTCTTTGCTTTTTTAGTCGGAAATCGCAAAAAATCTGGCATTTCGCGCCGAATTCAAAATATATAATTAGAGTCTACTTAGTCCCAAGCGCGCGGTTTAAAAACCCCATATTCAATTTTTACACAATCTAAAGCATGTTTTGCATTGATGTCTTCTGTTTGCATGGGTTTTATGCAGGAAATGAAATTTTCTGGAGAGGTATCCATTGGATTCTCACCTTATTCAAGGCATCTGGGTAGCAGAATTTACAAACTGTTCAGCTCTAGTGGTCATAAAACGTCATTTTTAATTCATCCTTTGGTCCCCCCTTATGTTTTTGAAAAATTTTGGCCATGATCCCCCCCGAAAGCAAATCCTGGATGCGGGTCATGGAGAAGATTCTCGGTCAAAATGAGAACTTCTAACCTTCATCTGAAAAGCATTCACCAAAGAAGAACAGATGATATCGTTGGGTAACTTATTCCATAATGAAGCTACCCTACTCGGAACAGAGCGTTTTTCAGATCTAATCGAAATTTTGTATTTGTGAGGTTAATACCTACAATTTAGACTCCGGATGGTGGAGGATTTAATGACAGTAAAAAGTTAAGTTGTATTTGTATTTAATAATTTGTCGTTCTCTCATCTTATGTTTCGTCCTTCTGATTTTTCCATTCTTTATAGGTACTTACTAAAGCTACGGCTTCGGCAGATTTTCTGATTTTGCCTAAGATGCACATCTTAGGCAAAACTTACTAATTCTGATCGTGACTTTCGTGAGTATCCTTTTTTATGTCTTTGCATCTCATACCTATAGCCAGCAGGAATATGCTAAGGGTTGAACTGCCACTAGTACAAAGAGGGAACATTCTGGAAGGAAAAAAGTTAAAAATTTTAAATCTGAAATCTATGAATTATGTTGATTTTTGTGCCCTTTTATATTATAAGCAGCTCCTTATGGCTGATTTCGCTGTATTTTTGTAGACTTCCCTTTACTTGAAAACATTTGGAATTTTCAGTAGCATGAGAAAAATTTTGGTAGAATGGAAGTAGAATTTGCTCGACTTTGTGCTCAAATCTAGTAGAATCAGAATTTGGGGACCTGTCAACCGTGTTGCCGAAGGTATTACCAAAGGTATTACTTATTGTGCCTGATGCACACCTACCTTTTGTGTATGTGTTTTTGTGTGTGTATGTGCGTGCAATTTTCGGCTAAAAAAAGCAAAGGGGGAGTAAAGGGGTCTTTACATTTTGAGGTTAAAAATATTTTTCCGAAAAGTTCGAATTATATGGTCTTTGGATAGAGCACGTACCTGTAACGAGTGGGGAATGGGGACCTCCTACTAAAAATTAGCCGTCCCCTATCCCGCCCCAAGCCAAAAAATTTTTGATTCCCTTATTTTTGGAAAAAATCGAATTCTTTGGGAAAAATCGATTTTTTTTGTTCGTTTTTAGGTGTTTTTTCTTGGCTATTTTTGGCCAAAAACTTGGAGGTCATTACTCTTATCTCCTTAAAATAGCCGGGAAGCCCTAAATTTTGAGCCGTTAGATGTATGATAGAGCGATAGAGCTTCTAAAAATGCGGTTTTCGCACGCTATCCCGACGAATTATTCGAGATATTAATCAAGATTATGTTGGGTCCGCCCCCCGTGGCCGAATCCTAGATACAGGCCTGTGTGTAAACAGACATGGACAGCATGTGAACTCTGGGAAGGGGATTGGAATTTTGAAGTGTCTTTTTTGGGCCTAAAAGTGGTAGGTTCGCATCAAAAACATCGTTTTTAGACGTTTCTGACGATGCACTGTCTTTCTAGAGCATAATAACATCAAAACCTTCCGAAAAAATATTTAAAAAAGTCGTGGTACTAATGAACAAAATATAGTCAAAATATGAGTACATATATGGCGCGAAGCGCAGATATTTGACACTTTTGAGCAAATAGAAAGCCAAGAACGCTTAAAAAAGCACCTTTTCTTCAAATTTTTTTAAATTTTTGGAAAATTTCGAAAAATCGCGAATTCTGGAGGGTAGGGGTGAAAAAATTTCTAGTTGGGTGAAAATTTTTCTGGGGAGGGCTTTCCCAACATCGTGTATGTGTGTAAGCGTCAAATATAACCTAGATAAGGTTGATGAAAATGCAGTTCACTCCGCTTGATTCGCTCGCTCAATGTACTGCATCCCATTACTTAGTATTAATTCATGTGCTGATACCATGCTGCACGTACTAAGGTAAAGCTCGGCTTAAGAAAAGACAAAAATGTCTTTTCTTCTAATTCAGACTGACCGTAAAAATGCAGAATTTTGTAACTACTGGTTGCATGCTCACCGCTCTCAGACTGACCGTAAAAATGCAGAATTTTGTAACTACTGGTTGCATGCTCAATGCTCAAGTACAAAAGTATGCTTATCGGTTTCTTTTGCTTAAGCACGCTTAATTAATTCAGTAATTTGCAGGTGTCCCCTAATTAAATAAGTATAATGGCTTGCAATTACGTCGTAACCGCTCAACGAGCGACCGCCGTTACCGGAGCGGTCAAATGTAATTTCACGGAGCCGGATCAACTAAATTTAATTGTCGTAAAAAATACTCGAATGGAGATTAACACCGTGACTCCGGAAGGATTAAAATTGGTCAAAGAAATAGGCGTCTATGGCCGGATAGCTGTTTTAAAAGCTTTTCGACCATCAGGTCAGGATAAGACATGTTCAAGGCAGTTTGATGGGGGTTCATATATCTCAATGGAGCTAATAATTACATATATCTTTTCGTTCCGCTGATGTTTTCCCTATCAAAATAGGCTGATATTTCCGGCCTTCCATTCCTGAAACGAAAATCACCCAAAATTTATCACTTTTTTAACAAAACGGATCTTTTCGCATATGTTGTATTATGTTTCTTGATTCAGGTATGTGCATGCGCCACTTTACTGTTTAACAGCCGTTAAATTTTGAAAACAAATTAGCGATTTTTTGCTGAGAAATTCAATGCCTACCTAGCAGGTTTATCTTGAACGATAAACCTCCATTTCTATCTAAATATTGAAAAAAACGAGTTCACATATTTTTGAAGAATTCGAACAAAACGGAAAACAATTTAACATCTTTTACATTTTGAATTCGTGAATTCATTTCTTGTGTTACAGTTTCACTACGTATGTTTGTATTTTTGCAAATTTCGACCGTTTTTACGAATTTCGACGCTTGCTAAAGTGTTCGTCGTTGGCTTATATGATTTCTTTGTTTTTCTCTCTTCTAAAGTCTTACGTAACAAAAGATTTGTTATGAAATTTCCGTACATACAATTCTTCAACATTTATACTTTTTTAACATATTTATACGCAGTTTTTTTTGTATTCGGCAAAGATTTTTTCCGATGTACAAAGACCTTTCAAGGCCGTCTTTGTGCATGTATTAAGATTTTCGGTAAGACAAAACTTGCAAAAAAAGGTCTGAAATTTGAAAAACTTTTCGGCGCTCCGCGCCGAAACGGTTAACTGTGTGTTTTATATATCTTTATAATGGTAGAAATCGCATTTCAAAAAGGCAAATTTCAAATTTTTCGGCGCTTCGCGCCGTTTTAAGACGATTCTTAGTGATTTTTGCCTTTAGTGACCCAGAAATTAGCTAAAATGAATTACCTAAAGTCGAACAACTCTGTTTTTACAGCACTAAAATCGCTACTGTACCATATTTTAGTACCCAAAAATTTGTGTGTACAGAATATATATACAAATACTTTTGGGGACCATCTTTGTACATGTACAAACGGACCTTGTACAAAAAAAACGGTTTATACGTTTGAATTTCGAAATACATTTTTATAATTTGTATCTATGATACTAGCCTTAATTTTTGATTATTTTAGATGTTTTAGTTGAGTATTAGTTTTTAAAATGTTATTATTTTATTTCTGTAGTTCTTTTCATTTATATTGTTTTTATTTTAGCCTTTCAGCACATTCCTCCGTTTCCTAAGTAATTTTTATGTATACTATCATGGAGTGGAGCGTAATGTTAATTCTAACTCTTAGAAGCTGCACTTTTTAATCTCTTTCCCAATCTTCCAAGAACTCTGCTTTGAGACTGTATTATTAAAATAATTTAAATACTTATTCTTTAAGTCACTTCATTATCGATTAAATACAGTCATACATAAAATTTAATACAAACGCAGGAAGCTTTCCTATTGCATTCAAAGCGCTTTTTGGAGTCTTCTATCGATTTCAAGTAAATTTTACAAAAAAATTCGAGAAATCTTACGAGATTAGTACGAATGTTTGGTTTTTTGAAATCGTTGCTTCCTATTTTAACTTCGTTGTACACATACATGCACAGCATGGGAATTCGAGGGGGGGGTGAAATTTTAAACTGTCTTTTTCGGGCCTAAAAATGGTTGGTACGCGTCAAAAACATCTTTTTTGGCGGTTCTGACGATGGTCTATCTTTGTGGAGCATAAAAACATTGAAAAATTTTAAAAAGCAAAGTAAAAAAGTCAAATTTATTGAGCAAAATATAGTAAAAACATGGGTATATGTCGCGAAGCGCCGAGAATTATACACTTTTGAGCAAATAGATAGCTAAAAACGCTCGAATTGTTAGAAAATTTTTTGGAAACTTTCGGAAAATCACGGAATTCTGGAGAGGGGGGGGTGAAAAAATTTTTGCGGGGGTGAAAATTTACCGAGGGTGAAACCTCTTCCCCAAACCCCCCACCCCCAAGATCATGCATGGTTGTACGAATGCGATTGATTCTCGGAAAATCAACGCATTTTAAGCTATTTTTCCTAGTGTGTTTTGGTCCCCCAAATGGAAGAATAAAAAATCTCTTAGTCTACCAAAAGGACAACCAAAATACGTTTTTAACACCTTCAGCTACTAAACTCAAAATTTTCGGTCGCTTCGCGCCTAATTCCTTATGTTCTATTATATTTCTTGCCTTAGAATCCTTAACATGTCTTAAAAATATTGAATATGTGAAAATTTGATTCATCATTTTCTGCATTAGTTTTCTTTGGGAAAGCGCAAAATTCAGTGCAAAGACGAGAATTTCGAAATGTTTTGAAGTCAGGCTTGAACTTGATACTAATTAATTAGTTATACAGATAGGTTAATCGATAGATTTTTTATATTCAAGTTTGAAATCAAACAAAAAAAATCGATTTTCTTAAAAATTTTTCTACACCATGGTATGGATATCGTCGAGAAACGCTAAAAATGCTATTATTTTCGGGTATCTCTCAATGGTTCTCTTGATATAGGACTTCGAGAATTTCGGACTCCCCAAAATATAATCCTGGTGGCTACGCCCCTTATATTCGAGTTTTGCTAAGTTTAACAGAAGAAGAGAAATAAAAAGTGGAACAAAATTTTTTTCAACATAATTTTAACACATATTGCATATATTTAAAGGCGAAGCGAAAGACGTTCTTTTCATGCTGACGGCGAAGTACAACGCGGCTATCTTGGAATGTCAAAAAGATGGTCATATCGTAACAAGGGCTTACGGCAACGTAGCTGAAAACACGGGACGACCTTCCGAGACCGGCATGATCGCTATTATTGACCCTAAGAATAAAGTCATCGGCTTACGGCTGGTGGACGGCTTGTTCAAGATTACTGTAGTTTTTAAAAGTCGGCCTAAATCATTGTTTCAAGAATTGTTTATTGCATCGGCTTAAATAAATGATTAAGAAAATGCTAGAATTAAGGGATCTAGTATACAATTTACCCCTTAGCGTTTTTAGCCGATCCATATAAGCTACAGTAACCAAACTTTACAAGAAGATAGCTATAAGCCTATTGTACTAATCTGGCAAAATTGATTAACTTACGGTGTAAACTTACTGCTTTGAAAAGAAAATTATTAAAAAAAACTTACTATACTCTACTTTAAACTTACTTTAAACTTACTTTTTGTAATGTATGTAGGATGTTGATTGAGTTACAAAAAACTGCTTTGTTTGAAACCCGCCGAATCGTTTACAATTTTGAGATGCCGTTAGTACGTTGTAAACTGTGAGTGTGAAGCAGTAAGTTTACACCGTACATAAGTTAATCAATTTTGCCAGATTAGTACAATAGGCTTATAGCTATCTCCTTGTAAAGTTTGCTTATTGTAGCTTATATGGATCGGCTAAAAAACGCTGAGGGGTAAACTGTATACTAGATCCGAATTAAGCATTTATGCATTGTTACATACTCGTATGTAAAAGTATTAAAGAAATAACAAAAAGACACAAATGTGAAAGATTGACATAAACCTCATCAAAATATAAATATTGTTGCAATTGTGAGGTTTTAAGAGTGAAATACGTAGGTATGTTGGGAGGAACGAAAACGTTTTTCACGACGTAGGTAATTTTCAATCAATGTTAAATTCCAAATTATTAATAGATTACATAGGCACTCAATTTGACCAGCCATTAATAAATTGAGGAAGATTCCGTTTTTTCCTTCTTCTTTATTATAAACTGAAATGAGACGCCATAGTTTTTATCAAAAGCAGAACATTTCGTTGACAAAAATGTTGCGGTGAATTTTATGGGTACATTTACATATTCGAGTTTTAGGTTTTAACTCAACAGCTTGTTCAGTGCCCCTTTTTATCTAATTCTCGACCAAAATTGAATTATTTTTATCATAAATTACTTTTATTGCATTGAAATAAAAATTGGACCTTCTTTACTATATACATATAGGTCAAAATTGTGCTAGTTTTTCTCTGAAGGCAGCAAAAATGTCGGCTTTCTATCGCAGGATTATTTATATCTTGCATAATACTGTAAGGGATGTGCAATGATTCGGTTTTTGTTAAAATTATAAAGCACCTATCGCTTCTCAAATATATTCAATGTCCGAATCATCGATTCCACGAGGCAATCAAATAAACTTTTCGCCATAGATAGTTTTGAAAAATGAGCTTGCTAAGCGAGAGTTGTAAACCAAGAGAAACTTAAAGTTTAAACCTGCCATTACATTATGAAGAGAATTATAAAAGATTTTAAACTTAAAGAAAATGATGAAGGTGGGAAAACTTCCCACCTTTTTCATTTTCTTTAAGTTGGAATCTCTTATAATTCTCTTCATAATGTAATGGCAGGTTTAAACTTTAAGTTTCTCTTGGTTTACAACTCTCGCTTAGCAAGCTCAGTTTTCAAATAAACTTTATTTCTGAAATTCTTAGTATGCATGCTTCTTTCTCGTGTTTTAAATGATTTTTCGATTCGATTTGGTCAGAAAATGATGAGTGTATCCTCAAAATGATTTTTTTCTAACAATTTTGACTGAAATTCGCTGTCGTCCTGCAGATTATACAATGGGAAAGCGATAGTCGCGAATTAAAATTGACCAGTTTGAGAATGGAGCAAATGAACGTGCTCGATATCGCGTTTTTGCACGGATGCGACCAACCGACTATCGCATTTATACATCAAAGTAGTAACAACGGTCGTCATATCCAAACGAGCGAGATATGCTTACAAGAAAAAGAGCTGTTGAAAGGTATTGCACCTCCTATACGTAATAACAGTAATAATGATAATAATAATAATAATAATAATAATAATAATAATAATAATAATAATAATAATAATAATAATAATAATAATAATAATAATAATAATAATAATAATAATAATAATAACTATTATTATTATTATTGTTATTACGCATTGGTGGTGCAATAAACAACAATAATACTTATTATTATAATATTATTATTATTATTATTATTATTATTATTATATATTATTATTATTATTATTATTATTATTATCATTAATATTATTAATATTATTATTATTATAGTAATAGTAATAATGAAAATGATAATCATAATAATAATTATTATTATAATAAAAATACTAATAGTAATAATAATAATAATCATAATCATAATCATAATAATAATCATAATCATAATAATAATTAATATTATAGTAATAAAAATAACAATTATTATTATTATTATAAAAATAATAATAATCATAACAATAATAAGTATTATTATTATCATTATTATTACCATTATCATAAATTATAATAATAATAATAATAATATAATTATAATAATAAAAAAATAATAATAATAAATATAATCAATAATAATAATAATAATCATAATAATAATAATAATAATAATAATAATTATTATTATTATTATTATTAACCGTAATAGTAATAGTAATAAAAATAAAAAATAATAGTAGTAGTAGTAGTAGTATTAGTAGTAGTAATTCTAATAGTAATAATAATAGTTAATAATAATAATAATAATAATAATAATAATAACAATAATAATAATAATAATAATAATAATAATAATAATAATAATAATAATAATAATAATAATAATAATAATAATAATAATAATAATAATAGAAATAGTAATAATAATAATAATAATAATAATAATAATAATAGAAATAGTAATAATAATAATAATACAATTGATTCAGGTGTTTTATTTTAAACATGACTGTTCGCCATGAAATAGTTTTGAAAAATGAGCTTGCTAAGTGAGAGTTGTAAACCAAGAGAAACTTTAACTCTCGCTACAACTCTCGCTTAGCAAGCTCATTTTTCAAAACTATTTCATGGCGAAGAGTCGTGTTTAAAATAAAACACCTTTAAATACAATAATAATAATATGTAATTATTATTATTATTTTTTATTATTATTATTAATATTAATAATATTCTAATAGTAGTAATAGCGATAGTAATAGTAACAATAATTATAATAATGATAATTCCTATTATTTTTATTATTTTTCTTTTTTGGTTTTTGTACTCGGCTGTCTTTCTTTTCCACAAAGCTTATGAATTTTTATGTATTGTTTTATTACGAGTTTCTATCTCTCCTCAATTTTGGGGCAAAAATGTGCTTTTTTTAACGTTTTTGCCGTTCTGCCTAAAAACGGAAAGACCACGACTCCTTACTCCTTTGGATGCTCATTGTTCGTATTGTTAACTTCAGACACGCTCAGCATATGAATTCTGCGGGGCGGTGAAATCCAAAATTTTATTTACAATTCCTTTTTTGGGCTCGAAAACGATGGGTGTGCGTAAAAACATCGTTTTTTAGAGTCTCTGGCGATGCTCTTCCTCTTAAAAACGTAAAAACAAAAAAATTTTGAAAACATTAAAAAAACCTGTGAATTGAAGCAAAATGTAATTAAAAAAATCAGTATGTTCCACGAAGCCTTGAAAATTTTACGATTTTGAGTCAAAAAATCGCTAAAAACGCCTGAGCGTTTTTCTCGATTTTTTTCAGAACTTTTTCAAAATTCCTATAAGTTGAAAAAATTTAGGGCCAGACATGCACATAATGGGGTGAGGGAGTATTATCCTCCGCTGAAGGGTCAGACAGACACGTACTGTCCGGCGATTTTGAGCTGACGGAACTTTTCTGCATCGGTTTCAGTCCAAAAACTGTGATTATGTCAAAATTTTTCCGGTGCAGCGCCCATTCATAATTTTATGTACTATTGACTCAAAAAGTATCCACAATTGTGTAGAATTGTCTAATAAAAATCAAAATTTTTTATTAACCAAAAAGATCAGTTTCTACATTTTTATTGTCGAAAACGTTATAATGAATTCAATATCTTCAAAGTACGGTATCACCTTGCTACATATCTAAGGTATTTTGACGCATTTTCTCCATTTGACCAGCAAAAAAAGGCTTGTGCCTTCCTGTCAATCTTGACCTTGTGCATCTTGTCGAAAATTAGGGGGCGGGGGCTGTAAATTTTTTGGCTGGAGGGGACGTAAAAATAAATCGAAAAATCAAAAAATTTTAAAAACTAGAAAGATGAAAAAAATTTTCGATAAAAAAATTTCAAAGATAAATGTCCCAAAAATTTTTACGTTTGATTCACCTCGTCGAAGATCACGTATGGTTAACCCTATACATGTAACGGCTCGAAATTCTGGGAGGGGTAGTACTCCGGCCATTGTTTAGGGGAGGGGTGAATGACTTCCAATTTTTGACCAAAAATGGACAAAAAACACCTAAAAACGGCCAACAATCGCAAGTTTTTTCAAAAATCGTGGGAGGGGGTGTAAAATATTTCCTGATTTTGTGGGTTGGGGTACGATCAACTTTGGGTGGGGGTGCCACTATCCCCCTGTTACACATCCCGTGAACCCGTAATTTAATGTTTTATTACGCGCCCAGGCCCGTGGAAGCAAGAAAACATCGAATCCGAGGCGTCGTTCATAATCGCCGTCCCTTCGCCCGTTGGCGGCGTAATCGTCATAGGCGACGAATCGATAACGTATCATTTGACGGAGGGTCGATACGTGGCCATCGCGCCTTCGATCATACGCCAAAGTACGATGATAGTTTGGGAGCAAATCGATCCGGATGGATTACGCTACCTGATCGGAGATATGGCCGGTCGCCTTTTTCTGCTGGTTTTGGAGACCGGCGACGAGCAAGACGGCATGGTCGTCAAAGACCTCAAGGTACGCAGTCGTTTCGGCCTATTCAGCTTCCAGTCATTTTGGGCAAATTTGGCTCTTTAAAGCCCTCTTTTTGCGATTTTTAAGCCTTTTTGGCCTATTGCTTCCAGTCACTTTGGGCAAATTTGGCTTTTTAACGCACTTTTTTGGCGATTTTTAAGCCTTTTTGGCCTGTTTAGCTTCAACTCATTTTGGGCTAATTTAGCTCTTTACAGCCCTTTTTTGGCGGTTTTTAAGCCTTTTTGGCCTATTTAGCTTCCAGTCATTTAAGACAAATTTTGCTTTTTACAACCCTTTTTTTGGCGATTTTTAAGCCTTTTTGGCCTGTTTAGCTTCCAGTCATTTTGGGCAAATTTGGCTTTTACAGCTTTTTTTGCGATTTTTGAACCTTTTTGGCCTATGTAGCTTCTAGTCATTTTGGGCAAATTTGGCTTTTTAAAGCCCTTTTCTGGCGGTTTTTAAGTCTTTTTTGGCCTATCTAGCTTCGTTTGATGCGGAAATCCAAAAAATGTTGCTCCCTTGACGTAAACGGTTGGCTTACCCTCACGATTTTCAGCCTGCATAAATACACACTTGCGACGTGTAGCTTTTGGACACTTATGTTGACAAACCTTAAGTTATTCTGAGGATAGCTAGGCTTACGCCGTATCATAGGTGTCATAGGGTACATTTATGTCTATGTTTTTTTTGTTTTTTTATATTTTTTATGTTTTCTTTTTTATTTTTTATTCATATTTCGACATAGCACAGAAATGTTAAATTATATGACGTGGTCTGAGCGATCCTTAGCAAAAGTTAGGCATTGTTAAGGGTTGAAATTTTCTTGGCGACAACTGTAACAGCGATTTAATTGTTGGAGAAATTCTGTCAAATTTTACATTTTACATAGCATTTTTTCTTATCCTTAATTTCTTTGGAAAAAAAGTATTGTCGAGCGAGTTCTCCGAATTTGTTTATTTTTTCGTTTTTTGAATTTAATTTTCTATTGAGTTCTTTATACAATTACAGCATTTACATACTTGCTCTCACCACAATTTAATTATTTTTATAGCGAGAATCTTTCAACCAGATGTCTAATTATTTTTTGCATTCTTCCTAACCGTGAATATCTTGAAAGATTCATACACTTGTCGAAAAATTTTGTCAAATTTTTGACGTCAGCAATTTTTATTATCTTAAGTTTCGTAATAATTATTATTAAACGAATTCTATCGAATTTGTGTAGTTTTGTAAATTTTGTAATTAGTAATTTTAATTTTTTTTGAATTTGTTTTTATTTTTTATTTTTTCTTATAATTTTCCCTCAAGGTCGAGCTTCTGGGCGAAACTTCGATCCCCGAAGTTTTGATCTATTTGGATAACGGCGTCGTATTCGTCGGCAGTCGTTTGGGCGATTCGCAACTCGTGCGTTTAAGCGTCGAGCCGAACGACAATGGATCTTTTGTTACAGTTCTTGAATCGTACACGAATTTAGGACCAATAGTTGATATGACAGTGGTTGATTTGGAAAGACAGGGCCAGAATCAATTAGTCACATGTTCAAATGCTTTCAAGGTACCTACAGTGCTCGTAACGAAATTTGAACGATAAATAAACGATTGAGATTATTTAGGAATGCATTGTAATGGCGTAATCGCCGGAGACCCTAAGAGTATCCTGACATGCTTTTAATGTAAGAAATATTGTGTACCTAATGCGCACATGCGCGCTATCATCATGCGTCTATTTAAGAACGCGCGCCGCGTAGTAAACGGGCCAACCTAAGCGTATAGGTCGCGCTTTCGTAAAATAAAGCATGTCAAGACCAGTGTTTTTTTTGTACAAGGTCCGTTTGTACATGTACAAAGATGGTCCCCAGAAGTCTTTGTACATTTTGTACACACAAATTTTTGGGTACTATAATATGGCACAGTAGCGATTTTAGTGTGGTAACAACAGAGTTGTTCGACTTTCGGTAGTGTATGTTAGCTAATTTCTGGGTTTCTAAGGGGAAAAATTACTAAGAATCGTCTTAAAATGGCGCGAAGCGCCCAAAAATTTGCAATTTTTGAAAAAAAATTTTGCAAAATTTGAAAAATTTGCAATTTCTGCCATTATAAAGATATATAGAACACTTAATTACTCATTTCGGCGCGAAGCGCCGAAAATTTTTGCAAATTTCTGACCTTTTTTTGCGATTTTTGTCTTCCCAAAAATCTTTGTGCATGTACAAAGACGGTCCCGGAAAGTCTTTGTACATTGGGAAAAATCTTTGCCGAGTACAAAAAAACCGTGTTCAAGACACTCTTTAGGTCTCCAGCGATAAGGTCGTGAAAAAGCGTTCCTAAATAAACTCAATCGGTTTTTCATTGTTCAAATTTCGTGGCGAGAACTGTACTTTTTATTGAAAAAATTATGTTTATAATTAAAACATTATAATGAAATTATCAAATTAAATAAGTTATAGAAATCGAAAATCCACAAATTAATTAAAAAATACATGATTAGCTATGTAGCTTCTTTTAGTCAGGATCAATGTGTATACGTCTCATTTTGTTGTGTACATTGCACAAGGGGTGAGGGGAGGTACATATTACTGTAAGTTTAAATATCTTGCTAATTTCCGAAATTCGTGCAACTTTGTTTTTTCTGCTGACCATTTGTTCCCGATCTGCAAGTGTGCGCTACGTCGAATGAATTTGATTCCGTAATTTAAAAGTCTTACCGTAGCATACTACATATATGCAGAAATTATACTTGCTTATTGTTCTAAGCATACGTGGTTGGAGTTGACCCCAGAATTATAAAAATTTTCCGCAGAATCCGGAGAGACCCCAGAACTGAATTTTTGGCGATTTTTTTGCGGTTTAATCCCATCAGGCCGACAGACTCTTATCACTGTCCAAAAACAATGGTGGTAATATGTACCTGAAGAAATTCTGGAATATGTTATTGAGAATACCTGAACAATAGCAAAAAATTTCAATTTTTCAGCAAAATGTATGGAAAACGTCAAACGAAGGAGCGGGAATCACGTTTTGGTTGAAAGTCACACCTTACTTGATAAAGTATTGAAAAATAAACAAAAATTAATCCTTTTCATTAACATTGGACAGTTTGACCTTAATTTTTTGAGAATGTCAATTTACATTTTTCCATAAAGATTGGCATTTGTGGACTCGGTCATGCTTGGCTTGCTGAAAAACGAATACTCGTATACCTAATTTAAAAATCATTCAATGATGTTGAATGAGCAAATTTATGCAGATTTTGGCTTTTGTGCCATTTTAACGACCTTAACAGTTGTCTGCCGACCTGAGCGGTATTATTTGTACAGAAACAGCCTAAGGGACATACGGCTTTCAGATTTGCTCAAGACTACTGTACTTGATACTACATATTTACTGGTACTTTTGGGTTGAAAAATCTGTATTTCTTTGAGTTGAATACATTATACAGCCGCACTAATTTAAATAATAGGAAGTCGTCCAATGCGACAAAATAAAAAAAATAAAGAGAAAAAAGGAGAGGCAGATCAAGAATGGAAAAACCAATCGAATTCAAAGAAAAAAATTAAAAAAACATAAATAACCCTGCCAACTTTTAAAATTATAATATCTAGGCATGTCCCAAACCCCGGGCCGGAGCAAGGCTTGCCTCCGGGCCGGAGCTAAATAATTTGTAATTAATTGCAAAACTCTGAGATTTTCTTTAAATCAATCTTGGAAATCATCAGGAGCCATAGAAATGCGATATATTTCAGAAAATTGACGAATTCAAACGTCAAACTTTGATCGTTGAATTGTTTCTATAGCTCAAATGTACATTTGGACCCAACTTAAGCAATTTAAATTCAGCGTACTCGCTTTACTTTTTAAATTACTCATTGATAAATCTATTAATATTTATTATTAATATTACTATTATTATATCATTGATACATTTATGATTTATTTATTTATTTTATAGTTAATCTTGAAATAAATAGCCAAAATCGGATGACGAATAAATTTTTTTCTATTCTGTCAGATTTTATACTCGTAAATGAAATACGATGATCCGTTAACTCTGAACAGACGGAATGCATAAAATTGATTAAAGGATCAGCTTAAGAAAGGAGCGAGATTCGATGCTGTGATCGCAGTTCTTGGCGCCCTGACCTCAAAATCATATATAAATATTCTTTCGTAACTCACAATTTTAAGGAATTTCTTGAAAATCAAGCTTGTGCTGTCCGAAATATTTATCGCATCAGCCACAATCTTGGCAAGAAAAAGATGTTTTAAATTTGTACATCCATGATTTCTATGGCTTAGTACAGTCATGCAGAAGACACGACTAATTCGGAATGGAAAATGTACAATCGGTAGTCTGAAATCCAAGAAGTGCAATGTATATAATCGATAGATAAATTAGCTGTTTTTCTACTGAACCTTTAAAGCGGAAATTGGAACAAATATGATGTTAAACATTAAAATACATGCTTTGAACTGAAATGCTTATACTTTGTTTTGCTTGGTATTCTATTTCGAACTTTGAAATTACCTCAGAGTTCTTAACCTCCCCGGAAATCAGTCATGAAGCTTTGAAAATCTGAAGACAGTTGCACATTTATGATTTATCGCTAATAATTGTTATTTAATTGGACTGATTCAGTATCACGTGCATCATTTATATCTTTCAAACCATTTTTTAACTTCTTAAGCTTTTAACCTAAAGCCACTATACGGTGAGAAACCTGAAATTAATTCCCTTTTCACAATAATATGATTGAGTACTAATGTAAGAAAGTACCTTAAATAATTTTATGCGTACGCTTATAGGGTCCTTGCCCGGTGCTGGGCCATAAGCCCCGGCTAAAACGCTTGCCCCGGGACATCCCTAATAATATTTGAAAAATTTGAAATTCAAAATTATTTTTTCAAGGAAGGCAGCCTTCGATTGATACGCAACGGAGTCGGCATACACGAGCACGCGAACATCGATTTGCCGGGCATAAAAAACCTGTGGTCTTTGCGCTTCAACGTCGACGCGACGCCTCTGAACGCGCACGATTGTCTGGCGTTGGCGTTCGTCGGTCAAACCCGTACTTTGATGTTACAAAACGACGAAGTGGAGGAGTGCGAATTGAGCGGATTTCAATACAACGAACAAACCTTCTTCGCCGCCAATTTGCCCAAAAATAATTTGGTGGCCCAGGTGACCGAAACGGACGTTCGGCTGATTCGATGCGCCGGCGGCGGTTTGGCGGATCGTTGGACGGTCCCTTCTACCGTAATTTTTCTAAGTTTCAATTTAATTTTTTTGTATTTTATGGTAATTTTTAATAATTTTTCGATACCTTCGAGATATTTTTTTATTAATTTCTTCGAGCCAAGAGATGTATTGTTTAATCTAATATTATTAGAAATCTGATTTTCATTATTTTATTATCTAATATATTATTAAAATATGCCCAATACGATTATTCTTTGGCTCGCATAAGGGTTTTTTTGGTTCAAAAACATGATGATCTGGACAATTTGTCATCTTAAAAATCTCAAAATCTTCAAAACTTTCGAACCTTCACTTTTATGTTGAGGATTCTTTATATGTATTATGACAATTTATTCGATATGATTGATATTCGAACAGTTTTCGTGAATGACATAAAATTTTCCTGAATTCTGAATAGTTATGAACACGCATATACATAAGTCTGAAGATTGAAAATTTTTAGTGAATTTGCTTCATCTACTTTATTTTATTTTTTTACTTTTATGCACTTAATTCATTTAGTTTTTATTTTGTTTATTTATGTAATTTAACTTTTTATTTTAAAAATATTTTTGAATTCACTTCATTTACACGTATTTGTTTAATTTCCTTCATATCGAATTCGTATTCAAAAATTTATCTGCATGACTCTTACTCGCATCTCAGTGTCTTGCATAAGATCGACTTCGAAAAATTTCGAGAATTTAGGGTCTTGCATAGGAAAACAATATTGAAAATTAATCTGGATAATTATGACATGTCCAAACATAATCTGAGGGGGCAACCCCCTACCTTCCAGAAAAATTTTCGATTTTTCGAAAGTTTCTGAATATTTGTAGAAAAGGTAATTTTTTAGTGTTTTTAGCGATCAATTGCTCAAAAGTGTCCGATTTTTCGTGCCTCGCGCCATATACATACTCATTTTTCGACTATTTGGTTCAATTTATTCGCCTTTTTCGATGTTTTGGAAAGTTTTTCACGTTTTTATGTCCTGGAAGGATAGAGCATCGGCAGAAACGTCGGAAAACGATGTTTTTGTGACGCGTACCCACCTTTCTTGGGCCCAAAAAAGGCACTCCAAAAATTTTACTCCCCCTTCCCCCTCCGCTTGAGAATTACCATGCTGTGCATGTCTGGCCATGTCTATTGTTCTATCAAGCTTACGTTAAGTTTGAGCTCGGGTAAATAATAGTTTAGAGAAATAAGAGGGCGGACGTTGAAATTTTGGATTTTTTAGTTCAAAGTGCGCTAAAAAAACTATTACGACTGTCGCTTTAGTAGTTTTTTGTAGAATTTTAAATTTTTCTTTCGATGACTTTCAAGAATGACATCCTTCGTAATTTGGGTCACGAAGACCGGATTTTGTGTGCAAAAAAGTAGCCATTTGTGCGCAGCATTGTGTGCAAAAAAGCGATTTGTGTGCTAGTTTGTGTGCGAATTTAAAGGCATAAAATTCTTTTCACCAATTACCAAAGCTAATTTAAACGAACAAAAACTTGTTAAAAGCGATCACATTATACATTTCAACATTTTCGAACGTTAAATTTTGGCGACGATGTGATTAGAATTGCTTTGCGTTGAGAAAAACGATCGCTCCACACAGTGTTTTTTGTGTACAAGGTCCGTTTGTACATGTATACAAAGATGGTCCCTAAAAGTCTTTGTACGTTGTGTACACACAAATTTTTGGGTACTATAATACGGTGCAGTAGCGATTTTAGTGTGGCAAAAACAGAGTTGTTTGACCTTTGGTAGCGTATTTTTTGCTAATTTCTGAGTTTCTGAAGGCAAAAATCATTAATAATCGTCTCAAAACGGCGCGAAGCGCCGAAAAATTTGACAATGTTCCTTTCAAAATGCGATTTCTGACATATAAAAATATATAGAACACACAATTACTCATTTCGGCGCCTAGCGCCAAAAATTTTTGCGAATTTTAAACCTTTCTTGCAGTTTTTGTCTTCCCAAAAATCTTTGTACATGCACAAAGACGGTCCCCGAAAGTCTTTGTACATCGGGGAAAATCTTTGCCGAATACAAAAAAAGCACTGGCTTAACATCAACATAAACAAGTGGAGTATATGTACAAAGTGTTCAGTCGTTTGTCCGGGTCTTTCTCGTTGACAAATTTTTCCACGTCAAAGTTTTCGGTCAAACTTCCATCATATTTTTCCGTCATAGATGCATCCAAAAGTTTGGCTGCGTCTGAATACATTTTCCGCTGGGCTTCTTTTGTTAGACCTCCCTTTTCCAAATTCGCTGTTGTGCATCTGGCAGAAAATCGGGCGTGGCAACGTTAGACAGTTCGTCTCTAAAGACATAATTTTCGATCAATTTTTCAGCTCGGTGCGCAGTTACAGCATCTTCGGTTAGCAGGCTCAAAACGCACGTATTTTTGAGTAGTGCTGGCCATACATGATATTGGGTGGGTTCAGCCCCCCTCTGAAAAATTTTCGCCAACCCCCCCCCCATTTTTCCACCCTCTCCCAGAATCCCCAGGATTAGCTATCTTCGAAAGTTCTCAAAAATTTTCTGGAAATTTTGTAGAAACGATGCTTTTTAAAGCGTTTTAAGCTATTTATTTGCTCAGAAGTGCCAAATTTTCGACGCTTGGCGCCATTATACTCATGTTTTGACTATATTTTGTTCAGTTTGTTCATATTTTCAATTTTTTTGAAATTTTTTATGTTTTTATGCTTTAAAAAGATAGAGCATCGTCAGGAACCCTGTAAAAATGATGTTTTTGACGCGAACCTACATACCATTTTTTGACCTAAAAAAGGTACTTTATAATTTCATCCCCCCAGAATTCCCATGCTGTGCATGTATGATGTTAGCAATAGAAAAAAATGAAAAGCAAAATGAGTGCAAAATGCTGAACGTGCGCATCAAAATAGTAGTTTTGTGCGCAATTTCAAGGAAAAACTCCGATTGTAAGCAATTGTGTGGCAAAGTAATCGAATCATGTGCAAATGTGTACAATAAGGAAGCATCCCATCGCTTCAAAAATTGTGTATTTACACTTCTCCTACATTGCTGAATCCATCAAAGCAATAAAAAATGTGTGTTTGCACACAAAATCCGGTCTCTACTCTAGTCGTAATGAATTTTGGGCAGTAAATTTTCGATTTTTGCTGCTGAATTTGACTGGCATGGCAACGCCCACGCTATTTCGCAAATTATTGTATGCAAAGTTACATATAAATAGTCTTCCATTTATTCCCTATTCGTTTGAAAAATCCATTTTTAGAGATGCAATTAACTTCATCTCTTATTTTCGAATATAGTTTTATTTTTTAGGTCCTGATTTTGTCGAATTTTTCTTTGAATTTAGGATCATTAGATTTTTTGATTTTTATGATTAGTCAATTCTTTTAAAAAATTGTTGAAATTTTATTCAAACTTTCTTTTTATGTACTAGGAATCAATTTGCTTATATTGCTGCTAATTCGGACCTTTTTCAGGCATTTTTAGGTCCTTTTCACGTACAGAAATATAACATTTCTTTGAGTTTTAAAAATGTTTTACTTGACTTTATTTTACTCGATGATTTTCCTAATTTTAATTTTGCCTAATAATCTCGTATTCAACTGAAAAAGTGGCGTATTTTTGAGTCGTCTTCCGAAAACGCAATCGGCGGCGGCGACGTCGGACGTCGCGTTAACGTTGTCGTCTGCAACGCGGCTGGGGGCCAAATTTTGGTGGCTTCTGGTCGAGACCTATTCTATTTAACGGTGGAAAATGAGTAGGCATACTGTAACTCATGCATGCTAATGCACGAACTTTTGGGAGGGGGTTCTCGACCATTTTTAGGAGGAGGGTAGGAGACCTTCAGTTTTTGGCCAAAAACGACTAAAAAACACTAAAAACGGCGAAAAAAATCGCAAGCTTTTTCAAAAATGGAAGGTGGGTCAAAATCTTTCTGACTTTGGGGGATAAGGTACGGCCAACTTTTGGTGGAGGATCGCACGCCCGCTGTTACATGTCCGCATGCAACTGGCGATGGAAGGATCCCCCATCCAAAGTTGGTCGTCTCCATACTATATACATGTGCACCAACCGAATTCTGGGGGTCTGAATGAAGCTAGGGGTCTGAATTGGGGCAAAACTTGTAAAAATGGCAAAAATATGCCGAAAATTCAATTATCGGGGTCTACTGTAATTGTGGGAATATTTCAGATTGTCGGAGGTCTAAAGCTTCAGCAACCCCTACGTCCATGCGTTGTCGTCCCTCCCCCGATCTCATTGTAGTCAGATATTTTTCATTCCAGCCCTTCCCACATTTTTCTTTTTAACTTGCATTTTTTGGCCACTTTTAAGTGTTTTTGTGTTTTTTGGCAAAAAATCGAAGTTCATTTGCCACTCCCTCCTAAAAATGGTTAGATTAACCCCACTCAAAATTTTGAGCTGTTGCGTGTCTGCTTTAAACGCCCTTGGGCGTGATGAGGTTTCAGAATCCGATGGACCCCAGAATTGGATTTTCGGCGGTTTTTCCGCGATTTTGCCCCATCAGACTTCCAGTTTGGTTGCTGGCCATAAATGTAATTAAAGCGAATAAAATGAATAAAATAAAATAAATAAAATATAATGAAAATGAATAAATATAAAATAAAATAAAATAAAACGAATAAAGGGCAGAGTTCTTGTTTTAGAACCCAGGATGCCCACTGCCTACCATTATTCACTGTTTAGAGTCGAGTCTCAATATTTTTGTAAATCTCGCTATTCTGGCATCAATTATACTTACATACTTTTCCACATTATTGAGCGAATTTGGTCATAAAAATCTATTAAGACATTTAATACATATGTCATCACAAAAGAACCTCAATTTATGGTTTGCTGATGATATCGATCACTTTTGCGAAAAAATCTTCGATTTTCGCCTCTTTCGAGTCTTAATCTTGCTTTTGTTTTTCTCTATAAATTTTTCATTCTTTCATAGAATTATAGGTCATAGTGGACCAGTGTTTTTTGTACTCGGCAAAGATTTTTCCCGATGTACAAAGACTTTTCAGTACCGTCTTTGTACATGTGCAAAGATTTTTGGGAAGACAAAATTGCAAAAAAGGTTTGAAATTCGCGAAAATTTTCGGCGCTTCGCGCCGAAATGAGTTATTGTGTGTTCTATATATCTATATAATGGCAGAAATTCCATTTCAAAAGGAAAAATGTTAGATTTTTCGGCGCTCCGCGCCGTTTTAAGACGATTCTTAGTGATTTTTGCCCTTAGAGACCCAGAAATTAGCTAAAATACTCTACCAGAAGTCGAACAACTCTGTTTATACTACACTAAAATCGCTACTGTACCATATTATAGTACCCAAAAACTTGTGTGTACAAAATGAACAAAGATTTTTGGGAAGACAAAAACTGTAAAAAGGTGTAATTTTCCCAGAAATTTTCGGCGCTTCGCGCCGAAATGAGTAATTGTTTGTCATATATATCTTTAAAATGACAGAATTTGCATTTCGAATGGAAAAATGTCAAATTTTTCGGCGCTTCGCGTCGTTTTGAGACAATTTTTAGTAATTTTTGCGTCAGAAACCCAGAAATTAGCTAAAATACACTACCAAAGATCGAAAACCCTGTTTTACCACACAAAAATCGCTACTGTATCATATTATAGTACACAAAAATTTGCATGTACAAAATGTACGAAGACTTTTGGGGACCATCTTTGTACATGTAGAAACGGACCTTGTACAAAAAACACTGTAGTGAACAGAACTTGAAATTCTTCTGTGGTTCTGGTGGGAGATCTTAAAGATTTCCAAGTATTCTAAAAAAGGCGAAAAAAATGATGGCATGCGCAAAAAACACTATTTTTGGATACCTATTCCTCATCCAGCTTCTAGCCTTTGGCATTAGAGATTCGCGAAAAATCTCTCATCAATGTGAATACTCTGATTCTGCTTTAGGCATCTTTTGACGTATATAAATATTTCGATATGCTATTGTACGAACGTACGAGTTCGTACACAAGTTCACTGCATGGGCATGGGGGTGAGAGGGGGTATTACTCCTACCTAAGGCTTTGGAAAACCAGGTACTATTAGGCGATTTTGAAAAAACGGAAGGTGCTGCAAGACAATTTTGAGCTTGCTGTGGAAAAATGGCCGAAAATTCTACCTAAAAACGGCAAAAATATCACAATTTTTCGGGCGCTTCTCGCCGTACTAATAAATTTTTTGTATTTTTCATGGCCAGAAACTTTTAATTGGCTAAATTTCACTAATAAGGGTCAAGAAATTCAGTTTACAGCACGTAACGTGCTACTGTACCATACTATAGTACTTTAAAATTTACGTGTACTAAATGTACATTGACTTTTGGGGACCATCTTTGTACTTAGTACAAACCAGGCACGTATTTCTGGGGAATGGGGGAGTTCGGACCTCCCAAATTCAGAAAAATCGGAAAAATAGGACTTTTTAAACGTTATTTTGTGCTATTTTTGGCCTTTTCGGGCTTAATCCCCCAAAAATCGGTGTTGGTCCCCCCAAAATAGGACGGCCTGCTACGTGCCTGGTACAAACAGACCTTGTACAAAAACTATGACCACAATTTACTTTCTGACCATCCATGGATTTCACTATCCCTCCGGCCACCTCTGCTTTGCTCACATATGGTAAAGCTCCAAATTTTAGGAAGATAGTTTCATATATATGTAGGTACACAGCTGGTCATTTTTTGGGGCTGTTTTAATCGCCCGTTTTCATTCATGATAAAATAGGCATCAAAATCATTCAGCAAAAACAAATGTTTGGACAAAAATCTGAGTGGGGCGAAAATCGAATTATGTCTTTTGAGACTGGGACGGGTGGAGTTGGGTAAATAACGTCGTTTCCTCGTGTTACGCGTAAGATAGGCTCAAAATTTTAAGATAGTCTGGTCATTTCGGAGAATGTTTTTCTTTGAATTTTTTGCCGAAATCGGAAAAAAGCCTGGAAATTGTCCGAAAAATCCACGAAGCTCAGAAAGCCACAACGTTTGGTGGAGGATTGACGGGAGATTTAATACTTTTTTACTAATTTAGTTTGATTTTTTGGGGGTCAAGCCCAAAAAGGCCAAAAATAGCACAAAATAACGTTTGAAAAGTCCTATTTTTCCGATTTTTCTGAATTTTGGGGGTCTGAAATCCCCATTTCCCTAATAGATACGTGCCTCTTTAAATAGCTAAAAGTGATTTTTTGGGCTAATTCAGGAAAATTGTCGAAGAGAATCGATGCACATTGGAATTCGAAATAGCTTGCTTGGACATGAGTCTGACCGGCGAATCGGGTTTGGCCGAAATTTGCGCCGTCGGTCTGTGGACTGACATTTCAGTTCGCCTGCTCCATCTGCCTTCAATGAAGCTAATTAGCTGCGAGCAATTGGGTGCGTTTTCGGGAAACAGCTTTTCCCCTCTTTTAATTTTTTATTTTTTTTAAAGTTGCTTTTTTACGCTTTGATACGGCTAAGTCCAAACGTTTTGGCAAATTCATCCCACTTACATGCATTTGCGGGCCGTAAATTTGACGCAGGCATTGTAATTTATATACAGGGTGGCGCACGTATCTATTCCATATTTCGTTTATCTATAGCTACAAAAGCTTTCATTTAAACAACATAAAATTTTACCAGGTTATAAAGGAACCATACAAGTTTTATTACGCAAAGTTTCATATTGTCAGAATCTATATTTCGGGAGTATTATACTTTTGTGTGAATACAATCATTTTCGGAAATTTCAAATTAGGTTCGCAACGACTGAGCAAAACTTTTTAGCTTATTTCAACTTAAACATCATTAAAAACGCAAATAACGCGATTTTCTCGATTTTGAATGTTCAAAGAGCGCATTTTGTTACACATCAGCTTTCATAAATTACACAGAGAAAAGAAGCAGATAGCGTCAAGTTGAAAAAACTAGGAGGCCAAAGCAGTGTTTTTTTGTACAAGGTCCGTTTGTACATGTACAAAGATGGTCCCTAAAAGTCTTTGTACATTTTGTACACACAAATTCTTGGTTACTTTAATATGGTGCATTAGCGATTTTAATGCGGTAAAAACAGAGTTTGGTAGTGTATTTTAGCAAATTTATAGGTTTCTGAGGGCAAAAATCACCAAGAATCGTCTTAAAACGGCGCGAAAAATTGACATTTTTCTTTTGAAATGCAATTTCTGCCATTATAAAGATATATAGAACACACAATTACTGTAGTCATTTTGGCGCGAAGCGCCGAAAATTGTTGCGAATTTTAGACCTTTTTGCAGTTTTTGTCTTCCCAAGAATCTTTGTACATGTGCAAAGACGGTCCCGAAAAGTCTTTGTACAACGGGAAAACCTTTGCCGAATACAAAAAACACTGGGCCAAAGCAAGGAAGGCGAATTCACGACTCATCCAGCCTTGGTTGGCCTCATCATTCTCCTGACTTAGCGCTGTGCGATTTTTCTTTGGGGAGTTATTAAATCTAACGCTTACAGAACGTGCCCGTTAAACATTCAGGAATTGAAAAGTCGGATTATTAACGCCTTAGTTAAAGTTACACTCGAAATTCACCTAAGAGTCTTGAATGAGAAGTCTCTTCGTTTTTTAAATTTCGGAAAACAGTAGTGATCGCATAAAAGTGTATTTCTCGCGGTATACATAATTTGACACTGTAAAACTTTGCAAGATAAAACTTTTACGCTTGTTCCATAATCTGGTAAAGTTTTATGTTATATGAATGAAAACTGATGCAGCTATGATAGAAAAAAAACTATGGAATAGATACGCGCGCCACCCTATATAACTCATTTCGGCTAGCTATCGCATGTCCTGCTGTAATAACGACGGTTTACGGAACGGCTCTAAATTTAGGTTGGGGTCCCCCCGGTTAGTTTTAGGGAGGGTCCCCGGTTAGTTTAGGAAGGATGTGGAGTGATGCCTCCGATTTTTGGCCGAAAAAGCACCTTAAAATGGCCCAAAAATGCAACTTTTACTTTGGGTAAAGATAGGGGGTGTAAAAATTTTCCTGACTCTGGATGTGATCAAATTTTCTGGGGGATGTCCCCCATCCTCCTATTAATTGTGTGGTCTAGGACAGCCCCACCTATAGTTGGCCGTACTATCTATCCTCAAAAGTTGAGATTTTTCTAAAGCACAAATTTCGCCCAATTAAACTTGCCTCTTTAAGTTATTTTTTGGCCGGTTTTTTACCATTTTTAAAGCCATTTTTTTCAGGAGGAGAGATCATACCGCGTTCGGTACTTATTTGCCGGTTCGAAGGCTTACTGTATTTGCTGGTCGCTTTGGGCGACGGGACGCTCGTTTATTACCGAATGCATGCCACGAGCGGAGCGTTGATGGACAAGAAAAAAATGACTCTGGGAACGCAACCGGCTACGCTGAAAACTTTCCAGTCCAGGTGGGACATTATGGGGCTGAGATTCTAATCTTGTATTACCGTATACACTTGCTAAAGAAATTGTATTTTCGGCCTATTGATGGAGAGGGTTAGTGGGCTGAATGTGAGTATTGAGATCAGTCATGTATGAAGAGAGTACAATGAGGAGAATAGTAGTAATGAGGGATGGGGGAATACACCACGTGGAGAGGCCCTGGCCCCAGACTAAATTATTACATTACTATAAAAGGAACTTATTAACGTGGTGCGACTGGCCCAGTGAAGCTCAGTTGGTAAACCCGCAGATTTTAGAAATAAACGATGCTTAGTAGCTGCTAAGGTTCAACTCCTGGTGTCCACAACTTTCTTGCATTCTGTAAGAGCCTGACGACGACGGTAGGTATTACTGCCGAAACGTAGCATATTATTCTTAACTGTATTGTACTTACGGATTTGAATGAAGTGTTATTATTATTTTCATGTGACTGCCAATAGGCCAAAAAATACTCTTTCTTCTAGATATGAACCAGTCACAAACATTTAGAAGTCAGTTGTATACACTTGCGTGAGACTTGAGAGGAAAGTATTATTTCATTTTCGTATTGAATCTAATATTTTGCGCCATTCTATTAATATTTTAGAAGTTTTTGTTGTTTTATTGATTTTTTCGTTCGGAGTCCGTCATCGCTGCTGTTTCCCCGAAATATAAGCTATTTTAACCCTTCCCTCCTTTTTCGCCCCCTACTTTTCGGCAAAACTAGCACTTTAAGAGGTTTTGGCGTTTTTGACCTTTTCAAAGAATAATCGACTATCACATACCAATTTCGGATCGTTACGTGTGTGTGTGTGTGTGTGTGTGTGTGTGTGTGCGTGTGTGTGTGTGTGTGTTGGCGATCTCATTTTTTTAGACCTTTTGAAATTTTTCTGACCATAACGTATTTAATATTTTCTGACTTTTTTAATTTTTTGGTACTATTTGCTTGTTTGCATACTTGCTTAGGCGGGAAAGGCAAGCAGGCTTGCCTATCACGAAATGATACACAGTCGTTTGACTAGAATCTTCCATTGTTGACGGTCTCGGCTAATGTGGTCAGACATATGTACATGTAACGGCTCGAAATCGGGGGGGGGGGTCCCGGCTATTTTTTTGGGGGGGAGTGAAATGACTTCTTAATTTTGGTCAAAAACGGCCAAAAAAGCCTAAAAACGGCTAAAAAATTCGATTTTTCCCCAAAAATTGGGGGTCAAAAATTTTCTGGCTTCGGGGGATGGGGGGCGTCCGATTTCGGATGGTAGATCCCCTGTCCTCCTATTACATTTATGTGGTCAGATGTTTGATCCAGGTTTTGAAATAGTCCTTGCGACTCGGGTTGAATGGTATTTAGTATAATTTCCTCAGGTTCTTTGTGAACTTGTCGTTTCATTGTTTGTTTAACACCTCCTGTGGGTCTTTTCCAAGTTAGATCATTTGTACTTAAGAACGTTGAGGAAGAAGACGTTCTTCCGGCATTCTTAGGTAGTGACATTTCCAACGTCGACTTTCAATGACTTCCAATCAGTGTTTTTTTGTATTCGGCAAAGATTTTTCCCGATATACAAAGACTTTTGGGGACCGTCTTTGTACATGTATGTATATACAAAGATTTTTGGGAAGACAAAAACTGCAAAAAAGGTTTAAATTTCGCAAAAAAATTTTAAGCGCTTCGCGCCGAAATGAGTAATTGTGTGTTCTATATATCTTTATAATGTCAGAAATTGCATTTTGAAAGGAAATATGGAAATGTGTCAAATTTTTCGGCGCTTCGCGCCGTTTTGAGACGATTATTAGTGATTTTTGCCTTCAGAAACCCAGAAATTAGCTACAGTACACTGCCAAACGTCGAACAACTCTGTTTTTGCCACACTAAAATCGCTACTGCACCGTATTATAGTACCCAAAAATTTGTGTGCACAAAATGTACAAAGACTTTTAGGGACCATCTTTGTACATGTACAAACGTAATTTGTACAAAAAAACACTGCTATCCGATATGCTTTGGATTTCGGACTGTACGTCTTGAAGCATCTATAGTCAGAAAAATCTAAATCGTTTTCGGTCTTCGACTATATAGTGGCCATGATGTTTCGCATCCATTTGTTCTGATGTTATTAATGACCAATCAGTGAATGCTATATAAATAAATAAGTATATGTTTTTTTATAAATAGAGGAAAGTTGAAGACATAAAAATATACAAACTGAGGGGAATGTGTATTTGCCCGATATCATCCGTTATCTGAGTATCTTATTTTACACTTTTTCCAGTCTTTTCTTATTTAAGTGAAATTATTGAAATCTTTTAATGAAAAACTTGGCAATTTTTGATTTTAGTCAGTAATTGAATACCGCCTGGTCCATCTCAGAAAAATATCATGTTTTGCACGTACATACATATACGCGTTTTTGTCATTTTCTTGCTTTTGAAGAGGCGCCACAAATGTTTTCGGTTGTTCCGACCGACCGACGATAATCTATTCGAGTAACCAAAAATTGGTATTCAGCAACGTTAATTTACGCATTGTGACCCAAATGTGTTCGCTCAATACGTCCATTTATAACGATTGTTTGGCAATGACGGACGGCCAAACACTGATAATAGGCTCGGTAAAATGAATAGTGTTATTAAAATTATTTTTCAGGTTTAATTATTAAAATTAAAACAGTGAATAGTCGTGCGCTATATGCACAACATGGGAAACGAGTGTGAGCATAACACGGGGATGGTGGATCCCCCACCCGAAGTTGGTCGCCCCCCATCCCTCAAAGTCGGAAAATTTCTGACCCCCCTTCGATTTTTGGAAAAAAACTGGCTATTTTTAGGTGTTTTTGGCCAAAATATGGAAGGTCATTTACTCCCTTCACCAAAATTGGCCGCGGACACCATCACGCATGGGACTGGGGGTCAGGACCCCCAGAGTCTGAAAGACCCCCAAAATCGATACACTCCCAGAATTGAATTTTCGGTGCTATTTTTGGCATTTTGGCTCCATCGGACCCCCGTAGAATTCAGTTGCTGTCCATGTATGCCCCTACCCAGAATTTCGAATGCCCCACCCAAAATTTCGAGCCGTTAGGAGGGTCAATCCTAATTTTTTCTGAAATAACATCTTTTTTGTCGTTTCTGACAGCTCTTCTTCCTAGAGGATAAAAACAATTTGCTATTGAGATTAAATGAACTTTGACAAAATATAGTCAAAAAGGTTGTTTGATGCGATGCGCTAAAAAGTCATATTTTTGAGCCCGAAATTCGCTTAGAATAGGGCATTGTTTATAAATTTAAAGTGCATTATTAGCACATTCTGGGAGAAAAATTTTGCGGGATGTGAAAACCTCCAATCCTGGCGCCTCATAAATCATGTATGCTTGATCATGCGTGAAGCAAATTTCAGCCCTTATTTGATATTAGGCAGTCAAATGTTGCATTTTAAAAAATTATTATTTTGCAACTTTTTTATGTATGCTTTACAATTCGCAGGTAAAACACTTATGTGAAGGTTATTGAAAATAATTTTCATCCACTTCATATTTTTCGTGAAAAATCGCTAAAACTTCAGAAAATATTCACAATCAGTCCTAAAACTCCCTCATTTATGTATAAATTCAGTTACAGTGAGTCATTTCAGGCGCAAGATTTTTCTAACAATCCATAAAAGAGTGTATTGTATGCAGGCCCGTATCCAGGATTTTATTTGGGGGGGGCAAAATTTTTTGAGATCAGATATCTCGAGGACCATTATGGAATAGGCAAAAATAGATGCAGTTTTGAGCTTATCTCGGCGAGCTCTATACGATAGTGAATAAAAATTTCGAAATAAAGTTTCAAAAATGTTCCATTTTATTCAATACTGATTATACAGCAAATTTATCATTTAAGCTATCTGCACAACCGATTTCTCATCAATCAATTCACGATTACTTTCTTATCTCCTGTCTTTGTATTTAATTATTGTGCTTTACGGTGAAAAATAATACAGATAATAATAATTCGGCGCGAAAAATTTCCATGTTCGGTTTGTCAAGCTTAAATTTGAGCGGTTTTGAGCCGGCTAGAAGACAAAAACCATAGATAAACAAGAAATAGGACACGAAGCGCCCTGAAAATTTCATGTTCTCCATGTCATGACTCAAATTTGAGCTGTTTTGAGTGAGCTATAGAAGGCAAAAACTATAGCTGAACAATGAATCCGGCGCACAGCGCCGGGAAAAATGTACATGCTCTTTATGCCTAATTCAAATTTGAGCGATGATTTTTAGCGGGTTGGGATGACAAAACTGTACATGAACAATAAATTCGGCGCGAAGCGCCGGAAAATTTTGAGAAATTTTGAGTTTACTAGCTCAATAGTACGCTAAAAACCTGTTTTGGCGGTGTTTTAGACGCACTTCGCCAATTTTCCATTCATCATTGCTTGGGAGAAACAAAAAATTTTTCTCCATTTCGGAAGGGGCGCCCCCACCCCCGATTTCTGGATACGGGCCTAGTTGTATGCATGTAAAATTTGCTAAAGCTTTACGAGAATTCGAACTAGTACATACATATACATATCATAATTCTGAGGATGATAGCGCGTCATCTTTCTTGGCGACCAATGTAAGAATGCATGAAGTAACATAAAGTTGCATGCGCCTCTGATTCGTACCTGAGCAATGGTCAGTGATTCGGCCTATGCAAATTTCCAGTGAAAAATGTTGATGTCCTGATTTAAGAAATCGTTGTCTAATGTTCAGATCTAAAGTAAATTCCGAGTCTAAAAGCCGTTTGTGCAGCTCGGAAAAGTGGTTTTTCAGCTTTGAATGTTGGTGGTTGTCCGGACTCAGAAAATGGTTGTCCAGGTCCAAAAAACTGGTTTTCCTTGTGCTTAAAAAATTGTTATTCGGGTATCAAAGTTGAATTTTAAGTTTTTACATTACAAAACGTAGCCACGTCCAAACAACCCTTTCGCTCCGTCCAACTTTTGTCTCAGCCTTTCATGTGGACGGGCCTAAAGTTGTTACTGCCGACGTGTTATACAAAGGCGTTGGGGTGATCGGGGTATTACTCCCCCAGAGCGTAAAAACTGATAGCCATATAGCCCTTTTGGCCGAAAAAATAGATATTATACTGCCATTTTTAAGCTGAGAAAAGTAGCTACAACGCCTTTTCTTGACTCAGAAATATTTTGTGTGAGTTCAGATATATCATATCGTAATTTTCTGTGTTTCAAAAGGATTTAGCGATTTTCCTTATTTTAAAAATGGCTATATCTATTTAGTCTATTGAGCTTCCAAAAAGACTGTAGTTATGCTCATATATGATCTTTCGGGGGTTCCCACCCCCCCAACCCGCAATTCGCAATATTTTGAAAGTTTCCAGAAAATTCGTAGAAAAGGCGCTTTTTTCAAGCGTTTTTAGCTATCTATTTGCTCAAAAGTACCAATTTTCACCCATGTTTCGACTATATTTTGTTCAATTCGTTCGACTTTTTTGAATTTTTCTTATGCTATAGAGCGTTGTAAGAAACGCCAAAGAACGATGTTTTTGACGCGTACTTTCCATTTTTGGGCCCAAATAGGGCACTTTAAAAATGCACCCTTCCCCAGAATTCCCACGTCGTGCATGCCTGGTTATGCTCGTGAGTTCAAATAGATTATGCATGTAGGTTGACGAAATACAAAAGCTACACATTCGTACGGTACCGTTGGGCGAAACGGCCCGTCGCATCGCTCATCAATACGCTACGAAAACCTTCGCCGTTATAACCATCAGGCACGAAGTAATGTAAAAGTATTTATAACCACACGTGGGCGTGGTGGGGGGTTAAAGGTATGCACCCCCAGAGGGCCGAATACCCCCAGAAGGACGAATACCCCCTCGTTACAAATTGAAATCCACCCCCTCCAAAGAATTCAATTTTTGAAAGTTGTTGTTGTTTTTGCTATTTTTGATGCCAATGGATAATGCTCAATGAGAAACGTTGAAAAATGGTGCTTTTACGCCATACCACCATTTTTAAGACCATTTTTTGACCTTGAAAAACCTTGTACAGCCCCCTTAGAATTTTGTTGCTGCCCACCTGTTTATTACCTGTTATACCAGTGCCTTTGGCTACTTATAATTATTTGTTTTTTCTTTGCAATACAATAACGTAAAGTTTCATTTAGTTTTAATCACAAGAAATACGCGGAAAATTAGTGTTTTGAATCCTCATAATTTCTATGAACGTTATTTTTTACCATCTCCCGATTTATTATTCATTTCGTCGGAATAATCGTCATCGCTTATATTAAGCACATTCTGCTCTAACTTATGTAAATACGTTTTTAGAGAAAAAATTCCGGAGGAGATTTTGCAAATTAGTATTAGGGAATTGATTACGCTTATCGTAATTTGCATTGGTCAATGTGAGATTATATCAAAGTAATCCCAAACCATAAGTATCTCAAAGTGATGGATAGATTAGCCCACCCAAGATCGATTTTCCCTCATCCCCTAAGGGCATAAATTTTTATGCTTCCCATCGTAATTTAGCGTAACAAAATTGTTTTTTTAGGTCTGTTTCAGGTGTTTTTTTCCACTTTTTCCCAAAATAGAAGGTCGTTAATTTTTACATTTAAATCTAAGTCTTAATTTCGGCTTCCGTCTCGCTATTCATTTCCGGATCAGTAACCGACCTTCTTTTTTATTCGCATTAGCCAAAAGTTCCTAGCATAGTATAGAAAACAAAAAATTCATGTCGAAAGTTAGACAATAACCCATTTTTGGAGGTTAGGGACTTACGACTTCGAATGGAAAAATATAGCAAACAAAAGTACGATAAAACTAAGAAATACATACATATATCACATACAGGGTATTTAAAAAACGGTACAGTAGTTTTTTAATACCCTGTAAGAGCTTACGTCCAATGTTTGCTTGCTTGTTTTACTTAAATTTTGTAAGAATGGAAAGGTTTCTTCTGAATCCATGGCTTTTCTTGAATGACTACATAGTTCGAGTTTTGGCACAAAATTTTTTTCAGATTTTTGCCGAAATTGCTATGGTCTCTGATAATTTGTTAACCAATGCAAGTAGACTGCTGAAATTTTAAGCCTTTAGAGAGACAAACATGAATAACTGTATATAAAAAATTTTATTCAACACGTTCGATAAATCTTGCTGTGAATTTACAATAAGTGGGATTCATAATGGCCTCTTTCAGCTTCTACACACAGTTTTAAGCAGTGGCAGAACTGATCGACGAAATAAATGATTTTTGCTGACGTTTCCAGGCTCAAAAATTTGCTTTTTCAATTGTGCAACATTCTTTTTAGGCGCTTGTTTTGAACACGAAGTTTTGCAACTTCCTTCGAGCTGTCAGGTATCAACATTTAGGCAAAAATCATCGAAAAATTTTTCCGCCGAAACCACGGTTTTTTTTGTATTCGGCAAAGATTTTTCGCGATGTTCAAAGACTTTTTGGGGACCGTCTTTGTACATGTACAAAGATTTTTAGGAAGACAAAAAGTGCAAAAAAGGTTCGAAATTCGCAAAAATTCTCGGCGCTCCGCGCCGAAAATGAGCAATTGTGTGTTCTATATATCTTTATAATTTCAGAAATTGCATTTTTTGAAAGGAAAAATGCCAAATTTTTTTGGTGCTTTGCGCCGTTTTGAGACGATTATTACTGATTTTTGCCCTCAGAAACCTAGAAATTGCCAAAATACGTAACCAAAGGTCGAACAACTCTGTTTTTGCTACACTAAAATCGCTACTGTACCATATAATAGTACCCAAAAATTTGTGTGTACGATATGTACAAAGACTTTTTAGGGACCATCTTTGTACATGTAAAAACGGACCTTGTACAAAATAAAACACCGGCCAAAACTCGAAATATGTAGTTTTAGGAGAAAGCATTGAATTTAGAAGAAATCTATCCCATTTTATAAAATTTTACCAAACAATCTATGTAACAAACATTGGACTTCACTTTTGTAACACCTGGGAAACGAGCTTGACCAATGCTTCGCCTTTTTGCGGTATCCAATTTTTCAGGTATTCTGGTCAATTTCCATAAAAGGGTTGCCGCATTTTCATTAAATATTTGTACATATTGCGTACAGTTTTTTGTACTAGGAAATGTAATGTATCGAATAATTTTGATGCTGCTTTTTGAAAATGATCTTCGTCCTAATTTAATTAGTTTTTCAGCAAGCTCGAAGCTCGTTTACAAAGGATATAGACTCTATTGAGAAAAAAAATTGTCTCTTTAGCTTGCATGTTTACGAAACAAGCGCCTAATTCACAGAACCTTCGACCCATTGCTGGATAGACCCGGCCATACCTGGGCGTTGGGGGAGGGTTTGGGGGTATGCACCCCCGAGAAACCAAAATACCCCCATTCAGAAACCAAAATACCCCCCAGAATTTCATTTTTTTATTTTTTTCGCAATTTTTGATGCTAATGGATAGTGCTTGATGAGAAACGTTAAAAAATGGTGTTTTTTCACCATACCACCATTTTTAAGGCCATTTTTTTACCTTCGAAAATATTGCACCCCCCAGAATTATAGTGCCGCCAAACTATGGACCCGGCCCGTTGCCGATTAAGGGCGATATGAGGCATTGCTCACTTTGTAAAATTTCAATGGCTAATTTTAAATGTATCTTTCAGTTGAGTTTTACTAGCAATGTACTGTTTTTCAAATATCAATATGATAGAAAATGAATAATTCCGGAAAATTTCGAAAACGTTAATACATACAGCATTGCAGACACACGGTCAAAAGTTCTAGGAGGGAGCAAAGCGGATTTTCTTGGGGGTACGCCCGTATCTAGAATCCGGCCAGGGGGGATGAACCCGAATTTCATGGGCTAATATCGTGGAAATTTCGTAGGGATAGCTCGTAAAAACCGCATTTTTCAAGCTTTTTCAAACATGCTCTATCCATTAAGTTTAAAGTTCAAATTTTTCCGAAAAAATTTTTGTAGAAAATATGTCACATACGGCACGAAGCGCCGAAAATTTGACCATTTTCGGGCAAACAGACGCAATTTTATCATCGTTCCATGCATTATCTTACCTGCCAACATTTTTTACGGCCGAGTGGGCGGCCGCCCCCCGCCCGCCTCCCCTCCCAAAAATACGGCTCTGGGGGGTTGAACGAGTATCTAATTTTGTTATATATTGTCAAATTTTGAAACTTCGTTGAATTTTATTCTTCATAAATGTTTTCGCTTAAATTTGCATGAAAACAAATGAAAATACCATGAAATGACCTGTAATAGAAATAATGGAAGAAAAGTGTTTGGATGAACGAATTTAACGGTCTACTACTCGGAAAATTTGTACATGTACTTGAAAATATACTGTCAGACGTCGTTTGACGCTTTTTCATGGTTCGAGCATCGCGTTTTGGTTTGAAAATAGTCTGATGGATTTTAAAAGTCATGTTATTGGATACTTCTTCCATCCCATACCCTCAGTGTGCATGTGTAAAAACAAAGTTTATAGATTATCTTTACGTCACATGTACATACAAACATAAACATGCAGTTTCAGCGCTAAAAATCTATAAACAAATTGGCCTTTTGCATAGAGCTTCACTAATAATAGTTGTTTGAAACGATTTTTCTACAGGTTCAAGATTCGGACGGTACGCGGCTTCATACTCGGCAATCGGCTAGTCTGTTGGCTCAAACGACCAGCCATAGCGGCCAGGCGGCGGCGAATCGGGCGTCGGCGGCCGCCGGCGCCGCCGCCGCTGCGGCTGCATCGTCGAACTCGGCGACGGCGGCGCCGTCGAACGAATTCGAAGAAGTCGAAGTAAGAAGTGAAACGAAAACTAAACAAAAAAATGGAAGACTAAATTCATCGCTTTAAAACTTTATCTATTTGTGTATTTTTGCGATGTAAAAGCTTCTGGGCCCAGTTTCAATATGCAGGTGTCAGCCTGCAGGTTAAGCCCGGCTTATCGGTTTCAATTAGGTACGGTTTAAGCCTGGCTCAAATCACAACCCATAATCAAGCCTGGCTTAATCCATTAGCCTGGCTTGGTTAAACCGATCCTAATGAATAGTTTAGGCTTATCTTGTCTAAAAATTTGCGCACAAATCTATTAAGAAGTTACGACTGCTGGGGCCGATTTCTGAATGAGAGGGCTAAGATAGCCCTGGGGCTATTTCAGAAGAAATGGGGTAACTGTTTTAGCCCTAGTTTCTGAATGAAGGGGCTAGCTATCGGGGCTAAGCGTTAAAATTTAGCCCCTTTCTACTTAGCCCTAGGGCTAAATTTCTGTCTGATTTTCAGCCCGTGTTTCTAAATGAGGGAAGGGAGCTGACTTCTTTGGGGCTAAAAATTACCCTGAAATCAGGCCCTGGTGTTGACTAGAGCTATCTTACTTACTGTGTGGTATTTTCTCTAACATTGATAGGTTACAAGGTTGTTCTCGGCATTGTTTATCATGCGCTTTACCACAATTTCGAAGTTTATGATGAATTTTTAGATACGAATTTGGGTTTCAGTAAAAATACGTCCAGGCTGTACTAAGATAATTTTTTTGCAAAAATGAGTTTCCCATACAAAATTCATTAAACTGACGGTATCCGTCATCGAAAATTATTACAAAAAAGAAATGGTATATTTTTAAAGAATAAGTAGATATCTAAGTACTGTATTAAGCTGCTGAGGCCCCGTAATACGCAATTTCAATGTCGGTTAAAATTACAGAGAACAAAAATGGTGATGCGTCCTAGTAAAGAGCAAAATCTTTCCGCTTTGTAAACCGTATTTCTTACAGTTTCGTATATGGTTATCACTCGATTAAAAGTGAGCCCTGGGGCTAACTTTTTTTAGCCCCGAGGCTAGCTAGCTTCATGGCTAACTTTCATTCAGAAACGGGGTCTAAGTTAGCCCTATGGCTAACTTTTATTCAGAAACGGGGGCCCCTGGGCTTAAATTAGCCCCTAATATTTAGCCCTTTATTCAGAAACCGGGCCCTGCAGGGCGGTCATACATAAGTCCATCTACTGATGATTTATGAAAACAGTTCGCTTATTTTTCTGAACAATCAAGTGGATTTCATTGGAAAATGAAGGTGCATACTTAAACGACTGTATAAAAGGTGGGCAAATAAGGTTGAATGTAAAATTTGCAAAATCCTCTATTTCAACAGAGCGAAATATCCATGTTTGTTGGTCAGCGATGTTTACAAGCGAACCGCCAATATGCCCTCTCTCCATAAAAACGGTGGGAGTTTCAAGAAATCAACATTAAATGAATATTTCCGAATATATGTAGGTGTTGCACGTGATGCATGTATGCGAGTGCCATGACTGATATACGTGTGTCTACTTCACTGATGCATTTGTTTATTTATTAAGTACAGAAGGCGACGTATGAATGCGCATATTTACAAATTTATAAGCAGCTCTATCATACTGTGATGTGACGCATTCTTTATATATATATATATATATATATATATATATATATATATATATATATATATATATATATATATATATATATATATATATATATATATATATATATATATATATATATATATATATATATATATATATATATATATATATATATATATATATATATATATACCTAAAGTCTCAGCTTTTAGAGATCGAGGAGTCAACCGACTTTAGGTGGGGTTCACCGTCTCTCCCTCTTACTTGTTGTGTGACTAGACTATATATGTACGCAGGGCCGTATCCTAGGGGTTGGGCCCATGCCCCTCAAGGCCAGAGAAAAAATTTTGAAAGGTAAGTTAATGCACGAAAAGATGGAAAAATCACCTGTCTTTGACGTAAAATCGCCGAATTTGAAGTATTTTCTATCATTTTGGCTCAAGCGCGACCAAAAGAAGACTTTTTATATAGCTTTTTAAGTGAAAAAATGTTTTTTATAGTTTGAATTTTATGATCTCAATGGATCGTCGAAAAATGCGGTTTTTGCGAGCTATCCCGACGAACTTCGTGAGATCAAGACCAATTTATTTTGGGTCCGCCCCCCCCTTGACCGAATCCTGGGTACGGGCCTGTATGTACGTATAGCCTACGTTAGGTTAGATGTTTTTTTTGTTCAAGATCCGTTTGTACATGTACAAAAATGGTCCCTAAAAGTCTTTGTACATTTTGTATATGCAAATTTGTGCGTACTATAATATGACACAGTAACGGTTTTATTGTGATGAAACAGGATCTTTCGACTTTAGGTAGTGTGTTTTACTTGATTTCTGGGTTTCTGACGCCAAAAAATACTAAAAATTGTCACAAAAGGGCGCGAAGCGCCGAAAAATTGGTTATTTTTTAATTCTAAATGCAAATTCTGCCATTTTAAAGATATACAGGACAAACAATCACTCATTTCGGCGCGAAGCGCCGAAAATTTTCGGGAATTTTACACCTTTTTTACAGTTTTTGTCTTCCTAAAAAGCTTTGTACATGTACAAAGACGGTTCTTAAAAGTCTTTGTACATCGGGAAAAATCTTTGCCGATTACGAAAAAAATACTGGTTAAACTATTTATTTGTGTTATTTTTTATATTTTTTTACATCCTGCAATACTATCAGGTTCATAATGTATTGATTCTCGATCAAAATACGTTCGAAATCATACACGCCCATCAACTGGGACCCAATGAACAGGCTTGTAGCTTAATTTCGTGCAAATTGGGCGATGATTCGACAAATTATTACGTCGTCGGCACTGCTTTCGTTTATCCCGAAGAATCGGAGGCCAAGCACGGCCGCCTACTCGTTTTCGAATATTCTTGTACAGAACAGAGCGGACCTCAGCTTCAATTGATTCACGAAAAGGAGATCAAGGGTGAAATTATGACCTTATTTTGAACTTATTTCATATATGCACATATTTCGTATGCTTTTGTTAACTCATTTACCGCATAACGCGGTTGAAGTCGTTTGTGCATTCTATTATTTTCCACTTTTCCCCAGAAAGTTTCTCATTTTTCTTTCTCTGGGGTTCTAGACCTCAACCCCACTCCGCCCACGCGCATTTCTGGTCGAAACATATATGCAAAGCATTGTCGGTCTGGGGGGAGGGTCAGTCAGTCTGGGGAGTCAGCCAGAGAGACGTTTTGATCCAAAATGGCCGCAAAAACTATCAATGCTACGAGTAAGATAGCTCAATAACAACGTATATCCACGGTTTATTTTAAACAGTTATGTAGGAAAGTTTGTCATTTTCATCCATTTTTCCAATCCGGGAATCTTACGCAAATCCTCCTTGTAAATGTCTAGTCCTGGCTCCTGTGTTATAATGCGTAGGTCGAACAATTCATAAAAATTGCGCTCAAATTTCGTGGCTAGAATCGTATGATTTTTCTTGTTTTTTAAATTTTTCTGGGGTGAAAAATCCTCCTCTCCCGTACTCCTCCCAAGATCATGTATTCCAGGGACCCCTAGAATTACATAGCCATTCTTTGCTGTAGTGCTGAATTTACATAATATATTCATGTTAACACTTATTTTACATAATAAATTTATGTAAGAATCGATACAACTTTTCTTCGCGAATGTACGTAGGTTTTATTTTTCAGGAGCACCCTATTGCTTGACCGAATTTAACGGCAAACTATTAGCCGCAATAAATAGCAGCGTCAGATTGTTCGAATGGTCGTCTAGTCCGGGCGAAAAAGAACTGAGATTAGAATGTAGTCATTTTTCGTTCATAGTCGCCCTTTACTTGAAAACTAAAGGTAAATCGATCGGTTAGAATCATAGATGCTCTGCATTGCTATGCTAGTCAGAGTTCATTTATGTACATTTATATATACAGCGACGGATCCAGGATTTCCGTCAGGGGGCGTTACCATATACATAAGCAGCAAGAAAATTCTTGGCGAGGGGGTGAAATCTCCAAAAATCGCCAAAAATGTTACTAAAAATAGAACTCTGTGGATGTTTTCAACTTATGCGAGGGGTGTATACCACACGTGGGCGTGGGGAGCGGGATTCGGGGTATGCACACCCCACCTACAGAAGGCCGAATACCCCCTCCAGAAACCGAAATACCCTCCCCCAGAATTCAATTTTTGAAATTTTTTATGTTTTATTTCGCAATTTTTCGATATTAATGGATAGTGCTGGATGAGAAAGGTTGACAAATGGTGTTTTTTCGCCATACCACCATTTTTAAGGCCATTTTTCGACCTTTGAAAAATCTTGCACCCTCTTCCCTAGAACTTCTGGTGCTGCCCTCGTATGCATACCACCATTTTTAAGACCATTTTTTGACCTTTGAAAAATTGCACCCCCTCCCCATTTTGGTGCTGCCCACCTATGGTGTATACCCGCAGACCCCCTTTCACGTCCTTGTGTGGGCGTTACCCGAACTTTTTCCAAAACATTCAAAAATAGATCCGAAAAATCGACATTTATATACGAGCAGAGTAGCGTTTTTTCGTCGTTTTTCTTTGTCTATTTTTACGATTTCGGTTGCAAAAATATCTCGAAAATTTTCTTAATTCCAATCAGTTTTGTGTTAAAACGCGCTCGACTTTCTCCAGCTCGTCCAGCACCGAAAAATTGGTCAAACTTAGATAGAAAAACGTTTTTAAAGTTACTGCAAATTTTTCTGTGCCTGTGAACGTAAAGCAAAGGCCATCGAAGCATTTAACGCGAAGCGCAGTTAATCTGTGTAATTATGCCAAAAGCGGAAGAAGACTACAAAGACGCCGCCAATGGAGTGAATCGATGCAATAAAAAGATATTTTTCGACGGGAGAGCCGGAAAATTTTGAGAAATTGCGATATCGATGGCTGAATAATCATTGCAAAGGGCAATATGCATCCTTGAGCTCGCCCACTATGTATTTTAGGCCAGTGGGAGCGGCCGCTCCCTAACTAAATCCCCTTGTTTAGCATAGCTTGTAATTATAATTTCATGACCGATGGAAAAACGTAACGTAATTAACTTTGACTAAATTTACCAACACTCGGCAAGTTTAATGACGGATGGTAATCATGTAAAAATGAAATTTAACGATGAATTTGAATGTCTAAACCAGTATACATATAGTCATGGCCACACATAGGCGTGGGGGTTTGGGGGGTATGCACCCCAGAAGTTGAAAATACCCCCCCCCAGAAATCAAAATACCCCAGAATTCAAATTTTGAAATTTTTTTGCTTTTTTAGCGATTTTTTGATGGCATTGGATAGTGCTCGACGAGAAACGTTGAAAAATGGTGTTTTTCGCCATACGACCACTTTTAACCATTTTTTCACCCCCAGAATTTCGGTGTTGCCCACCTATGGTCATGGCCTCTAAAAAAACACTTTTCATGTTTTTCGCATATATTCATTGTGCAAGCAACCCTAGTCTATAAACTCATACAATCAGAGCCACTCTCCCGTCGATCCTTCATCTTTCGCCACTTAGTTGATTTCATAGATACCTTAAGTCTTGGAGAAAAAATCGATCAAAGTCAATAATTTTAAAATTGAAATTCCATTCGGGAATTGAAGAGAAAACCGTGGCAACTAAAAAAACCACCCCCAAAATGTTATGCGAAGTGCGTGGTTTGCAGCGTTAGATTAGTTCGACGACCTTACATGATCATATGTTTTGAAAAAAATTCATTTTTTTCCGGTATTTCCGTTCATTTTATCACATTTATATAAAGATCAATAATTTTTTCTGAATTTCATTAAAAGTTCTATAACTTTCAGAAATAAATTCTTCAAGTGATGAACACAACTCTAGGTATGTAAGTCTCGTCTACATCCTCTGCAAGAAATCAGTGCAAAATTATGCAACTTGATGAAAAGTAATTTTGTTGCCATGGCAACGTATACTTAGCATTGGTCTTTTTCTAGGTTACAGTGGTTTTTAGATTACAATCGAACTTTTTGGCAGTTTTTTGGGGAGATTCTCATTTTTTGTGAGAATTAAATATCAGGCATCATGTATGTAAGGTGCTATGAGTCACATTCCTGCTAAGTTTTGTAAAAATTGGCGCTGGTTTTTTTAGGTTACAACTGGTTTTTTGAGGTTTGACTTTGAATGTATACTGTAGCTATGTGAATGATATAGGACAACTAAATTCTTTTCTGACAATAGTCTGCAAGGGAGCCTAACGTGAAAACATAAAAGATTCCAGCAAATATAAATACGGGTAGAAATGCTGATCCTCAAAAAATGCTTTAGAAAAACACAAAAACTGCAATTTTTGGAACTTTTCGACGAATTTTTATATCTCAAGTTTCTGAATGATTCGGAAAGATATCAGGGATCAGTTGTGATCCTCCCGGCGTAGTTTGCTCGCCAGTATAATATCATCAGTCATCTCCTTTTGGTTATGGAAAAAGGTGGTTTTTTTCAGGTTACAAATCGACTGGTTATTTTATAGAGGCCAGCACTATACATATGTACATATTTACGAGTATAAACCGACGTATAAGGACTCGATATTTTGAGGGTTTTAACCGGCCTTCTTTGGACGGGGAAGTAAGTGAACATTAATTTTTGGCCAAAATGGCAAAAAAGCATAAAAAATGGCCTAAAAACGTGATTTTTGTCAAAAAATCGGGAGAGCTCCTGAAAAAATTTCATTTCTGAGGGAGTTGATGATCAGCTTTACGTATTAATTCCTAAGCTCTTTGTTGCACATGTAGATATTTTTGGTTAATTTTGCGATTTTTCTTTTAAATTTTAATTATTTTTCAATTTTTCTTAATTTTAATTTTTTTTGTCATTTTTTTAAGGCGACTTTGTGCTGGTGGGCGATTTGATGCGTTCGGTGTCGTTACTGCTTTACAAACCGTTGGAGGCGAGTTTCGAGGAAATCGCCCGCGATTATCAGCCCAATTGGATGACCGGCATCGAAATCGTCGACGACGACACGTTTTTGGGGGCTGAAAATTCGTTCAATTTGTTCACCTGCCAAAAAGATTCAGCCGCGACCACCGACGAAGATAGACAGCATTTGCAGGTTTTTCCATCATAATATCGATTTTTGACCGTCGAAAATTTTTTGGCTGGGTTGGGCCAAATATATGTAAAAGCTCGGATTTCACAGTGCCAGAGGGCATGCAAATTATCTTCAACTTTTAGCTAAAAATGGCTAGAAAGTACCTAAAATGGTAAAAAAGCAACTAAAAATGGCAAAAAACGCAAGTTTGCCAAAAAAATCGGGAGTGAAAAATGATTTACTTTTGGGTTAATTTGGGACGATGGACCTAATGAACCTAATTTTAAGCAGTGCTGGTCATGCTTTCCTGGGATTTAAGAAACTTTTTCATTTAGCGCACGATTTGTATGCGATTTTATTTATCAGACTTTATACATATATGATTTTATCAGAACTGGATTTATTAGAATTTCTTGGATGCCATGGCCGTCTTTAGTGAATGCATCCTTCTATCATTTTCACTTTTGTGGGGAATGTCAAATGTTATTGAATATTATATGGAAAATTATGTTATATGGAAAAATGTTATATGTTAAAGAAATTATATTATTATAAATAATTATTAAAAATGCTAGATAAAAATATTATCAAACCATGGACAGCTTAATTTTTTTGCAAAAAAGTATTTGTTTGTGTCAAATTCTATTACTAAAGAAACTCACTTTAACAAAGCTGATTAACGGTTTTGTTGATTTTAAAGTGGTTATGCAGCTATTTTCGACTTTTAACAATAGCGGTTTTTTTATGGATTTAAAATTATAAAGTTGCATTTGTATACACGTATGTACCAATCTTATTTGGCAATGACTTTGCACAGTTTTAATTTCAGAGCAATTTTACACACTTAGCATTACAGACACTGTTTGTTTTTTTTTGTATTCGGCAAAGATTTTTCCCGATGTACAAAGACTTTTCGGGACCGTCTTTTAACATGTACAGTGATTTTTGGGAAGACAAAAATTGCAAAAAAGGTCTAAAATTCGTAAAACATTTCGGCGCTTCGCGCCGAAATGAGGAATATGTGTGTTCTATATATCTTTATAATGGCAGAAATTGCATTTCAAACGGAAAAATGTCAAATTGTTCGGCGCTTCGCGCCGTTTTAAGACGATTCTTAGTTGATTTTTGCCTTTAGAGACCCAGAAATTAGCTAAAATACACTACCAAAAGTCGAACAACTCTGCCTTTACTACTCAAAAATCGCTACTGTAGCTATATTACAGTACCCAAAAAGTTGTGCGTACAGAATGTACAAAGATTTTTGGGAAGCAAGCATTGTAAAAAGGTTGAAATTCCCAAAAATTTTCGGCGCTTCGCGCCGAAATGAGTAATTGTTTGTCCTACATATCTTTAAAACGGCAGGATTTGCACTTAGAATGTGAAAATGTCAAATTTTTCGGCGCTTCGCGCCGTTTTGAGACAATTTTTAGTAATTTTTGGCGTCAGAAACCCAGAAATAAGCTAAAATACATTACCAAAGATCGAAAACCTTGTTTACCCACACTAAAATCGCTACTATATCACAGTATAGTACACAAAAATTTGCATGTATGTACAAAACGTACAAAGACTTTTGGGGACCATCTTTGTACATGAACAAAGGAACCTTGTACAAAAAAAACACTGATTGCAGATCGTACTTTTTTATCTAAATTTGCTGACATAAGTTATATTCTGTCGGCTGATTAATGTGAAATTGTCGATATACTAGTGAAACTCCAATGTCACAAATTAAACAGAGATTCTTCATTCGATATCTGGTGCAAAAAAAGGAAAGATTGACAAAAAAATCATGAATAGTCTGCGAAGAAATTGAAGATTTGTGAAGCGCGTTTAAAAGACCGCTGGAATAGAAGCGGCCCAACATTTTGGGTGAAGGCCGTCTTTAGAGGCGATCGTACACGATGACCTTAAATTTTTAGCCAAAAATGAGCGAAAGTAGCCATTTCGGACCTAAATAGGAGGCGGGCATTGGAAAAGTTTCCCATTTTGCGTTGAGAGACGACCGGATTACGGTGGGGCGTCCAGAGATGGGCAGCACCAAAATTCTGGGGGTTGCAAGATTTTTCAAAGGCTAAAAATGGCCTTAAAAATTATGGTATGGCGAAAAAACACTATTTTTCAACGTTTATCATCGAGCATTATCCACTGGCACAAAAAATGGTAAAAAAAACAAAAAAATTCAAAAATTGAATCTGGGGAAGGGGTATTCGGCCTTCTGGGAGGTGCATACTACACTTGGGCGTGGGAGGGTATGGGGGTATTCACCCCCTTAGAAACCAAAATACCCCCACCCCAGAAACCAAAATACCCCACCTGAATTCAATTTTTGAAAATTTTTTCGTTTTTTCCGCAAGTTTTTTGATGCCGATGGATAGTGCTCGATGATAAAAGTTGAAAAATTGGTGTGTTTTCGCCATACCACCATTTTTAAGGCCATTTTTTGGCCTTTGAAAAAATCTTGCACTTCCACCCGCAGAACTTTGGTGCCGCCCAACTATGGTGCATGCCCCTTGCCCACGCCCACGTGTTGTGAGGCGTCCCTCTTGTACGTCTATGATGCAAGTTCATTGATAAAATCGGCCGGTTATCGATCTTTGAACGAAAATTCAGGAAGTGGGTCGGTTTCATGTGGGCGAAATGATCAACTGCTTCTGCCACGGTTCGCTGGTGATGCATCAGCAGGCGACGGGCGAATCGGAGGCGCCCGTTTCCACTCCCATTCTATTCGGCACCGTTCTGGGCGCCATTGGCCTGGTGGGCCAATTGCCCGACCCTTTCTTCAACTTTTTGTACCAATTGCAACAAAAATTGGCCAAAAGCATAAGGAGCGTTGGAAAAATCGATCACGCTAGCTGGCGGGCTTTTCATACCGATCGACGCCAGGAATCGGCCGTTGGGTACGAGCTTAAACTTGCGTAATTCGGCAAAAACCTACTTTCGATTCATCGTTGCCAAAATTTCAATTAAGTCAGCGGTCCGAATGTAAATTTTTTTATTTAAATTAAGTAAATTAAAAGTGGAGCTAATGTGTGCATATGTAATGTGGTGTTGTGAGTCGAAATTTGAAAAATGGTTGAGTTCAGACCAAAAGTCTGTTCAATTTTACAATTTTTGACACGTTTTTGCTAAACCACAACAAATAATAGATAAGCTATAAAAAATACAACTTTATTCAGTATAAATCAATAAATTTTAAGTGAATAAATAAAAACAGCTCGCTTTAGTATAGATTTAAACGCCTACCCATTACGTATGCAACAGTGGAATGGGGGATTCCTCCACCTAAAATTCGTTGTCTCCCAAACGCTGAGTTCCTCTCCCCATCATTTTTGGTAAAAATTTGCGTTTTGTGTAATTGTTGGTGTTCTTGGTATTTTTGGCCAAAATACATAAAAACTTATCCTACCCACGCTTCCCTGAAAATGGCCTGCTATGTCAGCTGATGATTTTAAAATGACTTACATGAGCATTTTCGTACATATGACACGTAAAAGTAAAAGTATAACTTTTTGATGGAAAATTAATCAAAACGAAGGTAGGATCGCATTTAATATCCCTTTTTATACGCCAGTTAAATGAAGGTTCTGTAAACTTTCATGCTTGGCCGTTATTAATGCCTTTTTTAGTTTACTCAGCGTAAAGTACGAGTATGCATGATAGAGAATATTTAATCAAATTATTTTTTCGCTTCACCGAGCCTCCTTGATTGATCGAAAAGTGTATATGTACACATTTGGCTGGCCATCGAGCTCTTTAACACCTGGAAAACCTGGCATATCGCTCTTTGCGGTGGATGATATGATGCCAATTTAAATTTTCAGTGTAAAGATTCGTTAATGTACCTCCAACGATACCTGGGTTTGGGGGTATGCACCCTCCCCCGAGAAACCAAAATGCCCCCCAGAAACCAAAATACCCCCAGAATTCAAATTTTGAAAATTACTTTTGTTTTTTCGCAATTTTTTGATACCAATGGAAAGTACTTGATGAGAAACGTTTAGAAATGGTGCTTCGTCTCCATACCACCATTTTTAAGGCCATTTTTAGACCTTTGAAAAATTTTGCAAACCCCCCAGAATTTTGGTGCCGCCCACCTACGCCTCCAATTCGATTGATCGGTTCTGGCAAGAAAAATACATCTGTTCCAAAAATAACAGATTGCAATATCCGCTTAGTCATGCATTTAACGGCTCGAAATTTCGGGTGGGGTCCCTGGCCATTTTTTTGGGAAGGATTAAATTACATTATATTTTTTGGTCAAAAACGGCCAAAAAACACCTAAAATGATCATAAAATTCAATTTTTCTACATATCGGGGGTAGGGGTTCAAAAATTTTCTGGTTTTGGGGGACGACCAACTTTGTATAGGGAAATTCCCATCACCCCTGTTTGCGTCAATCGTACTGAATCGATTACAAAAGCGATTTGAAGTGAAGCAATAATCGCTATACTTGGCATGGCAATTGATGAGGATATGAAGTTTGACTTGGCAAAATTGTATTACTGTGGTATATTTAGAATGCACTTTTGTAGCTACTCGCAAGCGATAAATATTAATATCCATGCATGAGGTTTCATGAAATGGAAATATTCTGAAATATTGAAATATAAATATCGAAATATATAACAAAATAGTGAAATATTCACAATATAGTCAGTTTGACCAGGCCTGTATTCAGGGGTGGGGGCACGTGCCCCCTGAAACGAAATATGAGGATGATTCGTTCCTTTACTCCCCTTTTGCTTTTTTAGCCAAAAATCGCAAAAAAATTTCGCCTAATTTTATAATTATAATTAGAGTCTATTTAGTCCCGAGCGCGCGGTTTAAACACTCCATTTTTAGCCTGTTATACAGCCTAAAACGTATTTTGCATCTACTGACTTCTGATTGCACAGGCTCTATGCAGAAATTGAGATTTGTTCAAGAGGGTGTCCATTGAATTCTCACCATATTTAAGGCATCTGGGTAGCAAAATTTACAAAGTGTACAGCTCTAAAGGTCGTAAAATGTCTTTTTTAAATTTTTCTTTCTGTCCCCTTATATGTTTTCAAAAAATTTTGGTCGTGCCCCCAGTGATCGACCGGGCTCAAAAAAACCGGGCCCGGGCCCGGGCTTTGCTGCCGGGCTTGGTACCGGGCCCGGGCCCGGGCTTATATACTAACAACATGCCTTGCTTCCAATGTAATGTTATGCATAATATACATATTTAGACCAGTTTTACATTTGTTATTTGTCAAACGCAAGGCTTACTGCTGTGTCAAGAAGATTTTTAAATTCTAAGCTCTGTTAATTATTCAATCTTTCTAAAAATAAATTAAGTAGTTAGCAAGGATTTTGGTAGCATTATTCAAGCAAGAACAAAGTTTTTAATACAATAGCGCACAATTCCATTATTAAAATGCACGTGCAACTAAACACGGTTTGAAAAAGCACAAGGTTTCATGTAGATATTTAAAGGAAATTGAGCATTAAATTTATGCATTCAGACATAACAGCGACTATGATATGGTCGGATAGAAGATATGCTATTTGGATTTTAGAACTCAAACTATAGCGTACATTGACGTCAATTGAAATTGTGTAATGTATAGGATAGGACACGTATTGAAGCCATAGGCGTAGCCAGGGGGCATTGGGGGCACATGCCCCCCCCGAAATTTTTCAGAAATTTTGTTGATTTTTCTAGTGTAATAATTGTGGTGACCAGAAAATTGAGTTCAAAAAGGCAAAAAAGTCAAAATTTTCCGGCGCCACGCGCCGAGTCTTTATTATATTTATTGTTATATAGATCCAATGAGTTCAAAAGCTTGAATTAGCTAAACTAATCGATCAATTCACATCACTTTAGTGATTTATTGCTCTATTTGTTCGTTGAATGAAACTGCGCATGCTTGTTGAGCATAACAGTAAATGTGCGAAAATGATTGTGTACCAGTTTGTCTATTCTTTGCTTTGTTTGTCTTTCTTTACAAGGACAGGACACATAATCCTAATTTAAATGGAAGGAATGGCCAATTTTCTTGTGTTTTTGCGCATTTTCTGTTTTCTGAATTATATCTTATAATAAGAAGGCCACAAATGGGCCTGAAAACGATAAGAACAAAATTGTCATTGATACATCTTTTTTATATCTTATTGGCAGCTCCCTTTGCTGCGCTTTATACTCAGCAGAGGTCGAAAAGCGCATTTCAGCTCAGAAATCTTGTACAATGTAGGAGTTCATCAATTTTAAGTGTTTTGGGCTTAATTCAGAATCGAGATTTGGCCGATTTTGCGAAAATTTTAGCGATAGTATTTAACATTAAAGTGCTTTTTTTACAAAATTTTCTTGGGGGCGATTGAGCGCGCCACCGCAGACCCCCCCGCTGTAAACTCTCGTTGTACATGTGCAACGAGATTTTCGGGAGGACAAAAGGAAAAGGGTTCGCCGGAATTAATTTGTTTGTTCTGTAGGATTTAAGCGGTATAAATTGAGTTTAAAGAGCTAAAACGTCAAAAGTTTTCGGCGCATAGCGCCGCTGGTGATTGTTCTTTCTTTTTGTACAAGCTTCAGCATTGCGTTTAATAGCCTAAATGAGGCAAAATATCACAGAATATTAGTATTCACAGGCTACAAAATGTTAAGGACAGTAAAAGATTACTAAATTCCTTGGTGCTTTGCACCACTTATGATTTCCGAACTGTTTGTCAATTAAAAGACCGTATATTCTACATGAAAACGATAAAAATTTCAAAAATTTTCGGCGTTTTGCGCTACATTTTTGTATTTCTGATTGTCAGAAAACCATAAATTAGCTAGGCTACACTACTAAAGGTCGAAAAACTCAGTTTTATAATAGGTACATAACGTTACTAACATTCAGTGCAAAAGTAGTCTGGGAAAAATTTTCGTGTATGCCCCCCGAACCAAAATCCTGGCTATGCCTCTGATTGAAGCGTTGTATAGAAGATGCATGTACACATAAAGTTGACAAGAATATGATAATGAGCAGGTGGGTAGAAGTAAGGCAAATGGATTTTAATAGAATCACAGGCTATAGCAAATTCATAAGAAGTACGGACAACAGCTGAAATAGTAAACGTCTAAAATATTAACGATAATTATTTGAGGCCCGGTTGAGGCCCGGTAGTTTTCAGCCGGGCCCGGGCTCTGCTATGACCGGCCGGGCCCATGTCCGGGCCCGGGTACCCGGTCGATCACTGCGTGCCCCCCTCTAAATAAAATTATTGATACGGGCCTGAGTTTGACTATAGGTTAGTGCATTTAAATTTAGCTACCGTAAAACTATTATACACGGAGGCAGTGTTGTCGTTTGATGTGCAAAATAACACGAAGGTCGCTTAAGTTTAAACCCTTTTGTAACCGTTTTACCTTTCCAAACAAATTGCGATAACCGGCCGTTTAGAGTGAAATAGACCATAGATCTGATTATCCTGAATTTCTCGCCTTTATTTATTTCCTTGTTTTTCTTTATTTATTGCCTTTATCTTTTTCGCACTGTCTCTTCGTGTGTAGATTTATCGATGGCGATCTAATCGAAACATTCCTCGACTTGTCGCGGGTTCAAATGACCGAAATAGTGCAAGGATTGCAAATCGACGACGGTTCTGGCATGAAAAAAGAGGCCTCCGTTGACGACGTTGTGAAAGTCGTCGAAGAACTTAGTCGCCTTAATTGAATCATGTCGAATTTTTTCTTATTTTCGTCGTCCCTTCGCATTTAAGCGTTTTACGTGTCGGTGTACAAATCTGGAGTAAATAGGATTTAATCGTCGTTTTTTGCTTATGACCATATGTGGAGCAGCGCCAAAATTCTGGGGGGGGGTGCAAGATTTTTCAAAGGTCAAAAAATGGCCTTAAAAATGGTGGTATGGCGAAAAAACTCAACTTTTTAGCGTTTGTCATCGAGCACTATCCATTGGTATCGAAAAATTGCGAGAAAAATACAGAAAAATTTTTAAAAATTGAATTCTGGGGGTATTTTGGTTTCTCAGGGGGTTGCACACCCCCAGCACCTCCTCCCCCACACCCAGGTGTGCTTATGACTTCACTTTACAAGAGGTGCTTCGAGAAGCTTTTACACACACACACACACACACTTTTCCGAACACATAATAAGCATGTTTGGCTTGCTGCTAAAATGGTTTAGAACGGTTTGAACAGTCTGCTTCACACAAGCTTGGGCATAAGTTTTAAAAACTCAGTTATTAGCTGACAGATTGCGATTATAGCATTGAACTGATATATAATTATCGTAATTTGTCGGCTTACTGTCGACTAGAGTTCTTAAAATTCATGCCCAAACCTATGTGAAGCAGACTCTAAGTTGTTTCGGGTGTTTGCGAATGAGCAAAGCTTATTTCAAAGAGCTATAAGTATTCGATCTTTCATTTAGGCAGAAGACGAATAACTACATATGTATATATGTAGCTTATTTTGCAATGAGTTGAACTGACGCTGATCAGTGAGTCTTGTTTCCTTTGCTTCCTGTCGAAGCCGATCTTGTAATAATTCCATGCACATCTCTAACACCTCGAGCACATGTAAATATTGAGCAATTTCGGTCACTCCGACAGTTGATTATTCACAATCATAGGTGCACAGCATGGCCTTTCTTCTAGGGGTCAAAAATTGAGCTTTTTTCGGGCGAAAATGACCTGAAATCCGGTATAAGCGTTAAAACTTAGTTATTATACCGTTCTTGGTCAATTTGAAGCTGAGAAAATTTTCAATTTATATCCATTTTTCGGCCTTCATTTTGGCGTCATTTTCCCCACAAAATTTTCCATTCTGGGGGTCCTAGACTCTAGCCCCCCAAACCCTACCCCCGTGCATTTCTGTTCACAATCACAAATGGCATGGAGATCATATTCGTATCTGTGGTTTCAATGGGATTAAATCGCCAAAAATCAGTCCCATGTGAAATATCTGGGGCGAGCTACTAACGTTTTTGATACGGTTCCTTTGGATCCAATCCAATGCTAAACCATTTCAGGACCGAGAAAGCTGTATTTTGTATTTTTAAACTAAAAATTACGCAAACGCTTAGCCTAGAGGCTATAAATCTACTTCACTTGAATTTTGTTGAGTCGTTGTATACGTTAGCTAGCCAGTTTGGTAACTATAGGTCAACCCAGCAAGCTAACGAAAATTTTGTCTTTGGTAGAATTGTTTTCTGTGATCTAATTGCCTCTATCCTAATCTGCCGCTATGCATTTATAATTTTTTTTCTGATTTTCGCGCGAATTTTCAAAATACTAATATAACGTAAATCATAGGTAGCGCGTTAGCGCGTACCTATAATATACTTAGGTACCCCCAACACCTGGGCACCCCCCTACAGCTATAACGGGACACTTCTGGAAGGTGCGGTTTTTTTAAAAGAAAGATAATAATAAAATTCGCTGCCCGTGTTTTTTTGTTTTTCTTGAAACTCAAATTTGACTGTGTAAAGAAGGTGTAAAGTTTTTGTGTAACGTTATAACATAGGACAAATTTTGGGACCTTTTTACTGCGGCATGTGGACAACTGAGTATTGATGACTCGAAGGATTGAACAGAATAAACAGAATAGGATAATAGAGGGATGAATTCTACAGATGACACTTTTTTTGTTTTTGAAATTCGCATTATTTATCGAACGGCAGTGTAAAGAGTGCGAAAATCTGGGGGTGAAAAAGCACTTTTTGGTCGAGTTTTCAACCTTCCTATGTCCGATACTAACTCCGGTTATGAGGTTTTTAAAATGTTTTCTGACAGAAATGTAGAGCGGATCAAGGGCTACATTCTGCATATAAGCAAAGTCTTCTATGCTCTATGGTGAGTTAGATCCTGGGGTTTAAAGTTTACACTCTAGTGGATGGTGTAAAAAAACGGATTTTAACTAAGATTTCTCTGCCAAATTTTTCCGCTTATGAGTCAGTGCAAATCGAAGACAGCATTAATAAAGTGCCTCACAGGGGCTAAACATCGCAGCAAACCGCATTTAAAAAAACGCAATATTGATTTATTTATGGGGGTGTAAAGTTCGAAATCAGAGGTAAAAAATGGGCGAAAAAACACGTTTTTTCCGAAGTTTGATTGATAAATCATGCCAAATAATTTTTGCAACAGAATTTTGGCACACAGGAATGTACTACGATTTAAAAGCTACAAATTGTACCAAACCGAATTTCTTTAAACTCAATGGGGAGTTCGGTACGGAATTTTAAAGTTTACAGTGTTCTAAATGATGGAAAATACGTTTTTGTTGCGTTTTTTGTTCGCCACTTTCTCCGTCCAGAAGTCGGGATAAGTCTAATAGAATAAAAATAAAGTGCTTTATATCGGGTGCATGTCAAAGCAAATTGTCTATACATTAATATTTAGCGAGTGTAAAGTCAAAAATTTGGAGTTTAAAATGCGTTTCTGTCTTGTTTTTTCTACCTGCTTCTCCGGTTACGAGTCAATGGACTTTACGAAATGGAGAAATCAAATGGATTCTAGAAATGGACCAGGAACCAAATTTGATATGCCAGTCTGGCGCATATGTTTACACTCTACGGTGTTGTAAAGTACTTTACACCAATTGTTAGTTTGCCCATAGAACATTATGTAGACTTAATTTTTTCATAAATATTAATCGTAATATCGGAACAATATCAAAATTACGAATCTGACTAAAATCTTCTTTACACTAGGTGTTTACATGAAGTTTACACTACATATGTATTTATCTTCGTTTTTGAGCATTCCAGAAACCTAATTTTTTCTTGGAGTCTAGAAGTTTTCAAAGGATCAAATGTGAGACGTCACGTAGGCGCGTTTGTTTACATCCAACAGTGATGTAAAGTAGTTTACACTCATTGTTTATATGTCCTCAGACCATTGTAGAGACATAATTTTTTCATGAATGTTGATCATAATATCCGAGTAATTTTTTACACTGCATTTAGCCTTTGTTCTAGAGCATTGCAAAAACCGAAATTTTTTCCTGAGATATAAAAATTTACAGGGAATGAAATATATACGTCAGTTGGGCGCGCTTGCTTACACTCAGCAGTATTGCAAAGTGGTTTAAACCTAATGTTTATTGTCTTTAAAACACTATGGAGACTCATTTTTCCATAAATGTTGAAAGAAATATCGGAGCAATATCAAAATTACGAATCCGACTAAAATATTCTTTACGCTATGTGTTTGTGTAAAGTTTACGTTACGTGTTAACCTTAATTCGATAGACTTGCAGAGACTTTGTAACTGAAGTCAAGAAATTTTCAAGGATTCATATGTGAGACATCAACTAAGTGAGTTTGTTTACCCTCAAAAGTAATCTAAAGTGATTTAAAAATTATGTTCGAGTGTCCTTAGATCATTGAAGAGATGTAATTTTGTCTTAAATGGGTTGCATTAAAGTTAAATCTTTCTTAGCCGTGTTTATAATATGTTTCACAAAATCTTGCACATGGAGAGCTATCGTTTAATTGATGTAAATTGCCTGCAAAAGTGGTTTAAAATGAACCAGCAATCACACAACTGTGCACAGAAGTCGACAAAGATATACAGCTTTATTGTAATCATGTACATTAATAAGCCGTAAACTGTTAGTATTCTCTACACCTAGTAGTTGTGTAAAGTTTGCACTATTCATTTGTTGTTAATATGTAGTCTATACTACAAATTTATTCTACTACCAAATCAAAGAGTTAGTGTTCCTTACATTTGATATTTGCGTGAAGTTTTTGAATTTTTGCCGAAAAACTTTGCCTTCTAATTTACCAACATCCCGCCTTTTCCATTTTCTTGAAGTTTAAAATCTTTTATAATTCTCTTAATAATTTAATGGTAGGTTTTAACTTTAAGTTTCTCTTGGTTTACAACTCTCGCTTAGCAAGCTCATTTTTCAAAACTTTTTCATAGTGATCAGATTAGTCGCGTTTAGTTTGGAATTGGTGGACGGTCGTTATTTTATTACTCGGCTTAAATAAACCAAGTGACTATCTTTTGATTATTTTCTTTATCGCAAATTCAAACACCCAATTTTCAATTTGAAAATTAATCCAATTTTCAATTTGAAAATTGAAAATTGGGCGTTTTCAATTTCAAAAGTCACAACACATTGTGCTTGTGTATTGATTGAGTGAGGATTTGCAATGTGAATTCGTTGGTTAAATTTTTGTGCTTGATTATAAGTGAACTGCACATTAAGAAGAAATAACTTAATGCAGTTTTAATTTGAAAATGGATGGTGTCAATAAGGTTGTCTTGTTTAAAAAGGATAATGCTGACGTTAAGAACAATATTGTTTTCCGCGTTCTTGGACTGTTGTCATTATTGTGGCATGTTACTGATTGTGTTTACTGACTGATGTACTCAAATCACGCTAATTAAAAGTAGTGTACTAGCAAAGAAAAATGCTCCGATGGAACAAAAAAGATGAATATACTTGGAATTGTGGATTATTATGGATGTAAAAGGAGGGGACTAGGAAAAATCTACCTAAAGTCGGAAAATCTGCTAAAAATCACACTTTCTCTAAGCAACGCAAAAAATCGATGTATATTCTGCGGCCTCTAAAAAAGTGTATTTTTTAAATAATGTTCGAAGTTTCAGATAAGAGTGTATAAACGAAATCTATCAAGGTTACTTTTTTAAATTGCTGGCACCTGATTGATAGAAAACTAAGAGGTATTGTATTTAAAGTTGTTTTATTTTATGAGCATTATAGCAAGCAAAGCAGGAGCCGATTGATTAGTGCACACAATCGTTTCGGGCATGCTAGTGTATCTACATTAAGTCTGTTTCAAGTCAACTTACGCGTTTCCTACTGTTTTAAACCAACCATGTCTTCACTTGTCTTCGATGTTTGCTATTTCATTCAATTGGCTTGGAAGACTGTTAGTTTACTTAATATCATTTCCATAGCTACTGCATAGCTAACGTGCTGCTGTTTCAATCATTGTTATGGTTTAATATTTATTTTAATCTGTTGGCCGCAGAATATACATCGATTTTTTGCGTTGCTTAGAGAAAGTGTGATTTTTAGCAGATTTTCCGACTTTAGGTAGATTTTTCCTAGTCCCCTCCTTTTACATCCATAATAATCCACAATTCAAAGTATATTCATCTTTTTTGTTCCATCGGAGCATTTTTCTTTGCTAGTAGCATATACACGATAGTTGATAGATAATCTGCCATTGACTTTATCTGTCATAACATCATTAAAAAGAGATAGAAATTGTGAGCGTGATTTTATGAAGGTCATCGATTATTTCTTCAATATCTATTTGTGGAAGTCCTCACTTGCATCGTGACATCTGATAATTATACACAATTGCCATTGCTATGATCACCATACGTATTTGTTTCCATGGATTTTTGATATATCATACATGTATTAGCTACATGTTTTCAAAAAAATCTAATAAGCAGGTTTGACAATCACTTAAAAGATTAAAAAATATTACCCGCGCACTAAACTAGACTTATAAGTATGTAGAAGGCAAATTATAATCCACACAGAGGTGAAAACTATAACGGAAGCAGTCTGTCTAATGATGAGCCCCAATATTCCAATCGGCATAGTCCAATTTTGCTTTATTCAGCTGTTTTTTCAGTCGCTTTTTCACCAGGGTAAATTATTTATAATCTTAAAATGCATTTGACTCAAATGTATTGGAAGTTGACAAGGAAAACGGAATTTTCACTATAAGTACTTTAGAAAAGATTTAATATTTAATTAATTTATTGATTATTGAATTTAACTTTATACCTTGATTCAACCATTTATGGCCGAATTCTGAACGGCGGGTAACTTTTACCCGGGGTTTTCAAAAACCCCGGAGTTGATTTACCCGAGATAAAATCTCGGGTAGAGGTAAAATTTCTCCGGAATTCCGAAACTCGGGTAAAAGCCGATTAAGTCAACCCGGGGTAAATTCTCGGGTAATCAAAAACCCAGGTTTTTTGGTTGTAAATCGCAACAAATGAACGCTTTTTATTGTTGTTTTTCTATTTTTAGAAAAAATGGAAAGCTTTATGCACATTAAAATTTTACGCGGATCCTCCTCCCCCAATCCGCCAACATCTGTGTTAGAAGTATGTTTTTAGATTGCACATGTGCATGCAAAATAAAGTAAGAGCGTTTTGCCATCATCTTTTCAGAGCTTGGTAAAATTAGCAGCCAGTCATTACCGAAAGAAAGTAATTTAGATTTAGACGAGCAAGTTGTTACGACGCCCTAAAATGAAAACGTATAATACTTTCAAAATTTTAAATCTGCATTCGATGAAACTCCTGCTAAAATTTCCCGTAGTTCTCTGCCTAAGCTAGTTTAGGGTACAACAGTAATCCGCGACGAAATTTTTGATCTTAAGAAAGCACACTTGATTGAAGAACATTCTATGAAGTTGAAAATTCTAACTGAAGTACACGAGCTCAAGATGAAATCCCTGGAAGCTGAAATAAATGCATCCAACTTTAAAGCTCAATATTATCAAGGCCTTATTGCCAAACTCGAGCGTCTGATCGAGATAACCAAGGATGTCAAACGTCCAATTCTGACCCACAACAATTTGCTACTACGGCGGCATGTCCTCATACCTGGGCGTGATGGGAGGTATTGGGGGTATGCACCCCTCCGAGAAACCAAAATACTTCCCCCCAGAAATCAAAATACCCCTACAGATTTCAATTTTTTGAAAATTTCTTCGTTTTTTCCGCAATTTTTTGTTGCCAATAGTAGTACTCCCGGCCCATCTGGCTGTACAATGGTTAAGCATATAGCCGTGCTTAAGCATACAGCCGTGCTTACTATACAGCCGTGCTTAAGCATATAGCAGTGCTTAAGCATATAGCACACGCTTAAACATAGAGACTCTGTCTAGAAGGCGCTTCGAGCCTTTCATAGGCCCGTACTACGCATAACCCTAAAACATATAGCCCCATAGAGCCGAACGAGAAGGCCAACCCGTGAATCATAAGCTCAAAACGCCACACTACTAGAGGGACAACCGATAAAAATTCCTACACCACAATCTATTAGTACGACGCATAAAACATCATAAAACGGGTTAAACGCTTAAACATTGAAACTCTGCCCTGTAGGCACGAAGCACCAAATTTCGGGTAAAAATTCTTTAGAGTAGTGTACTGATTATATTCTGAGCATTTTTATTCGATTTGGATAGTCTAGCAGAGCACTGCTAGACTCTTCAACAGATGTGACAACTTCATTATTGTCTTCTCGTTTCATCTGCTCATCCTCAAATAGATCGGCATTTTTGCGAATCAATTTTTTAAACATGTATTTTCGACTGGCCCAAGCTGTCTCATTAGCTTCCTTTTTTCCAAATTTTAATTCATACCGGTAAAAATTATTAGCGTTTTCTATTTCTTCCCTTAATTCGCTTTCATTTAGAGCATCTAGGAGTGAGTCATAAAAATCATAGAGAATATGGATTTTATCAACAAAACTGCTGTAAAATGGCTCGGTTTGGAGGTCTTGTATACTGTTCGGAAAATCTTCAAAATCTGAAAGCACGGATTTTACTAAAAAGCGCCAAAACGGGTTAGTCCAACCACTTTCGATTACAGTCTCATTTGAGCTGCTTTCAGAATCTGAAGAATTTCCATTGTTACTGCCTTCACTACTATCATCATCTGTCATTTGTTCAGACTCTGATGTATCATTCCTCTTTTGTGATATCCCATGCATGAGGTATTTGTGTCTATTTAAAGTAAAATTATTCAGTAATTGCTTACCGCAGATTTCACAGATTTTATTCATTTTGTCAACTATTCAAGATGTGGCATTCCTTAAATAAACTTTATTGCACATGTGATTCGCATTTACATCACATTCTTGACGTAGAAGCGCACATTCTTCAAAATATTGGTCACTACCGTCACTTAATTCAATTCTATAGCCTAGCAAGCATTTTCTTCATATGCATAACGTTAAGCCTGGTTCTGAAGTGAAAATTATCGCTGACAAAGTGCTCCAATTTTTGACAATATCTCCAAGAATCTCAATTTTGTCGGAAATATCGTCAATACAACCTCACGCAGAAAGGTGGTTTGCTAGTCAGTTGTTAGCTGATGCAACTACAAATAGGTGATTCTTATGAAACGCGCCCAATTTTCAGAGGAATGTGACGATGTGATGGTTTTTGTGCAGACTGTGAGACCTCACATTCTGCACAAAACCATCACATCGTCACATTCCTCTGAAAATGTATACCAGGAGGTTCATACCTTCTCGCCCTTGGCGACTGATAAGTTAAAAGCAAACGCGCCCAATTTTCAGAGGAATGTGACGATGTGATGCTTTTTGTGCAGAATGTGAGGTCTCACAGTCTGCACAAAAACCATCACATCGTCACATTCCTCTGAAAATTGGGCGCGTTTCATAAGAATCACCTATTTGTAGTTGCATCAGCTAACAACTGACTAGCAAACCACCTTTCTGCGTGAGGTTGTATTGACGATATTTCCGACAAAATTGAGATTCTTGGAGATATTGTCAAAAATTGGAGCACTTTGTCAGCGATAATTTTCACTTCAGAACCAGGCTTAACGTTATGCATATGAAGAAAATGCTTGCTAGGCTATAGAATTGAATGAAGTGACGGTAGTGACCAATATTGTGAAGAATGTGCGCTTCTACGTCAAGAATGAGATGTAAATGCGAATCACATGTGCAATAAAGTTTATTTAAGGAATGCCACATCTTGAATAGTTGACAAAATGAATAAAATCTGTGAAATCTGCGGTAAGCTATTACTTAATAATTTTACTTTAAATAGACACAAATACCTCATGCATGGGATATCACAAAGAGGAATGATACATCAGAGTCTGAACAAATGACTGATGATGATAGTAGTGAAGGCAGTAACAATGGAAATTCTTCAGATTCTGAAAGCAGCTCAAAATGGACTGTAATCGAAAGTGGTTGGACTAACCCGTTTTGGCGCTTTTAGTAAAATCCGTGCTTTCAGATTTTGAAGATTTTCCGAACAGTATACAAGACCTCCATACGAGCCATTTTACGGCAGTTTTGTTGATAAAATCCATATTCTCTATGATTTTTATGACTCACTCCTAGATGCTCTAAATGAAAGCGAATTAAGGGAAGAAATAGAAAACGCTAATAATTTTTACCGGTATGAATTAAAATTTGGAAAAAAGGAAGCTAATGAGACAGCTTGGGCCAGTCGAAAATACATGTTTAAAAAATTGATTCGCAAAAATGCCGATCTATTTGAGGATGAGCAGATGAAACGAGAAGACAATAATGAAAGTTGTCACATCTGTTGAAGAGTCTAGCAGTGCTCTGCTAGACTATCCAAATCGAATAAAAATGCTCAGAATATAATCAGTACACTACTCTAAAGAATTTTTACCCAAAATTTGGTGCTTCGTGCCTACAGGGCAGAGTTTCAATGTTTAAGCGTTCAACCCGTTTTTATGATGTTTTATGCGTCGTACTAATAGATTGTGGTGTAGGAATTTTTATCGGTTGTCCCTCTAGTAGTGTGGCGTTTTGAGCTTATGATTCACGGGTTGGCCTTCTCGTTCGGCTCTATGGGGCTATATGTTTTAGGGTTATGCGTAGTACGGGCCTATGAAAGGCTCGAAGCGCCTTCTAGACAGAGTCTATGTTTAAACGTGTGCTATATGCTTAAGCACTGCTATATGCTTAAGCACGGCTGTATGCTTAAGCACGGCTGTATGCTTAAGCACGGCTATATGCTAACCATTGTACAGCCAGATGGGCCGGGAGTACTACTGCCAATGGATAGTGCTCGATGAGAAACGTTGAAAAATGGTGTTTTTCGCCATACCACAACTTTTAGGGCATTTTTTGACCTTTAAAAAAGTCTCGCACCTCCCCTCCAGAACTTTGATGCTACCCACCTATGGATGTCCTGTTTATAGACCTCAGATAAATTCTTCGTATCCTTACCATTAGTTTTATCATCAATTGTAGCATAAAAAATATCACTATTTTTTACACGAATTTAAGTTACGTATATCATATCTTCTGCGGAAATACTACGTTTCGTTGTGCCAGTATTAATCGTTTCGCTTATAATATTGATTAATTCACGAATCGTTATTTTTTTGAATCGATACCGTAATTTGAATGCTCTTTCTTCGTAAAATTCAAACGGGTTCATTCGATTTTGTAAATGGCAAATCACTTGCTGTTGATTTTCATTAAAATCATCAAGCATGTCTTCTAATTCAGTTATTTGGTACAAATCCATTACTTGAAAAATAACGACGGCTCTTCTAGGGTGCTAGTGCTAAAGTATGACTTACCCGAGATTTTACCCTGCTCCAGAGCAGGGTAAAAATCTCGAGTAAGAAATCTCTTTCAACCCGTGGTTTTATTTACCCGCCGTTCGGAATCCCAGGGAAATGTTACTCGAGATTTTACCTACGATTTTACCCGAGGTTTTAATTTACCCGCCGTTCAGAATTCGGCCCTTATGGAATAAGTGCCTACGTGGTTTAGCTTGTTCGTGTTCAAGCCAAGTAAGATTAAAGCTTCTCCAAGAAGCGCAAAGCAACAGATCAATTTTGAGGTACAGAAAATTATGAGTTGTTGCAAAAGTGAGAATTTTAACTTCTGATTATGCTGCGTATTGTTGGCTTTTTACGAACTATGTACAATTATTCAAAAAAATTGTTTTCAAACTTATCAGCAGTAAGCATAATAATCAATTGAAAAACATAGTGTTTTAAAATGGCTCAAGTAGTTTTTATAAGAGTTGTGAAATGCATACATACATATCATGCTGAAACAAAGAAATTAGTGGGCTTAAGGCAGAAGTGTGTGATTCCACAACGTAAATTTATTTATTCAGCTGAATCAGAAGTGGCAGATAGTAGGGTTTCCTAATGAGGCGGTTCCATAGCTCCTCTCAAACAAATCAAAAAAACCCGAAAATCCCCTTATGCGCAAAATAGCATTTTCTTACCATTTCCTGTTTTAATTAGAATTGAAAGAATTTTTTTTGAAAAAATTCAAATTTTTTTAAAATTTTGCAATAAGGTGCTCGTACAGTGAATATTTCATTAAATATTACTAAAGATGAGAATTCGATGCGAAAAATTTATAAAATTCTGATAACAAAAAAATTTTTTTCTGTATTTATAACATTTGAAGCAGGACATCGAAAATTTTGAAAAGTTGTGCTCGAAAATAGAACAAAACTATGCTGAAAAAGCTGTTTCTGCTCTTGAAATCGTCTAAAACCTATTGTCTGAAAAAATACGGCTGCTGGACTGCCAAGAAAGTAAATAAATGTTACTAATGGGTATGCGCCGGAAGAGTTTGATAAATTATGAAGATTGGGGCTGGAAATCATTGCAAATCACTATCCTTTCTTTATCTTGCCAATTATCTTCGGCCAACGGAGGAACCGCCCGCTGCCACCCTCACCCACCCCTTAAATCCGCCCATGAGTTGTTGTCTCGGAGTGTAAAGAAAATCAGCTTTATACTTGATATGTCGTTAGTGCACAGCGTAACCGACCCGGAGGTCAGTCCGATCGGCCGAAAAATTTTATTTGCACAGCATGGTATAATTTTTCTTCATATAAATGCTAAAATTGTCGCAAAAAACCTTGATTCACAGTTTCTGGCCAATTTCAGGTCGACACTTTCATAGAAAAGTTTATTTTAGCCTGCCCAGCTCGACTGACATATTTCTTAAGGACGACTGTAATGTACTACAGTAAGAGCATGTTTATTTGGTTCAGAATACCTAATGCGAAATTCTGATTTTTTAAATTTTTTCGTCTTAACGAACACTTGTAGCAGATACAAGCCTTTTTTTATTCTTGAAATGAATAAACTAAGGATTCTCCTGATAACGCATAGAGATTATCCTTAGTTACTAAGGATAAGGCCATTCATTATCTTCAAATTTTGGAGAGGCTAGCGAACATCTGTAGGTTCAGATTTAAGCTTAGCTTTCATATTCTATTATCTTAAATTATTGTATTGTTATTCTTCAAACCACAGCTAATTTTAGATTTTTTCTTTAAGATCATTTTACTTCCTACCAAACTTACATTTTCATTGAGAACACAATTTTTTATCTTTCGTTATTTTATAATGCAATTACCGAGCTTGATTAGAAGAATTGATTTATCTGCATTGATCAGGTTTTTAGCTTTTTATGAATTTTTAAATTTACCGTCCCAGGATTTCTGCCTTGCACATACTAATTGATAGATTTTCTACGTATGCAAGAAAAATTTTGCTTAATATTGTATTCGTAATGGAAACTGCTCCTCTACCTATGGAAATTGCTGATTACAAGGGAAGGATCACCTTCGTTTTTCTTGAACAAAAGTAGGAAGTGTATTGCTATGAAAAAAGTAAATAAAGTGATCGGATTTTTAGTGGCATTCAGACATGCACGTAGGAACTTTGGGGTCTAGACCCCCCAATATAGGAAAATTAAAATTTTTGCGTGGAAAATGAGGCAAAATGAAGGCAAAAAACGGATGAAAATTGAAAATATTCTTCAAAAAATGCTCCAAATTGACCTGAAACTGTGTAAGAACATGGTTTTGATGCCATTTTACCTTTTATACTAGTTTTTGAGCTCATTTTGGCCTAAAAAAGTTCAATTATTGATCCTCCAGATCGGCTGACCCCCCCCTCCAGATCGGCAATGCTGTGCATCTATAGTAGTATTATTCGTTTTTTCTAATTTAGGTTCGGTAGTCGCTAATGGAAATCTTGTGATAAGACATATAAGGAAGAACAGAAGTGAGATCTGTTTTCGTATGTAAAGCAAGATGGAAAAACTGAAATCTTTAATTCCGTATCTCAGCTCCACTTATTGGCTATTATTTTAGTATTATTATTTTTGTAAATATTTATTATTTTTATTACTTTTTTATTTTTATTATTCTTAGTTATTTTTTAGTGCAGCTCTACATTTTGTGGACACTTAATTTTCCACGACTCATGCTCTGACATGTACAGTTACGATACCTAATGAATTGATGGGGGTCAAACATGAAAATTAAAGCAACTTGCTTTCAAGTGCTTAGAACACGCAAAAGGGTCATCGTTATATTTTTCGGACTAATGATTCTAGGAACAAAGCAAGCAATCAATATGCATAGAAAGTTTAATTAGAAATTCAAAAATTTGAAGTAATAATGTGATAAAAGATCGACTTGCACCGCATAATTGTTGAAAAATTGGTGCTTTTAAGCCGAAAAATTTCTATGGACGGTTTCGTCACAGAGAATGGGTGATGAATTTTAGTTTCCCCGAATTCGGCTGACCCCGAGAATAAGGTTTTTGGCACTCTTTGCGATATTTGAGATTTTGTCACATCCAACCCCAGAGTTCGGTTGCTGCCCAAACATTATTTCATAGCTCTGCCCTGCTCCCTGAATCTCATTGGTATTTGAGTGCGCTTTTGAGCCATTCTGGGCATATTAACAGTAAACCACCTATACATCCATGAGGATTGGGTGGGTTACACTGCTTTCCTTAAAAGAGAAGGAAAAGAAAGCTCTCAATAACTTTTTCAGGCAATGTCCAAAACATCCACAAACAAAGAATAAAGTGTAAAGTTTTGTTTTCTTATTGTCTTTTTACAATTCTCCAGACAAAGAATAAGATGGCTTAATTTGAGTAAGCGTTTATTTTCATCGAAAACAACAAATGTTTGAATGATGTTGAAATGGTTGAAGGATTTTTTGCCCAATTATGAATTTATGACATTATGATTTTTTGATAATATCATATTTATTATATTATGTTATATATTATATTATTTCTGATTTTATGAAACATGTTTTTCAGAAAATTGGCCTGTTCTTACATTATATTTTTGTGCGCCATATCCTTTTCTTCCTCTGTCATCTTATTCTCTTTTTGGATGATTTATTTTTTTTAGTTTAATTTTGTTTCTTATTTGACCGTTTCTAGTACGCTAATTTTATTTGACGGTTTATGAAAAATATTGAAGTTTTACGCGTTTTAATGTTTATGTCGATTCGGTACTTGCAATTTTTAGGCATGTGTTTCATCACATGTTTCGTCACATTTTATAAAATTTATCATTTGTTCAAAATAGCCGTGCCATACAAGAGATCAACTCGACCCTACAACTCAAGCTATCGTAAGTATTTTCGATCTATAAAACAAGACGGATAAGAACTTTCAGAACGATGAAGTGCAAAAAGTGCATTTGGTTCATTTTAGTTTGTTTTACATCTTTTTTTCAAGGTTCCCAGTCTTTCAGAATTATGTTTTTTATAATTAATTTCAACTCAAACGTCATGTGTGCTTTACCAAACGTACGGAAATAAAGATGTTGTACATATGTATCTACAAGGTAGATAGACACATTTGAGGGTTGAGGATGTAAAACATTAAACAAAAAATACAAAAAATTTGATGTAAAATAATACAGACGAGAGTCAAACCATAAAAAAAGCGAAATTAAATTAAATTAAATTAATACAATTCAAAAGTATTTGAACTACGAATACGTTCAAATTTCTTTATAGCTGTTTGAACTTCGATGAATTTAATTTTTATTTTTCTTGCCGGCCGAACCTTCAGTCAGAAATTTTTGAATATGATATCATTCAAATCAAGTAAAGTATGCTTATATCGATTTGTTTTAATGCATTATCCGCACTGTTTATACTGAGAGTAATCACTTGATTTTTAATGAATTGTTAATGATTGATTAATTAATGACATATTGCATAATTTGAGATGTTTTTTCCTTAAAATTGAAGTCATTCCAGCAGTCATCGTGGATAAATCTCTTAACCAATCGATCTACGAGTATGAATATGATGCTGAAGATGATGCTGCAGTGATCGTCAGTTCAAGTAACGAAAAGTTGTAGCAATCAACGCTTTCTTTAATTTTGGTTACTTAAGAAAAGAATAAATTCGTTCTGCGATTTTACAAACAAAAATAATAGATTTGTCTTATATAAATGAGTTGACAAAATTTAAATTCAAACGAAAATCCTGTACGATTTTTTAAAGATTTAAAAATTAAAATTCATGAATGAATCAGGCTTATAATATTATAACTTACACGATGATATAACTAAGTTTCTAACTTTGAAAATAAAGTGCTGCCAAAAAATTCACTTATTTTTTTCGATTAAATGTATAGATGAAATGAGTTTTTCATTTCGACGTGCAAATGTATCAAAATTAAAAGGCAGAATTCTTTTGCAATAACACGAAATATAATAGGAATAAAAATGCGTAGATTCGTAGGCAAAAATTTAGATTAGTTCATGTCGATCGAAGTCATTCAAAGAATATGACGAGATATTACGTAATTAATTGATAAAAAATGAGACTTTGAGTCACATATCTTGCTGTAACTTTCATTTTTGGTACCTACATCTTGCTTTAAGTGTGACGTATTGATACAGATATTAAGAGAAATATGCAATAATTGGAGATAATTTTGATTGTAATATAATTTTATTGAGTGTATTTAATTATACGCCTTCAATTAGGAAAATTAGTTGTAATTTAATTTGAAAATTGAAAATGTGGACTTGGTTTTCTGTTGTTTTGTATATTTCTTCGCATCAGAGACACATAACCTGTCATAATACAAGTTTCTAATCCAATTCAAATTAAGTAAAACAAGCAAGCGCCTGATTTGCTTTCAGAGCGACTATAAACCAGCAATTGCACCGGTTTTTTCCAAAAATACCAACGCATTAGATTACCCTAAAGGATGGACCGACTAACTACCTTCAATGCGGGTTGTCAAAAATCGACGACCCCTGAATTTTGCGACAGTTTCATACGTGGGCAGCAAGAAATTTCTGGGGGGGGTGCAAGATTTTTTGAAGGTCAAAAAATGGCCTTAAAAACGATGGTATGGTGATAAAAACACCATTTTTCGACGTTTCTCATCAAGCACTATCCATTGGCATCAAAAAATTGCGAAAAAAGCGAAAAAAAATTTCAAAAATTGAATTCTGGGGGGTATTTTGATTTCTGGGGGTATTTTGGTTTCTGGGGGTGCATAACCCCAAACCCCCCCCACGCCCAGGTGTGGTTATAGTCAAATAAAGCGTGTTATTCTAGGTTTAAACGCGCTTGCAGTGCCAACAATATAACCCGCTGTAGGTATATGCCGTTGCAGCATAACACAAGTAAACGTCGACGTATGACATATAAATAACACGGAATGGTGCGTATTTTCAGGTTCCTATCTTCAGACATAAAAACCACTTATGATGACTATATATTTTTGCCATTTTTTTCGTTTTTCATAATTTTCCAATGCCGATGGATAGAAATCAATGAAAAACGTCAGATATTGGTCCTTCGCTTGGCCTTAAATTTTTTTGTGCATTACAGACTCTCTCAGCATTTCTCTCCTCATGTATTCATGCAAGTATTGCGCGTGGACCTATTTTTTACTTTACTTTTTTTTGCCACAATTTTTCGGCTTTCAAATTCTACGCACTTGTTCTTCGAGTCACCTTACTATTGTCATTTTTGAATTGCAGCTCTAAGATGAAATTTGTCACATTTCACTTAGTTTATTTTGTTAAATACGGGTAACGAAGTCTATCAATCTCGGAATCTTAAAATCAAAAACAAAACAAGCAGTGTGTGGCGTAGCACACACTGAATGTCATGTATGCAAATCTCAATTGTGGCCCAAGGTAGGAGTTTTTCGGATCCCTGCGTTCTTGACATTGTTCTCTCTTCATTGTATTTGTTAAACTGCGAGATGTTTTTTGAATTTTTGTAACCCGGGGTTATTAAAGAATATTAGAGTCACTGAAATAATATGACCAGATAGTCTCAAAGCTTCTTTTGATGTAATCTATGCGAAAATTGAAAATTGTGCACTCACATTCTTTGCAGCATCTTATTCAATAGAAAATATGAATTAGTCTAGTCACCTTCGTTTTCGTTGCTTTCAATATCGTTAAGTATTTGCAATGTCTCTAGAAATTATTAGATAGATTACGAGTAAAAATGCCGAAATTATTGATAAATTACGTTTAAAAATGCTACTTGATTTTGAATTTGCTTGCGCATACCGTTTCGTTAAATATACTTACTTGAACTCACTTTATGTTAATTACCTCAGTTCCGCGTGAGACAAGTTTATCGAACAGCTTGGTGAATTAAGTACCGACTCCCTTGATCAGTATAACCAGCAATAACGCTGACTACTTTCCAAAAACAACAACACGTTAGATTTCTCTAAAGGTTGGATCGATTGACTACCTTAAGTATGGGTTGTCAAAACCAAACTCGAGTTTGTTTTTTTTTCGAATTTGTCAGTCAGTTAAAGCGTGTTGAAACAGGTATAAAGGCGATTGCAGCGCCAGTTATATAACACTCGTGCATGGGGATGATATATGTATAGCGACCGCATGCAAACAATGACGTTATACATGTATGGCATAGTTAATGGCGAGCAAACATATATAACCATAGCAAAGAAAAATGCTCCGATGGAACAAAAAAGATGAATATACTTGGAATTGTGGATTATTATGGATGTAAAAGGAGGGGACTAGGAAAAATCTACCTAAAGTCGGAAAATCTGCTAAAAATCACACTTTCTCTAAGCAACGCAAAAAATCGATGTATATTCTGCGGCCAACAAATTAAAATAAATATTCAACCATAACAATGATTGAAACAGCAGCACGTTAGCTATGCAGTAGCTATGGGAAATGATATTAAGTAAACTAACAGTCTTCCAAGCCAATTGAATGAAATATCAAACATCGAAGACAATTGAAGACATGGTTGGTTAAAAACAGTAGGAAACACGTAAGTTGACTTGAAACAGACTTAATGTAGATACACTAGCATGCCCGAAACGATTGTGTGCACTAATCAATCGGCTCCTGCTTTGCTTGCTATAATGCTCATAAAACAAAACAACTTTAAATACAATACCTCTTAGTTTTCTATCAATCAGGTGCCAGCAATTTAAAAAAGTAACCTTGATAGATTTCGTTTATACACTCTTATCTGAAACTTCGAATATTATTTAAAAAAGACACTTTTTTAGAGGCCGCAGAATATACATCGATTTTTTGCGTTGCTTAGAGAAAGTGTGATTTTTAGCAGATTTTCCGACTTTAGGTAGATTTTTCCTAGTCCCCTCCTTTTACATCCATAATAATCCACAATTCCAAGTATATTCATCTTTTTTGTTCCATCGGAGCATTTTTCTTTGCTAGTACACTACTTTTAATTAGCGTGATTTCAGTACATCAGTCAGTAAACACAATCAGTAACATGCCACAATAATGACAACAGTCCAAGAACGCGGAAAACAATATTGTTCTTAACATCAGCATTATCCTTTTTAAACAAGACAACCTTATTGACACCATCCATTTTCAAATTAAAACTGCATTAAGTTATTTCTTCTTAATGTGCAGTTCACTTATAATCAAGCACAAAAATTTAACCAACGAATTCACATTGCAAATCCTCACTCAATCAATACACAAGCACAATGTGTTGTGACTTTTGAAATTGAAAACACCCAATTTTCAATTTTCAAATTGAAAATTGGATCAATTTTCAAATTGAAAATTGGGTCAATTTTCAAATTGAAAATTGGGTGTTTGAATTTGCGATGAAGAAAATAATCAAAAGATAGTCACTTGGTTTATTTAAGCCGAGTAATAAAATAACGACCGTCCACCAATTCCAAACTAAACGCAACTAATCTGATCACTATGAAAAAGTTTTGAAAAATGAGCTTGCTAAGCGAGAGTTGTAAACCAAGAGAAACTTAAAGTTAAAACCTACCATTAAATTATGAGAGAATTATAAAAGATTTTAAACTTCAAGAAAATGGAAAAGGCGGGATGTTGGTAAATTAGAAGGCAAAGATTTTCGGCAAAAATTCAAAAACTTCACGCAAATATCAAATGTAAGGAACACTAACGCTTTGATTTGGTAGTAAAATAAATTTGTAGTATAGACTACATATTAACAACAAATGAATAGTGCAAACTTTACACAACTACTAGGTGTAGAGAATACTAACAGTTTACGGCTTATTAATGTACATGATTACAATAAAGCTGTATATCTTTGTCGACTTCTGTGCACAGTAGTGTGATTGCTGGTTCATTTTAAACCACTTTTGCAGGCAATTTACATCAATTAAACGATAGCTCTCCATGTGCAAGATTTTGTGAAACATATTATAAACACGGCTAAGAAAGATTTAACTTTAATGCAACCCATTTAAGACAAAATTACATCTCTTCAATGATCTAAGGACACTTGAACATAATTTTTAAATCACTTTAGATTACTTTTGAGGGTAAACAAACTCACTTAATTGATGTCTCACATATGAATCCTTGAAAATTTCTTGACTTCAGTTACAAAGTCTCTGCAAGTCTATCGAATTAGGGTTAACACGTAACGTAAACTTTACACAAACACATAGCGTAAAGAATATTTTAGTCGGATTCGTAATTTTGATATTGCTCCGATATTTCTTCCAACATTTATGGAAAAATGAGTCTCCATAATGTTTTAAAGACAATAAACATTAGGTTTAAACCACTTTGCAATACTGCTGAGTGTAAGCAAGCGCGCCCAATTGACGTATATATTTCATTCCCTGTAAATTTTTATATCTCAGGAAAAATTTCGATTTTTGCAATGCTCTAGAACAAAGGCTAACATGCAGTGTAAAAAATTACTCGGATATTATGATCAACATTCATGAAAAAATTATGTCTCTACAATGGTCTGAGGACATATAAACAATGAATGTAAACTACTTTACATCACTGTTGGATGTAAACAAACGCGCCTACGTGACGTCTCACATTTGATCCTTTGAAAACTTCTAGGCTCCAAGAAAAAATTAGGTTTCAGGAATGCTCAAAAACGAAGATAAATATATATGTAGTGTAAACTTCATGTAAACACCTAGTGTAAAGAAGATTTTAGTCAGATTCGTAATTTTGATATTGTTCCGATATTACGATTAATATTTATGAAAAAATTAAGTCTACATAATGTTCTATGGGCAAACTAACAATTGGTGTAAACTACTTTACAACACCGTAGAGTGTAAACATATGCGCCAGACTGGCATATCAAATTTGATTCCTGGTCCATTTCTAGACTTGATAAACGTGTCCCTGACTCGTAACCGGAGAAGCAGGCAGAAAAAACAAGACAGAAACGCATTTAAAACTCCAAATTTTTGACTTTACACTCGCTAAATATTAATGTATAGACAATTTGCTTTGACATGCACCCGATATAAAGCACTTTATTTTTATTCTATTAGACTTATCCCGACTTCTGGACGGAGAAAGTGGCGAACAAAAAACGCAACAAAAACGTATTTTCCATCATTTAGAACACTGTAAACTTTAAAATTCCGTACCGAACTCCCCATTGAGTTTAAAGAAATTCGGTTTGGTACAATTTGTAGCTTTTAAATCGTAGTACATTCCTGTGTGCCAAAATTCTGTTGCAAAAATTATTTGGCATGATTTATCAATCAAACTTCGGAAAAAACGTGTTTTTTTAGCCCATTTTTACCTCTGATTTCGAACTTTACACCCCCATAAATAACTCAATATTGCGTTTTTTTAAATGCGGTTTGCTGCGATGTTTAGCCCCTGTGAGGCACTTTATTAATGCTGTCTTCGATTTGCACTGACTCATAAGCGGAAAAATTTGGCAGAGAAATCTTAGTTAAAATCCGTTTTTTTACACCATCCACTAGAGTGTAAACTTTAAACCCCAGGATCTAACTCACCATAGAGCATACAAGACTTTGCTTATATGCAGAATGTAGCCCTTGATCCGCTCTACATTTCTGTCAGAAAACATTTTAAAAACCTCATAACCGGAGTTAGTATCGGACATAGGAAGGTTGAAAACTCGACCAAAAAGTGCTTTTTCACCCCCAGATTTTCGCACTCTTTACACTGCCGTTCGATAAATAATGCGAATTTCAAAAAACAAAAAAAGTGTCATCTGTAGAATTCATCCCTCTATTATCCTATTCTGTTCAATCCTTCGAGTCATCAATACTCAGTTGTCCACATGCCGCAGTAAAAAGGTCCCAAAATTTGTCCTATGTTATAACGTTACACAAAAACTTTACACCTTCTTTACACAGTCAATTTTGAGTTTCAAGAAAAACAAAAAAACACGGGCAGCGAATTTTTTTATTATCTTTCTTTTAAAAAAAACCGCACCTTCCAGAAGTGTCCCGTTATAGCTGTAGGGGGGAGTGCCCAGGTGTTGGGGGTACCCAAGTATATTATAGGTACGCGCTAACGCGCTACCTATGATGTAGACGGAGACACGCAAACGGGTAGCTAAGCTATGTAAGTTGTGGGTAGGGGGCTGCTAATGGAAAAATTTCCTCAAATGTTGACAATACGAGTATTTTTTACAAGGATTCCTAAAGAAATAAATTTAAAATTCGTGAAGTGCGTCTGAAATAATAGGAAATCTCTAATACGACAAAAAACGAATAAAAAGAAAGAGGAAAGGAAGAAAAGAAACAGAAAAAAATTAAAGTAATATTATGAGAAATTAAAGCTTCTACGAGGCGCGCAAGAGTAAATGAAACGTGATAAAGTAAGCGGAAGTAAATACAGAAACTACACAAAAACACGGGGAAATCATGGCAAATAAGTTTTCAGCACAATTTAAAGCTTAATCACTAAATTTTCCGGCTTGCGCCCGATTTTTAAGTTAGTATGATATAATTTTTCCTATAAACACTTTTGCTAGGGTTAGGCTATGGCGGATATATTGCTTTCTGTTTATTATTTGTTTTATCGATTTTCCTTTTCGTGCGGCAGGATATCGTACAAACTAAAAAAATCGGGCGCAAGCCGAGAAAATTTAGTGATTATCAGCTAAAACTTGTGCTGAAAACTTATTTTGACATGATTTTTTCCTTGTTTTTGTGTACTTTTTGTATTTACTCATCACGTTACATTTAATCTTGCGCCTTGTAGAACCTGTAATTTCTCTTAATATTACCTTAATTTTTTCTGTTTCTTTTCTTCCTTTCCTGTTTTTCTTTTTATTCGTTTTTTTGTCGTATCGAGGATTTCCTATTATTTCAGACGCGCTTTACGAATTTATCTTTACATAGCTTAGCTACCCGTTTGCGTGTCTCCGTCTACATGGTTATGTGTTTGCTCGCCATTAACCATGCCATAATGCCATTCTTTGCATGCGTACGCAATACATATATCATCCACATGAACAAATGTTGCATAACTGGCGCTGTAATCGCCTTTAAACCTGTTTTATTTCACTCTAACTGACTATGATATTCGAAAAAACCAGCACGCTTCGGTTTTGACAACCCATATTAAAGGTAGTCAATCGATCCAACCTTTAGAGAAATCTAATGCGTTGGTGTTTTTGGAAAGTAATCGGCTTATTTGCCGGTTATTATTTACTGAGGGGTCGATCACGTGTCTTAATAGGTTTGTTGCACATGGGACTAAAGAACTTTGACGTTGAAGTGTTTTCCAGTAGGTCAGTTTTACGATGCGGTATGCGAAAATAAATGCAAAATCAAGTAGCATTCTTAATCGTAATACATCAGTAATTTCAGTATTTTTTCTCGTAATTTATCTATAATTTCTAGATACATTGCAAATACTTAACAATATTGTAAGCAACAGAAACGAAGATGACAAATGCAAATTTTCTATCGAATAAGATGCTACATACTTAATTAAAGAATGTGAGTGTCTGCAGACTTTTACAATTTTCGCATATTTTGTCAAACCATATAGATCTATCGATAGATTACATCATAACAAGCTTTGAGACTATCTGGTCATCTTATTTCAGTGACTCAATACTCTTTTTTAACCCAGGGTTACTAAAATTCCAAAAGATATCTCGAAGTTTAACAAATACATTGAAGAGACAACAATGTCAAGGACGCATGGATCCGGAGAACCCTTCCTTGGGGGCAAAATAGAGATTTGCATACATGACATTCAGTATGTGCCGTGCCACACACTGCTTATTTTGTTTTTGATTTGATTGATGATCTTCTTCGTTACCCACATCATAAGAAGCGCGTTAGTGCGTATCATAGGTAGCGCGTTAGCGCGTACCTATAATATACTTGGGTACCCTCAACACCTGGGCACCCCCCTACAGCTATAACGGGACACTTCTGGAAGGTGCGGTTTTTTTTAAAAGAAAGATAATAAAAAAATTTGCTGCCCGTGTTTTTTTGTTTTTCTTGAAACTCAAAATTGACTGTGTAAAGAAGGTGTAAAGTTTTTGTGTAACGTTATAACATAGGACAAATTTTGGGACCTTTTTACTGCGGCATGTGGACAACTGAGTATTGATGACTCGAAGGATTGAACAGAATAGGATAATAGAGGGATGAATTCTACAGATGACACTTTTTTTGTTTTTTGAAATTCGCATTATTTATCGAACGGCAGTGTAAAGAGTGCGAAAATCTGGGGGTGAAAAAGCACTTTTTGGTCGAGTTTTCAACCTTCCTATGTCCGATACTAACTCCGGTTATGAGGTTTTTAAAATGTTTTCTGACAGAAATGTAGAGTGGATCAAGGGCTACATTCTGCATATAAGCAAAGTCTTCTATGCTCTATGGTGAGTTAGATCCTGGGGTTTAAAGTTTACACTCTAGTGGATGGTGTAAAAAAACGGATTTTAACTAAGATTTCTCTGCCAAATTTTTCCGCTTATGAGTCAGTGCAAATCGAAGACAGCATTAATAAAGTGCCTTACAGGGGCTAAACATCGCAGCAAACCGCATTTAAAAAACGCAATATTGAGTTATTTATGGGGGTGTAAAGTTCGAAATCAGAGGTAAAAAATGGGCTAAAAAACACGTTTTTTCCGAAGTTTGATTGATAAATCATGCCAAATAATTTTTGCAACAGAATTTTGGCACACAGGAATGTACTACGATTTAAAAGCTACAAATTGTACCAAACCGAATTTCTTTAAACTCAATGGGGAGTTCGGTACGGAATTTTAAAGTTTACAGTGTTCTAAATGATGGAAAATACGTTTTTGTTGCGTTTTTTGTTCGCCACTTTCTCCGTCCAGAAGTCGGGATAAGTCTAATAGAATAAAAATAAAGTGCTTTATATCGGATGCATGTCAAAACAAATTGTCTATACATTAATATTTAGCGAGTGTAAAGTCAAAAATTTGGAGTCTAAAATGCGTTTCTGTCTTGTTTTTTCTGCCTGCTTCTCCGGATACGAGTCAGGGACACGTTTATCAAGTCTAGAAATGGACCAGGAACCAAATTTGATATGCCAGTCTGGCACATATGTTTACACTCTACGGTGTTGTAAAGTAGTTTACACCAATTGTTAGTTTGCCCATAGAACATTATGTAGACTTAATTTTTTCATAAATATTAATCGTAATATCGGAACAATATCAAAATTACGAATCTGACTAAAATCTTCTTTACACTAGGTGTTTACATGAAGTTTACACTACATATGTATTTATCTTCGTTTTTGAGCATTCCAGAAACCTAATTTTTTCCTGGAGTCTAGAAGTTTTCAAAGGATCATATGTGAGACGTCACGTAGGTGCGTTTGTTTACATCCAACAGTGATGTAAAGTAGTTTACACTCATTGTTTATATGTCCTCAGACCATTGTAGAGACATAATTTTTTCATGAATGTTGATCATAATATCCGAGTAATTTTTTACACTGCATGTTAGCCTTTGTTCTAGAGCATTGCAAAATCCGAAATTTTTTCCTGAGATATAAAAATTTACAGGGAAAGAAATATATACGTCAGTTGGGCGCGCTTGCTTACACTCAGCAGTATTGCAAAGTGGTTTAAACCTAATGTTTATTGTCTTTAAAACATTATGGACTCATTTTTAAATAAATGTTGAAAGTAATATGGGAGCAATATCAAAATTACGAATCCGACTAAAATATTCTTTACGCTATGTGTTTGTGTAAAGTTTACATTACGTGTTAACCTTAATTCGATAGACTTGCAGAGACTTTGTAACTGAAGTCAAGAAATTTTCAAGGATTCATATGTGAGACATCAATTAAGTGAGTTTGTTTACCCTCAAAAGTAATCTAAAGTGATTTAAAAATTATGTTCAAGTGTCCTTAGATCATTGAAGAGATGTAATTTTGTCTTAAATGGGTTGCATTAAAGTTAAATCCTTCTTAGCCGTGTTTATAATATGTTTCACAAAATCTTGCACATGGAGAGCTATCGTTTAATTGATGTAAATTGCCTGCAAAAGTGGTTTAAAATGAACCAGCAATCACACTACTGTGCACAGAAGTCGACAAAGATATGCAGCTTTATTGTAATCATGTACATTAATAAGCCGTAAACTGTTAGTATTCTCTACACCTAGTAGTTGTGTAAAGTTTGCACTATTCATTTGTTGTTAATATGTAGTCTATACTACAAATTTATTTTACTACCAAATCGAAGCGTTAGTGTTCCTTACATTTGATATTTGCGTGAAGTTTTTGAATTTTTGCCGAAAAACTTTGCCTTCTTATTTACCAACATCCCGCCTTTTCCATTTTCTTAAAGTTTAAAATCTTTTATAAGTCTCTTAATAATTTAATAGTAGGTTTTAACTTTAAGTTTCTCTTGGTTTACAACTCTCGCTTAGCAAGCTCATTTTTCAAAACTTTTTCATAGTGATCAGATTAGTCGCGTTTAGTTTGGAATTGGTGGACGGTCGTTATTTTATTACTCGGCTTAAATAAACCAAGTGACTATCTTTTGATTATTTTCTTTATCGCAAATTCAAACACCCTATTTTCAATTTGAAAATTGACCCAATTTTCAATTTGAAAATTGATCCAATTTTCAATTTGAAAATTGAAAATTGGGTGTTTTCAATTTCAAAAGTCTTAACACATTGTGCTTGTGTATTGATTGAGTGAGGATTTGCAATGTGAATTCGTTGGTTAAATATTTGTGCTTGATTATAAGTGAAATGCACATTAAGAAGAAATAACTTAATGGAGTTTTAATTTGAAAATGGATGGTGTCAATAAGGTTGTCTTGTTTAAAAAGGATAATGCTGATGTTAAGAACAATATTGTTTTCCGCGTTCCTGGACTGTTGTCATTATTGTGGCATATTACTGATTGTGTTTACTGACTGATGTACTGAAATCACGCTAATTAAAAGTAGTGTACTAGCAAAGAAAAATGCTCCGATGGAACAAAAAAGATGAATATACTTGGAATTGTGGATTATTATGGATGTAAAAGGAGGGGACTAGGAAAAATCTACCTAAAGTCGGAAAATCTGCTAAAAATCACACTTTCTCTAAGCAACGCAAAAAATCGATGTATATTCTGCGGCCTCTAAAAAAGTGTCTTTTTTAAATAATGTTCGAAGTTTCAGATAAGAGTGTATAAACGTAATCTATCAAGGTTACTTTTTTAAATTGCTGGCACCTGATTGATAGAAAACTAAGAGGTATTGTATTTAAAGTTCTTTTATTTTGTTATGAGCATTATAGCAAGCAAAGCAGGAGCCGATTGATTAGTGCATACAATCGTTTCGGGCATGCTAGTGTATCTACATTTAGTCTGTTTCAAGTCAACTTACGCGTTTCCTACTGTTTTAAACCAACCATGTCTTCAATTGTCTTCGATGTTTGCTATTTCATTCAATTGGCTTGGAAGACTGTTAGTTTACTTAATATCATTTCCCATAGCTACTGCATAGCTAACGTGCTGCTGTTTCAATCATTGTTATGGTTGAATATTTATTTTAATCTGTTGGCCGCAGAATATACATCGATTTTTTGCGTTGCTTAGAGAAAGTGTGATTTTTAGCAGATTTTCCGACTTTAGGTAGATTTTTCCTAGTCCCCTCCTTTTACATCCATAATAATCCACAATTCCAAGTATATTCATCTTTTTTGTTCCATCGGAGCATTTTTCTTTGCTAGTCTATAATATACTTGGACACCCCTATAAAGTGACTCCCCACCTACAGCTATAACGAGACACTTCTGTATTGTGCGGTTTTCTTTAAAAGCGAGATAAAAAAATTCGATGCGACCATTTTTTAATTTTTTTGCACTTTTACCCAATGTGTAAAGGACGTGTAAAGTTTTACTATAACGCTATAATATATGGATATTTTAAATTCTAGTAAGTCACACGACTATTCTAACTCAGTTTTGCAATCTATATGATCTGGTTTTTTTAATGTAGACAATCGACTAAGCTCAAAACTACTCTGTTATTTTTTTTGAAAATTGACTCATTTTGTGAATGGCAGTGTAAAGAGTGTAAAGAATCCGAGGGTGGGTGAAAAACACATTTTAGTCGAGTTTTCGACTTGTTTATGGCTGCCAAATTCTATATATAAGAGTCCCTCGAAAATATATCTATGTAAATGTACTACGACGGCTCAAGGGCTACCCTTGGCTTAACTGCAAACTTCCTTACACTCAAAGCGGAGTCAGATCTAGGGGTTCAACTTTACACTCTAGTGGATGCTGTAAAAACCGGATTTTGACTAAGATTTTTCTGCCAACTTTTCCGCTTATAAGCCAGGACAAATTTGAGCAGGATAAAAATAAAGTCCAATATAATAGCTACATTACATGTCGCAGCAAATCGCGTTTAAAAACTCGACATTGAGTGATTTATGGGTTGTAAAGTTCGAAATCAGGGGTGTAAAATGGGCGAAAAAACACGTTTTTCTCCCTATTTTGATTGTTGAATATCTCAAATATTTCGCGAGTCAGAAGTTCTGCACACACAAGCGTACTACGAATAAAAGGCTACAAACTGTCCTAAACCGAATTTATTTACACTTAATGGGGCGTAAGGTTCAGATTTTTAAAGTTTACAATGTGGTAGACAGTGGAAAATATGTGTTTGTCCATTTTTTTGTTCGCCACATTCTCTGTTCAGAAGTCGGGAGAGGTTGAATAGGATAAAAATAAAGTACTTTCTAAGGGGTACACGTCACTAGCCAATTGCGTTTATTTACATCAATATTAAGCTTTTCCGGGCGGTGTAAAGTCAAAAATTTGGTGTGTAAGACGTGTTTGTGTGTTGTTTTTTCTACCAACTTCTCCGATTATGAGTCTGGACATGACCTCAAGTCTGAAAATGTACCAGAAATCGAACTTGATAGGCTATTTTGGCGCGTTTGTTTACACTCAAGAGTGGGGTAAAGTGGTTACGTACCGACCGACTCCCTCGATTAGTATAACCAGCAATAACGCTGACTACTTTCCAAAAACACCAACGCGTTAGATTTCTCTAAAGGTTGTATCGATTGACTACCTTAAGTATGGGTTGTCAAAACCAGCTTGAGCTTGTTTTTTCGAATTTTTTAGTCAGTTAAAGCGTGTTGAAACAGGTTTCAAAGGCGATTACAGCGCCAGTTATAATAACACTCGTGTAGGGGGATGATATATGTATAACGTGCGCATGCAAATAATGACGTTATACATGCATGGCATCAGTTAAGGGCGAGCAAACATATATAACCACGTAGACGGAGACACGCAAACGGGTACCTATGTAAGTTGTGGGTAGGGTGCTGCTGATGGGACAATTTCCTCCAATGTTGACAATACGAGTATTTTTTACAAGGATTCCTAAAGGAAAAAATTTAAAATTCGTGAAGTGCGTCTGCAATAATAGGAAATCCTCAATACAACAAAAAACGAATAACAAGAAAAAACAGGAAAGGAAGAAAAGAAACAGAAAAAATTAAAGTAATATTATGAGAAATTACAGGTTCTACGAGGCGCGCAAGAGTAAATGAAACGTGATAAAATAAGCAGAAGTAAATACAGAAACTACACAAAAACACGGGGAAATCATGGCAAATAAGTTTTCAGCACAATTTAAAGCTTAATCACTAAATTTTCTCGGCTTGCGCCCGATTTTTAAGTTAGATATGAAATAATTTTTCCTATAAACACTTTTGCTAGGGTTAGGCATGGCGGATATATTGCTTTCTGTATATTATTTGTTTTATCGATTTTCCTTTTCGAGCGGCAGAATCGAGTGTAGAAACAACAGGAGTTAAAGTTTTTTTAGAGTCATGCTAACATTGAAAAACCATTTTTTGTTGCTATTTTTGTAAGTTGGAGCAGATTTTTTGTCGTATCCGTTACACTAGTCAACTGAATAAATAGTACCTGTATCATGCATCTATGTTTACACAAATGTTACATATGTGATGTGCAGTCGGAAGGCATTTCCAAAAATTCACTTGTTTCTCACGCTCACAAACCTTCAGAATTGGCGAAGAATCGGGACCACACCTGGGCGTGGGGGGGGGGGGTTTGGGGGGGTATGCAACCCCCAGAAACCAAAATACCCCCCCCAGAAATCAAAATACCCCCAGAATTCAATTTTTGAAATTTTTTTTCGTTTTTTTTCGCAATTTTTTGATGCCAATGGATAGTGCTTGATGAGAAACGTCGAAAAATGGTGTTTTTATCGCCATACCACCATTTTTAAGGCCATTTTTCGACCTTCAAAAAAATCTTGCACCCCCCCCCCCCCAGAATTTTCTTGCTGCCCACGTATGATCGGGACGGTTGGGGAATCGGGAATTTGGCGTGTCTAAAAATGATGTTTTATACTATTGTTCGGAGAATCGGGTCAGTCGGAGAAAGTGGAATTTTTCGTCTCTAAAAATAACGGTTCATATAATTAATTAGTCGGAGAATCGGGACAGACCCCTCTGGACGTTTCCAGCGAAATACACAAGGGATCTTCAGAATTCGAGACACGCGATCAGGCATGAAGGTAAGGGAGAGGGGCTGGGGCAGGCACGGAGCGCGCCTTTTGAAGTACAGGGGGACAAAAATTTAGAGGGATCAGGTCAAATATTTCAATAAAGCAAAAAGGATGGTATTTTTGGACCATTTATTGGCGCTTAAATGGAGTAGAAATACAAGAAAAATCGGAGGAAACTCACGTAATGAAAAATTAAAAATTTTTGAAGTGCATGTGAAAGACTGCCTAAATTGGTTTTTAGCACACTTTTTATAGTCCGTTTCATATAAATTTGGGCATAAATTTTAAAAATTTCCAATGACAGTATGCCGACTGATTACGATAATTATATATCACATCAACGCTGTAATCAATCATTCTGTTGTTGAAGATAATTTTTAAAATTTATGTCCAAATTGTGTGAAACAGACTATAGGCTAGAGATCTCTAATTTAATTCTCGAAAAATTTAGCGCAGTTCGGTTTGAGATTATATTAAAAAATTTTATTCATGCACAAAAAATCTGTCGTTTATACTAGGATGTGAGTGATACAATGATTTTTCATTGTTCCATCAGAGGATGACTGTAAAATTTTACTTGTCGTTTCTACGCCCTTTCTGCCGCACGGCAAGGAAAATCGATAAAGAAAGCAAATGATATATAGAAAGCGATTTATCCGCCACGCCTTACCCAAGCTGAGGCGTTTATATGAAAAATAATATCGTACAAACTTAAAAATCGGGCGCAAGCCGGAAAATTTAGTGATTATTAGCTTAAACTTGTGCTGAAAACTTACTTTGACATGATTTTTCCCTTGTTTTTTGTGTACTTTTTGTATTTACTAATCACGTTTCATTTAATCTTGCGCCTTGTAGAACCTGTAATTTCTCTTAATATTACCTTAATTTTTTCTGTTTCTTTTCTTCCTTTCCTGTTTTTCTTTTTATTCGTTTTTTTTGTCGTATCGAGGATTTCCTATTATTTCAGACGCGCTTTACGAATTTATCTTTTTCTTTGGCAGCCCCTACCCACAACTTACATAGCTTAGCTACCCGTTTGCCTGTCTTCGTCTACATGATTATGTGTTTGCTCGCCATTAACCATGCCATAATGCCATTCTTTGCATGCGTACGCAATACATATATCATCCACATGAACAAGTGTTGCATAACTGGCGCTGTAATCGCCTTTAAACCTGTTTTATATCGCTCTAACTGACTATGATATTCGAAAAAACAAGCACGCTTCGGTTTTGACAACCCATATTAAAGGTAGTCAATCGATCCAACCTTTAGTAAAATCTAATGCGTTGGTGTTTTTGGAAAGTAATCGGCTTATTTGCCGGTAATTATTTGCTGGGGGTCGATCACGTGTCTTGATAGGTTTGTTGCACATGGGACTGAAGAACTTTGACGTTGAAGTGTTTTCCAGTAGGTCAGTTTTACGATACGGTATGCGAAAATAAATGCAAAATCAAATAGCATTCTTAATCGTAATATATCAGTAATTTCAGTATTTTTTCTCGTAATTTATCTATAATTTCTAGATACATTGCAAATACTTAACAATATTGTAAGCAACAGAAACGAAGATGACAAATGCATATTTTCTATCGAATAAGATGCTACATACTTAATTAAAGAATGTGAGTGTCTGCAGGGATGGGTTTCTCATAAGACGTCTAAGCTTAGACGCGTCTAAATTTCTAGAATTTAGACGCGTCGATTCTTAACTGTGTTTCTCATAAGACGTCTAAGTTAGACGCGTCGAAATTTCGTCGAAGTTAGACGTGATTTAGACGAATCACTAGACGAGGCAGTGGGCTGGGTTAACTTTTGATTAAAAGCTTATTCTTTGCATCAGCATGCACACATGAAAGTTGTTTTCGTAAAAATATGGTACTTTTGATGGTTTTAACCATAGGTGAGGCAGCACCTAAATTCTTGGGGGGGTGAAAAATTTCTGGGGGTGAAAAAATTTTCAAAGGTCAAAAAATGGTCTTACAAAGTGGTCGTTATGGCAAAGAAAACACCATTTTTCGACGTTTCTCATCAAGCTCTATCCAATGGCATCAACAAAATTGCTGAAAAAGCAACAAATACATTTTCTGGACTGGGGGTATTTTGATTTCTGGCCAAAGAGTCATTATCAACTTCATAAGGGGTCGTCCCCCCAACACCACGCCCATGTGTGGTTTTAACTCGTTTTCAATCAAAACGACATTCATTTAAGTCTTGTAATTTTTATGACCTTCCGGATAAAGATTTTCACGTTCATTTTGGATTTACGAAAAATTGTTTTAAAAGAATTCATGCTTATTTGCCGGTGAAAGTACCTGCAAAGGGAAATCCAAGTTGTTCAACGGAATTAAAATTGGCAATAACCTTGCATTTCTACAGAACTGGAAGCCCTTATTTTGCTGTGGCGAAACTGTTTAATTTGCATTCGAAATCAACTGTTTCAAGAATTGTTACTGAAACCACGGATCAATTATTTGAGCATATGCTGAACAAAGTTATATTTTTTATGGGGAATATTGAAGATTTAAATGCGATCAAGCAAAAATTTTATAGGAAATGCAAAATACCGAATGTCGTAGGATGCATTGATTGTACCCATGTATTGGTTTTAGCGCCCAGTGATGACGAAATTTATTATGTAAATTATAAACGACGACATTCTATAAATTGCCAAGCAGTATGCGATGTGGAGGGTAAATTTTTGAACGTTTACGCAGATTGGTTGGATCAGCTCACGACAGTAGAATTTTATCTGCTAGCAACTTATCATTACAGTTAGAAAATGGCACCCTACCCGGTATTTTACTTGACGATTCTGGGTATCCATGTGAAAACATGGCTTCTTACGCCTTATTTGAGACCGATTACTGATGCCGAAAATCAGTTCAATGATTATCACAGAAAAACAAGGCATGTATATATATGTACATGGGCAGCATAGGTAGGAATATTTCAGGTTCATGACTGTGTCAGACATGTAACTTTTGAAAAATTTTTCACGTAGCAAAGAATCAATTTAAGATTCTTTATATTTTGTAAGTGCCTGGTAGACCATGTAGAAATAAAATAAAACTTAATCATTTCTTCGCAGCGAAAACTTTGGGAAATTAAGTTAGTAAGTAAGTAAGTAAAAACATGTGCCTGCATAAGTAAGTTTACGTGATTTCAGGTTTCGAGTTTGAAACGGAAAGAATACCAAGCCTAAGTTGAGCAATCACGTACCAACATGTCTTCAGCATACATTCGGGGTGTTCACCATACATGTACATGGGGGTCGGGAGGTTTGGGAGGGTGTGCTAACCGTACGTGGACAGCAAGAAAATTCTGGGGAAGGGAGGATGCAAGACTTTTTCAAGGTCAAAAAATAGCCTTAAAAATAGTGTGCATGGCGAAAAAACACTCATTTTCCGACGTTTCTCATCAAGCACTATCCATTGGCATCAAAAAATTGCGGAAAAAACGGTAAAAAAAATTCAAAAATTGAATTCTGGGGGGGGGGGGGTATTTTGATTTCTGGCGATGGATATTTTGGTTTCTCGGGGGTGCATACCCCCCAAGCCCCACGCCCAGGTGTGGTGCTGACCCTCCCTCCAAAAGGTTACTGACCCCAGCAGATTCTCGACGACCCCAGCAGAATAGGCTAAAAAAAAATTTTTTGAAAAGTTTTTGCCATTTTTTAGATCGAATAATATGGAAAATGCTCAGAAACGTTTTTAACGCTAAGCTTAAATTTTTTCGATTTTTAGACGATTTCCGAGAAAAAATTCTTTCGATTGACCGCCCAGAATTTCTATACTGTGCATGTATGATGTTCGCCAATCCTGCTTCCGCAACAGCTAAAAAATCTTGAAAACGAAAATGAAAATTAACGTCTTTTGATCAATCGACCTTTTTCGGCTGGCTATCCCCTTATATTCATTCAATAAACTTTGCCAGGCTTCGTTTTTTTATTGGCCGTACATGTAGCCGAAAAGGGGCATCCAAACGTTTTTGATGCTTTTCGTATTCTAAAAGCGAAAATCGCAGTGTCCGCAGCAGAAAAATTCGGACATCGTGGGCGTTTAGCTGATCCTTGACCTTTACTATTGGTTTCGGATGTTTTTGATTCAGAATCTGATTCGAACCGTGGTGACCACACCTGGGCGTGGGGGTTGGGGGGTATGCACCTCCCAGAAACCAAAATACCCCCCCCAGAAATCAAAATACCCCCCCCCAGAATTCAATTTTCGAAAATTTTTTTCGTTTTTTTCGCAATTTTTTGATGCTAATGGATAGTGCTAGATGAGAAACGTCGAAAAATGGTGTTTTTATCGCCATACCACCATTTTTAAGGCCATTTTTCGACCTTCAAAAAAATCTTGCACCCCCAGAATTTTCTTGCTGCCCACGTATGGTGGTGACTCCATTGAAAATTTTTTCAGCATTCAATTATACAAACACACTTGAAAAACATTTGCAATTACTGACAATTTATCGCCACTGCAGTGTTCTTTTACGAATTTGTAATTTGAATCAAAGAAGCATACTTACACTAATATTTCTTTGTATTGATTAAGTTGCACCTAACTTACAACTTAGACGTAATTTAGACGTCCTATGAGAAACACGGTTAAGACTTTTAGACGCACGCGTCTAACTTCCGTCTAACTTCGACGCGTCTAAACCTCGTCGAAATGGCGTCGAAGTTAGACGCGTCTACTTCGACGCGTCTAACTTAGACGTTCTAATGAGAAACCCACCCCAGACTTTTACAATTTTCGCATATTTTGTCAAACCATATAGATTTATCGATAGATTACATCATAACAAGCTTGGAGACATCTTATTTCAGTGACTCAATACTCTTTTTTAACCCAGGGTTACTAAAATTCCAAAAGATATCTCGAAGTATAACAAATACATTGAAGAGACAACAATGTCAAGGACGCAGGGATCCGGAGAACCCCTTCCTTGGGGGCAAAATAGAGATTTGCATACATGACATTCAGTGTGTGCCGTGCCACACACTGCTTATTTTGTTTTTGATTTGATTGATGATCTACTTCGTTACCCATATCATAAGAAGCGCGTTAGTGCGTATCTATAATATACTTGGACACCCCTAAAAAGTGACTCCCCACCTACAGCTATAACGAGACACTTCTGTATTGTGCGGTTTTTTTAAAAGCGAGATAAAAAAAATCGATGCGACCATTTTTTAATTTTTTTTGCACTTTTACCCAATGTGTAAAGGACGTGTAAAGTTTTACTGTAACGCTATAATATATGGATATTTTAAATTTTAGTAAGTCACACGACTATTCTAACTCAGTTTTGCAATCTATATAATCTGGTTTTTTTAATGTAGACAATCGACTAAGCTCAAAACTACTCTGTTATTTTTTTTGAAAATTGACTCATTTTGTGAATGGCAGTGTAAAGAGTGTAAAGAATCCGAGGGTGGGTGAAAAACACATTTTAGTCGAGTTTTCGACTTGTTTATGGCTGCCAAATTCTATATATAAGAGTCCCTCGAAAATATATCTATGGAAATGTACTACGACGGCTCAAGGGCTACCCTTGGCTTAACTGCAAACTTCCTTACACTCAAAGCGGAGTCAGATCTAGGGGTTCAACTTTACACTCTACTGGATGCTGTAAAAACCGGATTTTGACTAAGATTTTTCTGCCAACTTTTCCGCTTATAAGCCAGGACAAATTTGAGCAGGATAAAAATAAAGTCCAATAAAATAGCTACACGTCGCAGCAAATCGCGTTTAAAAACTCGACATTGAGTGATTTATGGGTTGTAAAGTTCGAAATCAGGGGTGTAAAATGGGCGAAAAAACACGTTTTTCTCCCTATTTTGATTGTCGAATATCTCAAATATTTTGCGAGTCAGAAGTTCTGCACACACAAACGTACTACGAATAAAAGGCTACAAACTGTCCTAAACCGAATTTATTTACACTTAATGGGGCGTAAGGCTCAGATTTTTAAAGTTTACAATGTGGTGGACAGTGGAAAATATGTGTTTGTCCATTTTTTTGTTCGCCACATTCTCTCTTCAGAAGTCGGGAGAGGTTGAATAGGATAAAAATAAAGTACTTTCTAAGGGGTACACGTCACAGCCAATTGCGTTTATTTACATCAATATTAAGCTTTTTCCGGGCGGTGTAAAGTTAAAAATTTGGTGTGTTAGACGTGTTTGTGTGTTGTCTTTTTCTACCAACTTCTCCGATTATGAGTCTGGACATGACCTCAAGTCCGAAAATGTACCAGAAATCGAACTTGATACGCTATTTTGGCGCGTTTGTTTACACTCAAGAGTGGGGTAAAATGGTTACGTACCGACTCCCTCGATTAATATAACCAGCAATAACGCTGACTACTTTCCAAAAACACCAACGCGTTAGATTTCTGTAAAGGTTGGATCGATTGACTACCTTAAGTATGGGTTGTCAAAACCAGCTTGAGCTTGTTTTTTCGAATTTTTTAGTCAGTTAAAGCGTGTTGAAACAGGTTTAAAGGCGATTACAGCGCCAGTTATATAACACTCGTGTAGGGGGATGATATATGTAGAGCGTGCGCATGCAAACAATGACGTTATACATGTATGGCATAGTTAATGGCGAGCAAACATATATAACCACTAGCAAAGAAAAATGCTCCGATGGAACAAAAAAGATGAATATACTTGGAATTGTGGATTATTAAGGATGTAAAAGGAGGGGACTAGGAAGAATCTACCTAAAGTCGCAAAATCTGCTAAAAATCACACTTTCTCTAAGCAACGCAAAAATCGAAGTATATTCTGCGGCCTCTAAAAAGTGTCTTTTTTAAATAATTTTCAAAATTTCAGATAATAAACGAAATCTATAATGTTTCCTTTTTTTAAATTGCTGGCAAGTAGCAACACTGACTAGATTCGTATCCTGATTCAAAGAAAACTTAGTGGTATTGTATTTAAAGTTGTTTTATTTTGCTATGAGCATTATAGCAAGCAAAGCAGGGGCCGATTGATTAGTGCACACAATCGTTACGGGCATGCTAGTGTACCTACATTTAGTCTGTTTCAAGTCAACTCACGCGTTTCCTACTGTTTTGAATCAACAATTCTTGCAATTGTTTTGGATGCATCGATGTTTGCTATTTCATTCAATTGGCTTAGAAAGACTGTTACTCGATATCATTTCCCATAGCTGCTGCATAGCTAACGTGCTGCTTTTTCAATCATTTTTATGGTTAAATATTTATTCTAATGTGTTGACCGCAGAATATACTTCGATTTTTTGCGTTGCTTAGAGAAAGTGTGATTTTTAGCAGATTTTGCGACTTTACGTAGATTCTTCCTAGTCCCCTCCTTTTACATCCTTAATAATCCACAATTCCAAGTATATTCATCTTTTTTGTTCCATCGGAGCATTTTTCTTTGCTAGTACCCCACTTTTAATTAGCATGATTTTAGTGCATCAGTCAGCAAACACATACAGTAACATACCGCAATAATGACAGCAGTCCAAGAACGCGGAAAACAATATTGTTCTTAACATAAATTAATTGCCTCTAAATTTAAAAAATATTGTTTTTGAAAAGGAGAATCTCTAGATTTTATAACCGTCTACCTTTTGAAATCAATCAGACTGCATAGAATTTAAAACTGAGTTAGATATGCTCTTGATTGTCGGAAGTATAAAGTTTACTATTTTTTTATTAGCTATAGTAAATATATGTTACATTCTAAACAGTCCTGTAAGTTATAGAGGTCGTTCCACATTTAAATTAACTTGGAAACGACATATAACGTACCTACGGGACTTACTTAAGTACCTGGCTACACTTAGCGCTGGTCAGGTTGCTAGGGCGAAACGCCGGACTCAACCACACGACCCTCAATAACTACGGTCTCAAACTCCTCGGACCTAAATTCGTCCGTACTTACGGAGCTGTTGGCAGCTATGCCCTAAAAACCTAACGCAGTAGTAATTAAGTAGCCCCGGAATTTTGCCCTAGGTCAGTTGACCTATTTTGGACCAAAATAATAATTAACGCAAAAAGCTTTGTTAACTTGTTTTCGCCAGAGAATACCTATGGCGAAAAACTATTTCTTTTCTGGTTCCTACGAGCATGATGAACAGTGAAAACAACAAAAAAGAGCTCTAAACCAGCCAGTCATCTTACATAAAAATTATGAAATAATTTTTATGATTTTTAAATTGAAATTTGGGTGTTTGAATTTGCGATAAAGAAAATAATCAAAAGACAGTCACTTGGATTATTTAAGCCGAGTAATAAAATGAGGGCCGTCCACCAATTCCGAACTAAACGCGATTGATCACTATGAAAAAGTTTTGTAAAATGAGCTTGCTAAGCGAGAGTTGTAAACCAAGAGAAACTTAAAGTTTAAACCTACCATTAAATTATGAAGAGAATGGTAAAAGATTTTAAACTTTAAGAAAATTGAAAAAGGTGGGATGTTGGTAAATTAAAAAACAAAGTTTTTCGGCAAAAATTCCAAAATTTCACGCAAATATCAAGTGTAAGGAACACTAACGCTCAGATTTGGTAGTAAAATAAATTTGTAGTATAAACTACATGTTAACAACAAATGAATTGGGCAAACTTTACAAAACTACTAAGTGTAGAGAATACTAACAGTCAGATTCTCAATTCTGATTTTACGTGGAAAAAAAACTAGAATTTTACTTTATTTTTATCCTATTCGACCTCGCCCGACTTCTGAACAGAGAACGTGGCGAACAAAAAATGTACAAACACGTATTTTCCACTGTCCACCACATTGTAAACTTTAAAAATCTGGACCTAACGCCCATTGAATGTAAATAAATTCGGTTCGGGCCAGATTCTTGCCCTTTGATTGTAGTAGGTTTGTATGTGCCAAACTTATGTTCCGCAAAATATTTGATATGATTTATCAATCAAAATACGAGAAAACCTGTTTTTTTCGCCCACTTTACACCTCAGATTTCGAACTTTACACCCCATAAACAACTCAATATAACGTTTTTTTGAACGCGGCTCGCCTCGACGTGTAGCCATTAGAAGTTACTTTATTTCTATTTTATTTAATTAACCCCAACTTTTGGCACAGAAATCTTGGACAAAATCTGTTTTTTTACTCATCCACTAGAGAGTAAAGTTCAAAGCCCTGGTACTAACTGCGTATTGATTGTAGAAAAGTTTTCTGGTAAGCACAAGATAGCCCTTGATCCGAAGTACATTTCTGTCAGAAAAAATTTCCTAAAACTATAACTGGAGTTGTTGGCAGACATAATCATGTCGAAAACTCGGCCAAAATGTGTCTTTTTCGCACCCAGATTTTCGCACTCTTTACACTCCCATTCGAGAACTGAGGCGAAATTCAAAAAACGAAAAATTGTTATCTGCAGAACCTAAATAGACATATGAGTCAAATGAAGTACATGGTTTTGCCAAGAGAATTAAAAAAAATGAAAAAAGTCAGCCTTCAGAAGATTCGAATCCATCATTCTTTCTTTAATACCGCATCCGAGAACGGAGTTGTCAACCACCGCGCCAACTCGACATATCAGCAGATTTCAGCTTGATTATCCTGTCTTGAAAGATATTCATCATTCTACTGAAGTTTAAGAATAGTGCATTTATGATGATAAAAATAATTATTTATTTAAGACGAGTCAAATACCTCTGAAATACGAAAAATCTGATCAAAAATATGCAATACGGACTTATCTATCGGCATTAGAAAATAGATGTAGGTATAATTCAAAGTTCACCTCTTTTACCTCAACAAACAAATTCATTATCCACGACGCCCTGGGCGCAAAAATGCTTCTCGGTGTGAACTTTACACTTGTGCTAATACCGCAATATTGGGTGTATAAAACAAAATAAACTGGGATCTGTAACGCTAAGGTCAGGGCACCTTTTAAGCATAATTAGCATGTTCCGCCTACTTAGCGGAGTAGTTGAAGAGATATCGTTTTTCGTCTCGAACCCTTTACACTAAAACGATCACAGATCAAGAAATATTGCGTTATAAGAAAGAAAAAAAATCGATTTAAGATTTTGCAACCCTCCACATTATAGAATCGATTGGACTGCACAGAAACCAAAATTGAGTTAGATAAGCTGAAGGACACGCAAAGAGTAAAAAACACGTATACTTTACACTTTTGTGCAACAACCATTGAGTGTAAAGTAATTTTAAGGTCATATTCGTAATCTACAGCTGGGGGGGCTAACATTTTTAAAAAAACATTGGCCCTCCGCAAATTATTTAATTTTTTGCTTTACACTTTACCCGCTCATTGCTAACTCAGTATTGAGTGTAAACAAAAGAAAAAAACACGGGCATCGAATTTTTTAATTATCCATCGATTAAAAAAAACCGCACCTCCCAGGTGTGTGCCGTTGTTGCTGTGAGGGGGGACACAAATTTCGCACTCGCTGTGATAAACATAAGAAAAAGGATGGCCAAGTATATTATAGGTAGCGCTATCGCGCTACCTATGATAATAAGTTTAACATATGTATTCATTAACTGCAGTCTTTTCCATTCCAAATGGCGTATTTCCGATTTACGGCTTATTAATGTACATGATTACAATAAAGCTGCATATCTTTGTCGACTTCTGTGCACAGTAGTGTGATTGCTGGTTCATTTTAAACCACTTTTGCAGGCAATTTACATCAATTAAACGATTGCTCTCCATGTGCAAGATTTTGTGAAACATAATATAAACACGGCTAAGAAGGATTTAATTTTAATGCAACCCATCTAAGACAAAATTACATCTCTTCAATGATCTAAGGACACTTGAACATAATTTTTAAATCACTTTAGATTACTTTCGAGGGTAAACAAACTCACTTAATTGATGTTTCACATATGAATCCTTGAAAATTTCTTGACTTCAGTTACATAGTCTCTGCAATTCTATCGAATTAAGGTTAACACGTAATGTAAACTTTACACAAACACATAGCGTAAAGAATATTTTAGTCGGATTCGTAATTTTGATATTGCTCCGATATTACTTTCAACATCTATGGAAAAATGAGTCTCCATAATGTTTTAAAGACAAATAAACATTAGGTTTAAACCACTTTGCAATACTGCTGAGTGTAAGCAAGCGCGCCCAACTGACGTATATATTTCATTCCCTGTAAATTTTTAGATCTCAGGAAAAAATTTCGGTTTTTGCAATGCTCTAGAACAAAGGCTAACATGCAGTGTAAAAATTACTCGGATATTATGATCAACATTCATGAAAAAATTATGTCTCTACAATGGTCTGAGGACAAATAAACAATGAGTGTAAACTACTTTACATCACTGTTGGATGTAAACAAACGTGCCTACGTGACGTCTCACATTTGATCCTTTGAAAATTTTTAGACTCCAGGAAAAAATTAGGTTTCTGGAATGCTCAATAACCAAGATAAATACATATCTAGTGTAAACTTCATGTAAACACCTAGTTTAAAGAAAATTTTGGTCAGATTCGTAATTTTGATATTGTTCCGATATTACGATTAATATTTATGAAAAAATTAAGTCTCCATAATGTTCTATTTGCAAACTAACAATTGGTGTAAACCACTTTACAACACTGTAGAGTGTAAACATATGCGCCAGACTGGCATATCAAATTTGGTTCCTGGTCCATTTCTAGACTTGATAATCGTGTCCCTGACTCATAACCAGAGAAGCAGGCAGAAAAAACAAGACAGAAACGCATTTTAAACACAAATTTTTGACTTTACACTCGCTAAATATTAATGTATAGACAATTTGCTTTGACATGCACCCGATATAAAGCACTTTATTTTTATTCTATTAGACTTATCCCGACTTCTGGACGGAGAAAGTGGAACAAAAAACGCAACCAAAAACGTATTTTCCATCATTTAGAACACTGTAAACTTTAAAATTCCGTACCGAAGTCCCCATTGAGTTTAAAGAAATTCGGTTTGGTACAATTTGTAGCTTTCAAATCGTAGTACATTCCTGTGTGCCAAAATTCTCTTGCAAAAATTATTTGGTATGATATATTAATCAAAATTCGGAAAAAACGTGTTTTTTCGCCCATTTTTTACCTCTAATTTCGAACTTTACACCCCCATAAATAACTCAATATTGCGTTTTTTTAAATGCGGTTTGCTGCGATGTGTAGCCCCTGAGGAGCACTTTATTACTGCTGTATTCAATTCACCCTGACCCATATGCGGGAAAATTTGGCAGATAAATCTTAGTTAAAATCCGTTTTTTACACCATCCACTAGAGTGTAAACTTTAAACCCCAGGATCTAACTCACCATAGAGCATAGAAGACTTTGCTTATATGCAGAATGTAGCCCTTGATCCGCTCTACATTTCTGTTAGAAAACATTTTGAAAAACTCATAACCGGACTTAGTATCGGACATAGGCAGGTTGAAAACTCGACCAAAAAGTGCTTTTTAAATCCCAGATTTTCGCACTCTTTACACTGCCATTCGATAACTAATGCGAATTTCAAAAAACAAAAGAAGTGCCATCTGTAGAATTCATCCCTCTATTATCCTATGCTGTTCAATTCTTCGAGTCATCAATACTCAGTTGTCCATATGCCGCATTATAAATGTCCCAAAATTTGTCCCATGTTATAACGTTACACAAAAACTTTACACCTTCTTTACACAGTCAGTTTTGAGTTTCAAGAAAAACAAAAAAACACAAGCAGCGAATTTTTTTATTATCTTTCTTTTAAAAAAAACCGCACCTTCCAGAAGTGTAGCTGTAGGGGGTGCACAGGTGTTAGGGGTACCCAAGTATATTATAGGTACGCGCTAACAATAAACCGCCTCTAAATTCGAGAATATTACTTTAAAAGAAAAATTAAAAAAAGTCGTCCCTAGATTTTTTGACCGTCTACCTTTTGAGACCAATCAGACTGCATAGAATGTAAAACTGAGTTAGATATGCTCTTGCACACGAAAACTGTAAAAAACCGTCTAGTTTACACTCCTGTGCAACAATCAATGAGTGTAAAGAAATTTTAAGACCAGATTCGTAACCTACTAATTAGGGAAAACATTTTTAAAAAAAAATTGGCCCTCCGCAAATTATTTGAATTTTTGGTGTAAACTTTACACACTCACGACGCACTCGGTATTGAGTGTAAACAAGAAAAAAAATGGGGGCACTAAGTTTTTTTATTATCTACCTTTTAAAAAAAACCGCACCTCTCAGATGTGTGCCGTTATAGCTGTGAGGGGGGACAGAAATTTCGCACTCGCTGTGAAAAACATATAAGAAAAAAGGGTGGCCAAGTATATTATAGGTAGCGCTATCGCGCTACCTATGATGTAGACGGAGACACGCAAACGGGTACCTATGCAAGTTGTGGGTAGGGTGCTGCTGATGGGACAATTTCCTCCAATGTTGACAATACGAGTATTTTTTACAAGGATTCCTAAAGGAAAAAATTTGAAATTCGTGAAGTGCGTCTGCAATAATAGGAAATCCTCAATACAACAAAAAAACGAATAACAAGAAAAACAGGAAAGGAAGAAAAGAAACAGAAAAAATTAAAGTAATATTATGAGAAATTACAGGTTCTACGAGGCGCGCAAGAGTAAATGAAACGTGATAAAATTAGCAGAAGTAAATACAGAAACTACACAAAAACACGGGAAATCATGGCAAATAAGTTTTCAGCGCAATTTAAAGCTTAATCACTAAATTTTCCGGCTTGCGCCCGATTTTTAAGTTAGTATGATATAATTTTTCCTATAAACACTTTTGCTAGGGTTAGGCATGGCGGATATATTGCTTTCTGTTTATTATTTGTTTTATCGATTTTCCTTTTCGTGCGGCAGGATATCGTACAAACTTAAAAATCGGGCGCAAGCCGGAAAATTTAGTGATTATCAGCTTAAACTTGTGCTGAAAACTTATTTTGACATGATTTTTTCCTTGTTTTTGTGTACTTTTTGTATTTACTCATCACGTTACATTTAATCTTGCGCCTTGTAGAACCTGTAATTTCTCTTAATATTACCTTAATTTTTTCTGTTTCTTTTCTTCCTTTCCTGTTTTTCTTTTTATTCGTTTTTTTGTCGTATCGAGGATTTCCTATTATTTCAGACGCGCTTTACGAATTTATCTTTACATAGCTTAGCTACCCGTTTGCGTGTCTCCGTCTACATGGTTATGTGTTTGCTCGCCATTAACCATGCCATAATGCCATTCTTTGCATGCGTACGCAATACATATATCATCCACATGAACAAATGTTGCATAACTGGCGCTGTAATCGCCTTTAAACCTGTTTTATTTCGCTCTAACTGACTATGATATTCGAAAAAACCAGCATGCTTCGGTTTTGACAACCCATACTAAAGGTAGTCAATCGATCCAACCTTTAGAGAAATCTAATGCGTTGGTGTTTTTGGAAAGTAATCGGCTTATTTGCCGGTTATTATTTACTGACGTGTCGATCACATGTCTTAATAGGTTTGTTGTACATGTGACTGAAGAACTTTGACGTTGAAGTGTTTTCCAGTAGGTCAGTTTTACGATGCGGTGTGCGAAAATAAATGCAAAATCAAATAGCATTCTTAATCGTAATACATCAGTAATTTCAGTATTTTTTCTCGTAATTTATCTATAATTTCTAGATACATTGCAAATACTTAAGGGCCGTATGACAGAACGCGTAATAGTGCTATTCCAGGATAAAACAGTGGGATACGAGGGCGGAATAAAATATTTTGGTATTACAGGAAGCGGAATAAACAGTCATATTCCAGGAATAAAGTTGGTATGACAGAACGCGGAATAGCGCCGTTCCAGGCGCTAACCTAGGGATAAAACGGCGGAATAAAATAAGCGGTAAAGCGGTATGACAGAAGGCGGAATAAGTTATCTCGGGAATAAAAACGGCCGCTTTTATCCCGCCATTTTATACCTGGTCGGAGCAGGTATAAGACAGCGGAATAGTAGTAAAAATCGTTTCTAAAGCGATTTTAAAAGAAGTAAATGTGTTAAAAAATTTTTAATTGGATAGGCAATTGATTCCTCTTTATCTAGAAATTTAATTTGGTTGCTGTCGTTTGTAATACGATCAAAACAGATACAGAAAATTTTCTAGTTGCGCGTTTGCCCCATGAGTGCGGCTCGTCTCGTTGAGCTCTCGACAAAATTGATTTTTTATGATTTTTCGATCATGCAATACTTAATACCTCCAGTAAAGTTATTAAAAAAATTAATGCAGTAGGTAGTGTGTATAATTAACAAGTTGACATCAAGATTCGCAAATGAGTACCTTCTTACACAAAAAAAGTAGTTATTTCATGCGCAAGCTATCATTTTTTCGATTTCAATGTCAATGTTTCATTTTCCTTTTCCGTAGAAGCAAGCAAGCCGCATTTATTGAACCAAATTATAAAAAGGTTATCTGGTAATATTCGGCAGTCCCATTAATTCAATGCATCAATGCATACTCTACCCGTGCGCACGCATGTACATGAATACTACACGTTTGAATTTACGTCGTATATTTTCGAATTCGAACGTGACTACAGTATGCACCATGCGTTGGACATCCAATTTATACACAAAACCTATGGAATGCGTAACTTAATCCTGGGATAGATACAGTTATCCCAGGGACAGCTATTCCTCGCGTATTTCGCGTTCTGTCATACCAAATTTTCTTATTCCTAGGATAGCTTATTCCGTCCCTTAACCCAGGAATAGCTATCACGAGAATAAGTTTTATTACGAGAATAGCTATTCCCGGAATAGCGCTTATCTCAGGAACAACTTATTCCGCGTTCTGTCATACGGCCCTAACAATATTGTAAGCAACAGAAACGAAGATGACAAATGCAAATTTTCTATCGAATAAGATGCTACATACTTAATTAAAGAATGTGAGTGTCTGCAGACTTTTACAATTTTCGCATATTTTGTCAAACCATATAGATATATCGATAGATTACATCATAACAAGCTTTGAGACTATCTGGTCATCTTATTTCAGTGACTCAATACTCTTTTTAACCCAGGGTTACTAAAATTCCAAAAGATATCTCGAAGTTTAACAAATACATTGAAGAGACAACAATGTCAAGGACGCATGGATCCGGAGAACCCCTTCCTTGGGGGCAAAATAGAGATTTGCATACATGACATTCAGTTTGTGCCGTGCCACACACTGCTTATTTTGTTTTTGATTTGATTGATGATCTTCTTCGTTACCCACATCATAAGAAGCGCGTTAGTGCGTATCTATAATATACTTGGACACCCCTAAAAAGTGACTCCCCACCTACAGCTATAACGAGACACTTCCGTATTGTGCGGTTTTTTTTTAAAGCGAGATAAAAAAATTCGATGCGACCATTTTTTAATTTTTTTGCACTTTTACCCAATGTGTAAAGGACGTGTAAAGTTTTTACTATAACGCTAAAATATATGGATATTTTAAATTCTAGTAAGTCACACGACTATTCTAACTCAGTTTTGCAATCTATATGATCTGGTTTTTTTAATGTAGACAATCGACTAATCTCAAAACTACTCTGTTATTTTTTTGAAAATTGACTCATTTTGTGAATGGCAGTGTAAAGAGTGTAAAGAATCCGAGGGTGGGTGAAAAACACATTTTAGTCGAGTTTTCGACTTGTTTATGGCTGCCAAATTCTATATATAAGAGTCCCTCGAAAATATATCTATGGAAATGTACTACGACGGCTCAAGGGCTACCCTTGGCTTAACTGCAAACTTCCTTACACTCAAAGCGGAGTCAGATCTAGGGGTTCAACTTTACACTCTAGTGGATGCTGTAAAAACCGGATTTTGACTAAGATTTTTCTGCCAACTTTTCCGCTTATAAGCCAGGACAAATTTGAGCAGGATAAAAATAAAGTCCAATATAATAGCTACACGTCGCAGCAAATCGCGTTTAAAAACTCGACATTGAGTGATTTATGGGTTGTAAAGTTCGAAATCAGGGGTGTAAAATGGGCGAAAAAACACGTTTTTCTCCCTATTTTGATTGTTGAATATCTCAAATATTTCGCGAGTCAGAAGTTCTGCACACACAAGCGTACTACGAATAAAAGGCTACAAACTGTCCTAAACCGAATTTATTTACACTTAATGGGGCGTAAGGTTCAGATTTTTAAAGTTTACAATGTGGTAGACAGTGGAAAATATGTGTTTGTCCATTTTTTTGTTCGCCACATTCTCTGTTCAGAAGTCGGGAGAGGTTGAATAGGATAAAAATAAAGTACTTTCTAAGGGGTACACGTCACTGCCAATTGCGTTTATTTACATCAATATTAAGCTTTTCCGGGCGGTGTAAAGTCAAAAATTTGGTGTGTAAGACGTGTTTGTGTGTTGTTTTTTTCTACCAACTTCTCCGATCATGAGTCTGGACATGACCTCAAGTCTGAAAATGTACCAGAAATCGAACTTGATACGCTATTTTGGCGCGTTTGTTTACACTCATGAGTGGGGTAAAGTGGTTACGTACCGACCGACTCCCTCGATTAGTATAACCAGCAATAACGCTGACTACTTTCCAAAAACACCAACGCGTTAGATTTCTCTAAAGGTTGTATCGATTGACTACCTCAAGTATGGGTTGTCAAAACCAGCTTGAGCTTGTTTTTTCGAATTTTTTTAGTCAGTTAAAGCGTGTTGAAACAGTTTCAAAGGCGATTACAGCGCCAGTTAAATAACACTCGTGTAGGGGGATGATATATGTATAGCGTGCGCATGCAAACAATGACCTTATACATGCATGGCTTAGTTAAGGGCGAGCAAACATATATAACCATGTAGACGGAGACACGCAAACGGGTACCTATGCAAGTTGTGGGTAGGGTGCTGCTGATGGGACAATTTCCTCCAATGTTGACAATACGAGTATTTTTTACAAGGATTCCTAAAGGAAAAAATTTAAAATTCGTGAAGTGCGTCTGCAATAATAGGAAATCCTCAATACAACAAAAAAACGAATAACAAGAAAAACAGGAAAGGAAGAAAAGAAACAGAAAAAATTAAAGTAATATTATGAGAAATTACAGGTTCTACGAGGCGCGCAAGAGTAAATGAAACGTGATAAAATAAGCAGAAGTAAATACAGAAACTACACAAAAACACGGGGAAATCATGGCAAATAAGTTTTCAGCACAATTTAAAGCTTAATCACTAAATTTTCCGGCTTGCGCCCGATTTTTAAGTTAGTATGATATAATTTTTCCTATAAACACTTTTGCTAGGGTTAGGCATGGCGGATATATTGCTTTCTGTTTATTATTTGTTTTATCGATTTTCCTCTTCGTGCGGCAGGATATCGTACAAACTTAAAAATCGGGCGCAAGCCGGAAAATTTAGTGATTATCAGCTTAAACTTGTGCTGAAAACTTATTTTGACATGATTTTTTCCTTGTTTTTGTGTACTTTTTGTATTTACTCATCACGTTACATTTTATCTTGCGCCTTGTAGAACCTGTAATTTCTCTTAATATTACCTTAATTTTTTCTGTTTCTTTTCTTCCTTTCCTGTTTTTTCTTTTATTCGTTTTTTTGTCGTATCGAGGATTTCCTATTCAGGGCCGTGCTTAGAGGTTTAGCGGCCGGGCGAGACTTATTTTGGCGGCCCCCATAATTTTTAAAACTGGTATTATAGGCATCATAATTATCACTCATGTATATCCTTTACATATGTACCTATATATATATGATCGCAGTCAGCATCTTACTGTAAATTTACTATCAAAATATTGTGCTACATTATTTTTAGTAGGTATCGTATGTTTTTCTTAAATAATTTACCTATTTCGTGAATGATGACGTGCTTTATTACAAAATAACACTCGCCTAGCTTTCTGAGCGGCAAACTGGTCAATCAATTGCAAAAAATCTAACGAAGATGATAAATCCTTTTCAATTGAAATAATCGCTAGTGCACTTAGACGAGAATCAGTCATAGTTGACCGCAAATATGTCTTTATTAATTTCAGTCCCGAGAAGGAACGTTCTGCTGAGGCCACAGCAATAGGTATTGTAAGTAAAATTCTGAAATCAATTATAAGGTTCGGGAAAACATCCTGGAAGTCATTTGATAGATATTTAAGAGTAGCTAGTGGCGTAGTTAATTCATTTGGACTTGATCGAGCAAGAACTTTTAGCTCAGTGTACATGTCCAGTCCATGTGCATGACTTGAGCGATTCACCATCTTCCCATGTTTTAAAAGCTGGTATTCGTGGGTAGTGCTCAATGAGAAACCTTGAAAACGGTATTTCTTAGCCATACCATCATTTTAAAGACCATTATTCGACCTCTAAAAAACCTTGCACCTACCCCCCCCGGGGATTTTGTTGCTGCCCACATAAGCTGCGGGGTCTTAGGTGGCGCGGTCAAGCGTTCCCTGCGGGGTCCGAGACAGAGTCCCTACAAATTTTGTAAAAAAGCATTTTCATGTCAAATAATAACGTTAAAATTTTCGCAAAAACGGCCGAATTTCGGTCCTGAATGGAGCCCAAAAACACTCAAAATTGATTAACTCTTACATCTCACAAAACTTCTGAGCTGAAATGCGTTTTTCGACCTCTGCTAATTACATAGCGCAGCAACGGGTCGCTGCCAATAAGATATAGAAAAATGTATAAATTGAAGTTTTTGTTCTTACCCTTTTCAGGCCCATTTGTGGCCTTCTTATTAAGGAGATGCAGTTCAGAAAACAGGAAATGCACAGAAACATAAGAAAATTTGGCCATTTCTTTCATTTAAAATAGGATTGTGTCCTTGTAAAGAAAGACAAAAAAGCAAAGAATAGACAAACTGGTACACAATCATTTTCGCACTTTTAGTTTTATGCTCAACAAGCATGCGCACTTTCATTCAATGAACAAATAGTGCATTAAATTACTAGTGATGTGAAGTGCTAGATTATTTCAGCTGATTCAAGCTTTTAAATTCATTTGATCTATGGCTCGGTGCAAAGCGCCGGAAAATTTTGACATTTTAGCCTTTTCGAACTCAATTTTCTGGACACACATTATTGCAACAGAAAAATCAACAATGTCTGAAAAATGAGAACAAGTAAATGCAAGTAAAGATTTTTAACTGACTGTGTTTGCATTAGAACGTCGAAAAATCGATCCTTTTTAATGTATGTATCGAATTATTGTAAGAGGGCCGCCAAAAAATGAATTCCATACGGCATGCACTACAACTTTTTTAGCGGCCCATAATTTTAGCGGCCCTGTGCGGCCGCACATTTCGCACCCCCTAGGCACGGCTATGTTCCTATTATTTCAGACGCGCTTTACGAATTTATCTTTTTCTTTGACAGCCCCTACCCACAACTTACATAGCTTAGCTACCCGTTTGCGTGTCTCCGTCTACATGGTTATGTGTTTGCTCGCCATTAACCATGCCATAATGCCATTCTTTGCATGCGTACGCAATACATATATCATCCACATGAACAAGTGTTGCATAACTGGCGCTGTAATCGCCTTTAAACCTGTTTTATTTCGCTCTAACTGACTATGATATTCGAAAAAACAAGCACATTTCGGTTTTGACAACCCATATTGAAGGTAGTCAATCGAGTCCAACCTTTAGAGAAGTCTAATGCGTTGGTGTTTTTGGAAAGTAATCGGCTTATTTGCCGGTTATTATTTACTGAAGGTTCGGTCACGTGTCTTGATAAGTTTGCTGCACATGGGACTGAGGAACTTTAACGTTGAAGTGTTTTCCAGTAGGTCAGTTTTACGATACGGTATGCGAAAATAAATGCAAAATCAAATAGCATTCTTAATCGTAATATATCAGTAATTTCAGTATTTTTTCTCGTAATTTATCTATAAATTCTAGATACATTTCAAATACTTAATAATATTGTAGGCAACAGAAACGAAGATGACAAATGCATATTTTCTATCGAATAAGATGCTACATACTTAATTACAGAATGTGAGTGTCTGCAGACTTTTACAATTTTCGCATATTTTGTCAAACCATATAGATTTATCGATAGATTACATCATAACAAGCTTTGAGACTATCTGGTAATCTTATTTCAGTGACTCAATACTCTTTATTAACCCAGGGTTACTAAAATTCCAAAACATATCTCGAAGTTTAACAAATACATTGAAGAGACAACAATGTCAAGGACGCAGGGATCCGGAGAACCCCTTCCTTAGGGACAAAATAGAGATTTGCATACATGACATTCAGTGTGTGCCGTGCCACACACTGCTTATTTTAATTTTGATTTTAAAATTCCAAGATTGATGATCATCTTCGTTACCCATATCATAGGAAGCGCGTTAGTGCGTATCTATAATATACTTGGACACCCCTAAAAAGTGACTCCCCACCTACAGCTATAACGAGACACTTCTGTATTGTGCGGTTTTTTTAAAAAGAAATTAAAAAAAATCGATGCAGCCATTTTTTAATTTTTTTGCACTCCTACCTAATGTGTCCAGGACGTGTAAAGTTTTACTGTACCGCTATAACGTATGGATATTTCAAATTTTAGTAAGTCACGCGGCTATTCTAACTCAGTTTTGCAATCTATATAATCTGGTTTTTTTAATGTAGACAATCGACTAAGCTCAAAACCACTCTTTTATTTTTTGGAAAGTGACTCATCTTGTGAATGGCAGTGTAAAGAGTGTAAAGAATCCGAGGGTGAAAAACACATTTTAGTCGAGTTTTCGACTTGTTTATGGCTGCCAAATTCTTTGTATAAGAGTCCCCAAAAAAAAATATCTATGGAAATGTACTACGACGGCTCAAGGGCTACCCTCGGCTTACCTGCAAACTTCCTTACACTCAAAGCGGAGTCAGATCTAGGGGTTCAAACTTTACACTTTAGTGGATGCTGTAAAAACCTGATTTTGACTAAGATTTTTCTGTCAACTTTTCCGCTTATAAGCCGGGACAAATTTGAGTAGGATAAAAATAAAGTCCAATATAATAGCTACACGTCGCAGCAAATCGCGTTTAAAAACTCGATATGGAGTGATTTATGGGTTGTAAAGTTCGAAATCAGGGGTGTAAAATGGGCGAAAAAATACGTTTTTCTAGCTATTTTGATTGTTGAATATCTCAAATATTTTGCGAGTCAGAAGTTCTGCACACACGAACGTACTACGAATAAAAGGCTACAAACTGTCCTAAACCGAATTTATTTACACTTAATGGGGCGATAGGTTCAGATTTTTAAAGTTTACAATGTGGTAGACAGTGGAAAATATGTGTTTGTCCATTTTTTTGTTCGCCACTTTCTCTGTTCAGAAGTCGGGCGAGGTCGAATAGGATAAAAATAAAGTACTTTTTAAGGGGTACACGTCACAGCTAATTGCGTTTATTTACGTCAATATTTAGCTTTTCCGGGCGGTGTAAAGTCAAAAATTTGGTGTGTTAGACGTGTTTGTGTGTTGTTTTTTTCTGCCAACTTCTTCGGTTATGAGTCTGGACATGACCTCAAGTCTAAAAATGTACCAGAAATCGAGCGTGATACACTATTTTGGCACGTTTATTTACACTCAAGAGTGGTGTAAAGTGGTTTAAATCTAATATTTATTTATCATCAGGCCATTGTGGAGGCTGAATTTTTTCATAAATGTTGATCGTAATATCAGAATTATGAATTGGATAAAAATCTTCTTTACACTCTGGAGTTGTGTAAAGTTCACACTGCAAATTAACTTTAGTTCTAGAGCCTTGCTGAAGATGAATTTTCTATCAAAATAATTTAAGTAAGCAAAATTTACTCTCAAATTTAAATTTAGTTTTAGAGCTTTGCAGAAGCTTAATTTTTTCAAGATTACAACCAATAATTGCGTGAAGTTTATGCTGAAAACCTTTGTTCCGTTTAAATAAGGTAAGGTTGTTTTGTTTAACAAATATATAATGTTCAGAACAATATTGTTTTCCACGTTCTTGGACTGCTGTCATTATTGTGGCATGTTACTGTATATGTTTACTGAGTGACTTACTCAAATCATGCTAATAAAAACTAGGGTACTAGCAAAGAAAAATGTTCCAATGGAACAAAAAAGACGATTATACTTGGGATTGTGGATTATTACACATGTAAAAGGAAGAGTTTAGGAAAAAACTACCTATGTTTGTGCCGAAAGTCGCAAAATCTGCTAAAAATCAGACTTTCTCTAAGCAACGCACAAAAATCGAAGTATATTCTGCGGCCTCTGAATAAGTGTAACCTTTAAATTATTTTCAAAGCTTCACATTAGAGTGTACAAACATAATATAAAATGTTTACTTTTTGCAAATTGCTTGCAAGTTGCAAAGCTGACTTGCTTCGTATCGTGATTGATAGAAAACTAATGCAATAGTATTTAAAGGTGTCTTATTTTATCATGAACATTGTAGCAAGCAAACCTGGCGTGAATTGATTAGTGCAGACAATCGTTACGGGCATGCAAGTGTACTTAAATTCAGTCTGTTTCCTGTAAGCTTACGCGTTTCCTGCTGCTGTAAACCAACAATTTCTTTGATTGTCAAGACAAGACAAGGCAAGAAAGTGTTTATTGTCCAGAAAAATACACAAAATATGATAAAACGCAATTACATGATAAAATAGCGACTGAACAAAAGGACAAACAAAGATCACGGAAGTGGTACAACTAGGTATGCCCCAATCTAAGTATATTTTTTACATCGATGTTTTCTATTCCGTTCAAATGTCTTGCAAAGTCTTGCCTGTAGTCTGTTTCATATAACTTCGTGCATAAATTTTTAGAATTGTCAACGACAATAAGCCGAGGGTTACGATAATTATATTTCAGATCAATGCTATAATCACAATCTGTCAGCTTATTGTCAGAGATAGTTGTAAAATTTATGAACGGAGTTGTGTGAAACAGACTATAGTTCACTCCATCTAATTCCCCACAACTACTGGATAGCGAACTTGCTGCTTTTTCAATCATTTTTTTGGTTCAATAGTTTATTTCAATCTGTAGGTCGCAAAATATATCTCGAGTTTTTGTGTTGCTTAGAGAAACTCTGATTTTTAACAGATTTTGCGACTTTAGGCATATATACATAGGTAGCTTTTTCCTAGTCCCCTCCTTTTACATCCTTAATAATCCACAATCCCAAGTATATTAGTCTTTTTTTGTTCCATCGGAGCATTTTCTTTACTAGTTTAACAGAATAAACTGAGTGAAATCCGGCAAATACGTGAAGTATAAATCAGGTATTACGTCGTCTTAGGTCAATGGATACATACATCATTTTTTACTTGCGTATTCTATTACGATGATTATTCTCTCGTAAAATATTAGTATTATATAGCTGGCGCTGCAGTCACATTTAAACCTAGAAAAGCACTCTTTATCTGATAATGATTTTCGAAAAATTCAGCTCAGTCCTGTTTTGACAACCCGGATTGCAGGTTGTCAATCGATCCGACCTCTAGAGATTTCTGTTGCGTAATAATTCTTTGAAGAGAATCGACCTAATCGCTGATTTTTTATTCTGTCGAATTACCTGTCTTGCATTGAGCTGCGTAAAATGTCAGATTTTGTATTTGTATTATGATTGATCTGTGAATATTGCGAAACGATATGCAAAACAATACAGAATTAAATGAGCATTTTTAATTCTAAAATTATCTTACGTTTCCTCGAAACATTATTGCAAATTCGTCGGGATCATAGGTGGGCAGCACCAAAATTCTGGGGGGGTGAAAAAATTTTTAAAGGTCAAAAAACTGTCTTAAAAATGGTTGTATGGTGAAATAACACCATTTTTCGACGTTTCTCGTCGAGCACTATCCAATGGCATCAAAAAATTGCTAAAAAAGCAAAAAAACATTTTCTGGGAGGGGGGTATTTTGATTTCTGGGGGGAAGTATTTCAACTTCTGGGGGTTGCATCCCCAAACCCCCCTCACGCCCATGTGTGGTCGGGATATTTGAGGCAACGAAAGTAAAGGTAATAAATTTAGATTTGCTATATTAAACAAGAAAACAATTAATTGAAATTAATATCGGCCGAATTTTGCTATTTTCGTTTTTTATCAATTATATCATGTATGTGCATGGTAGCCACACATGGGTGCGAGAGCCTACACTCCGAAGATTAAAAAAATTCCCGTTGACTCCACGATTGTATTTTTAAATTTTTTTTTCGTTTTTTCTCGATTTTTCGATGCCAATGGATAAAACTCAATCAAAAACTTTAAATAGTCCTTTTTATTTATAGAAACCAATACTTTATTGTCCTCAAGGGGGCAGATTCAATATTATATGGTTTATATATCGGTATCGTTGGGATAGTCAGTAAAAATGCATTTTCCGACGTTTTTCAAGCTTTCTATCCTTAAGCTCATGAAGTTCTAACTCTTACAACAAAAAATTTTCTTTATCAATTAACTGTGAAAAGTGTCAATTTTTTGTCGTGATTTAGGCAAAATTAAGAAAAATACTTCACTTATGGTGTGAAGTGCCGCGAATCTGAAGATTTACTACTAAGATATGCAATTCTTTCACCTTTCCGTGCATTAACTCATCTAAATTTTTTTCCGGTCAAGAGCGGCAGCTGCTCCCCTATCTGCCCCCTCAACACGGCTGTGCATCCAATTATTGCAAGTGTCGCATTCTTTCGCTTTGAACTTTTCCTGTCTAAATGGCGAATTTTTCGCCAAAATTAATGTTCTTGACAACTAAATTCATTGTCACGTTTTTTGACACTTAGATCTTAAGCACTTTCTTTGGTTTATCTTGAATAATATCGTTTTTTGAATTTCAGCAGCGACATGGAATTCATCAGATTTCGCTAGACTTATTACACCTAATACGAGTTATTCAACGATGTCAATCAGAATTGGAATTTTAAGCGAATCTAAACCAACAGAAGCAGCAGGTAATATTAAACAGAGTTATCATTGAATGATATAATCCTTTACTTATTGTATTCGTCTTATGCTTTGCTTTAACGTTTCTGATTGACTTTAGCTTTTAGGTAAGGAAACAATGCGCGGTCGTGCCGTGAGCGGTTGCCCAGCATGACCGCCAACCTGGGAAGGGCAGTCTCACAGTTTTGTAAGCCAACATCATCTCAACTGAAATCCTAAAATATCGCAAAATTTATGCTAATTCGCAGTTAATGCTTAAATTCGTGTATTTTGCTGAAAATTTTTTATTTGCATCCATTCATGGCCTTAATTTGTCTTGTTTTCCCACAAAGCTTCTTATTTTTTCAGTTCTGGATTGTAAAGCTACAACTTTCTCCCCAATATATGATGGTCGCGAGGGATTGAATTAACGCAACCTTGCTAGAACTCTCGGCATGATATAAATTTGCAGAATTTTTTATTGGCCAAGGTTTTAATGTTCTTTATTTCTATAGATACAAATACATAGATAGAAATTGTAAACTTGAAATTTAAATCGAAATATGTCTATCACACTAGGATATTCGGATTTCGCTCAATGGTGGATCCAGGATTTTTAAATAGGGGCAGAACCCTGAATTTGCTGGATAGTGTCGAAATAATTCAGAAAACTCTGTCCATTGCGCGTAAAGTAGCAGTTTTTTTGCTATCGCACCCGTCGTATGTAAGCCGTAACCTAACGAGCATTGAAATACAATACAGGGAAACCAGTAGCGGATTTAGGGGGGCGGGGGGGTGGGCATCGGCCCAAAATAGTGCGCAAAATTAAGGATTTTTGAGCGATTTTTAGCGATTTTCGGGTTAAAACGGCAAATTTTTCCGCCCAAGTCAGGGTTCCGCCCCCCCCCTTAGAGGTACCACCCCTAGGAAAATCCTGGATCCGCCACTGAGGGATACTGAATGCTGCCAATATATTTATCAAGTATGGACTTAACTCTGACTTAAGCGATAGGATAGACTTGCAATCATACAAAACCAGCAACCAAATTCTGGAAGTCCGAATGGTAAATTGGCGAAAAACATCACCAAAAATTCAATTATGGGATCTGGTCTACCAGATTCAGGAGGTCCGAACCATTCATGGGCAGCACCTGAATTCTGGGGGTCAGAATGGGATAAATCGCCAAAATGTTACTATAAATAGACTTCTGGGGTCTACAGTAATCTGCGGGGGTTCTTTAACTTCTTGGAGTACAAACCCCACACGCCCATGTATGGTCCGAACCCTACCACCCCCACTCCCAAGCTCTAACGCCCATGTGTGACTGCAACGCAGGCATTACTTGCAATAAAGCAGAATAATCCATTTTATCTAGTGTACCTACTGTAACATATAGCCTATTGTGAGACATGATTTTTTCGTTTATTTTTAAAAATGCCTTTGTTTTCATGCTTGTCATCTTCAGGATTATTGAATGACCGTAGGAGCCATCCAGGAACGAATTTTAATTTGATCGCTAGTTACTCTACTATAGTTGATTCTTTAACTACGTTGTCAATGGAAAAGAATCTAGAAAAAAGCATAGCAAGTATGCATTACAATGACATTTGTTAACAAATGTTCACATTGATAAATTCCTATCTTAGTTTGCTTTTGCAGATTTTTTACGTTTTTCCTACCTATTCGTTTATTTTGTTTTTTATTCTATTATTTAGTTATGTATTACTTTGAAATCGCAAATAATATATAAACAGGAGCTGCGGCAATTGATGGTGGATTCAAAAGTTAATTTAAATTTTAACTTAACTCAAATTAAGTCAAGTTGAATTAAGTTAAGCGCAAAAGTATGAAATGCTATAAAAACTTGCTTAGTCTGTTGCACAAAAATTTGAATTTTTTGTGAATAAAATGGGCGAAAAAAATAATAATCGCATGAGGGGTCACAGGCAAAAGTGGGCGGCATCAAAGTTCTGGGGGTGCATGATTTTTTCAAAGGTCAAAAAATGGCCTTAAAAATAGTGGTATGGCGAAAAACATCATTTTCAACTTTTCTCATCGAGCACTATCTATTGGCATCAAAAAATTGCTAAAAAACAAAAAGAAATCAAAAATTGAATTCTGGGGGTATCTTGATTTCTGGGGGGTTATTTGGCTTTCTGGGGGTGCATACCCCAAACCCTCCTCCCACGCCCAGGTATGGTCAGAGGTCACTGTAATTAGTTTGGAGGAAGAATTAAAGCCCTGTTTGAAAAGGCCTCCTTAGCTTTAAAACGTTTGATTTCGTGCTTACAAATGTGTTTTACGAGTGTAATACGATGGAATAGCAAACAGCAGCCATCGATCTTTACTCAATTTTGATTAAGCCTTACTTTAGTTTGTTTTTCATCCTGTTTTATTTTGTGATCCTCTAATTTTGCTTTAATCATTCAGATATTTCGCTTGATGTCGTTAGCTAAAGAATTATTGAAATTCTATCAAACGTATGTACTCAGAATTCAAAGTCATGATTTTCTTGTGTGTGATAAGATATGAAAAATGTAGATCAAAAGTTTTAAAACCGTACTGTATCTCGAACAGTATGAATTTTCGTGTCCCAAAGTAATGAGTTCAGAAAATTATAGATCGAACAATTTACAAAGTGTTGTATTGAGCAAAATCTTGAGCGGTGTCATTGACTTAGTTAAAATTTTAATTAGATTTAGTGAAATTGCAAATTTTCAAAATCAAAATTTCAGATTCAAGCCCTTAAGTTTACCTAATAGCAAATAAATTTATTTTAAATTCGATTTTGTTCTCTGCGATTGTGAACTGTCAGACTTTGGGGTTTGGAAGGTTTGAATTCTGTAATTTGGCTTTCCTCGCAGAATTTTTAGTATCCTGGAAAAAGCTGAAATGCATGACATTTACGCGCTTTCCTGCTTGTTTTTGACTTTAAGCATGAATTTTTAGGTCATAAATTAGATTTTGGACAATATATCGTTCACTTCTATTTAAGTTTTCAAGGAGTTTTTGTTTTTTACTTTATACTTTCGAAACATGCCATGTTTTGCATGTACCCAGTGAGATTCAAAAGAGCAATCTTAGAAAACTCTTGGATTTTAAAATTTTTAAAAATTAAAAATTTTTAAAAATTTTAAAATTTTTTAAAATTCCCAATCTCACATGCATGCACACGTGGGCGTTGGGGGGTTGGGGTCCACCCTCCCCAGAAGGCCGAATACCCCCCAGAAATCAAAAGACCCCCTATAATTCAATTTTTGAAAATTTTTGTTTTTTCGCAATTTTTGATGCCGGTGGATAGTACTCGATGAGAAACGTTTAGAAATGGTGTTTTCATCTCCACCATTTTTAAGATCAATTTTGACCTTTGAAAATTCTTGCACACACACCTCTCAGAATTTTGGTACTGCCCACCTATGCATGCATGGTACCAAACCGCATGCCAGTCTAATTAATTTTGAAGTTTTTACAGCGTCTTAATTAATAGAAATAGATGCACTTTCCCCATGGATAATTTTTTAGGTCAATGACCTTTTCTTGACCTCCCAAACGAAGTTTGTTAGACTCAAGAAGAAATTAGCAACTAGATGAAACGATTTAAGCATCTCAGAGCGTGTATATATATTAAAAATTTCGAAAAATTATCTTAAAAAATGAAAGTCAGGGCCTATAATTGCTCACGTTTCGTTACGTCGAATTCTGACTAATTGACGAAACTAGGAGACCTCATGGACGAGATACTCAGAAATTATCTTATAGGCAAGATCAGCACACTGATGCCTAGTGTCGAACCGATAATTTTTGTGGGCCATAGGATTACACCGGCTGATGTAAAAATGACGCTTAATCCTGAACAAATGTGTAAGAGGTTTGTTTGCCTTAAGTTTGTCTTACGTGCTTATGGCATCATTTAAGTTTGGCAAAGCAGTCATTTGGACATCAGTGGCGTATTACAGATATTCAGACGCGGGCTGTGCACATATAGGCGTGGGGTTGTTTGGAGGCTGGCTGTACCCCTAGAACCAAAAACATCCTAGTAATTCGCAAGACCCTATCAGAAACAAATTTCCTGAGAAATTTTTTGTTTTTTGCGATTATGTGGTGCCAGCCAACGAATAGCGCTCGATGAGTAACGTCGAAAAATGATATTTTTTGTCCTTGTTGCCATTTTTCGGCGCTTTGGCTGTGATAGGATATTCTGTTTGGACCTTTTTATCATCTAAAGTTTTTGACTTCTCAGAGGCTTCCCATGATTAGGGCACAGCCCGTTTAGTGATAACTATAATGTACGTTGTGAACTTTACTCGGGAAAAAAACAAACATACGAGTAGTTCCGGAAATCCGTACATGGTGTGCGAAATAGCATATTTCCGCCATCGTGAAAAATCACGTTAATTGGTGGCTAAAAACTACTAGAAGAAACTTTTATTCATTCTTTATTTAAAAAACGTAATATTTATTATTTTATTGTTCGATTTGAATGGAAAAAGAACTAATTACTTTTATAGTTTGTAAAAGGTAAGATTTCGGATGCTGTTAGATTTTACAGTCATTGAGTTGTTTTCAAGAACGTTTTGATGCGAATAAATATCGGTAATCTATAAAGAAACGAGGACCCAAATCCTTGGGGCTGGCTTGGGTCCGAAAATTTTGAAAGGTCAAAAAGGGTCGAGAAGTTTGTATTAGAGTGGAAAACACCGTTTTTCGATGTTGCTTATTAATCCTATCCAATGGCGTCAAAAAATCATGGAAAAAAACGAAAACGGAAATACAAAAATTCTATTATGGGGTCTTTTAAATTATGGTTCGCTTCAATTTTGGGGTTTTTAAGTTTCGGTTGGGACCTTTTTGATTCCGGGGTTTAAGACTCCCACGCACATGTGGGCGTGGGGGGTTTGGGGTATACACCCCCCAGAAGTTGAAATACCCCCAGAATTAAAATTTTGAAAATTTTTTGCTTTCTTGGCGATTTTTTTGATGTCATTGGATAGTGCTCGATGAGAAACGTCAAAAAATGGTGTTTTTTCGCCTTACGACCACTTTCAAGACCATTTTTTTGACCTTTGAAAATTTTTTCACCCCTCAGAATTTCGGTGCTGCCCACCTATGCTCCCACGGCCTTATGGACGTGTAAAATTCGTATCCTTTTTGGCGACTTTTTCATTCCTATCAGAAGGTCTCTATAAAAGTTGAAAAATGGTGCTTGCTTTCGATATCAAAATTTTTCGTGTTTTGTCTCGCAAACTATACTCATTTGTGCAATGTTATGTTGTTTACTTCTCATCAAGCACTGAACTTAAATATTAATTGTTCAGATTATTTTTATTTTTTGCCAATTCTTCGAACATGTTCGAAGGACGAATGCTATCCCGAAAGAAGAGATAAGCTAACCGAATCCTTATTTTGCAAAGTTAATATTAAAAACGTTGGCTTTCCATCCTGTGTAAGTGAATTGTTCTATTTCTCACCTGCAATTTTCTGCAAATCGCTCTTTGATTCATTTAAGAATCCGATGTCACGAGTCAAGCAAAAATTTGCGATTGCATTACTAAATCTCGGCAACGACTGGGTTATTGGAACGACTGCTGCGTGTTTTTTCCTCCTGCTAGCATGCAGGTTAAATTAACTTTTTCTGCCTGCGACCATGTATGAGCAGGACCGGAATTCTAGGGGTAACAGTTGTGTCTAAAAATTTTATAAGTAAAAAAAAGTTGAAAAATCGGTATCAGGGCGAAAAAACAAATTTCCTAATTTTTCCGTCGATCTCTGTCTATTGGCATCGAAGAATTGGGAAAAGGCCTTTGGATTCTGCAGAGGTTCCAGTAGGCCCCAATGCCCGTATGTAGTTAATGATTCGAATTTTTCTTGATTAATTGTATTCGTTTCTCCTTTTTATTTATTTCTCTTCCCTTTTTCTCTCGAGTTTTTAAATTTTTTAATTGTTTTTGTCCTTTCTTTTTTCTTTCTTGCTTTTCAGATGTCTTTTCTCTCCAATTCTCATAAATTCAGCGGGAATTATTTGTCTTCAGTCAGCTGTTCATTTGCTTAAATTTCAGAAATTTTCTGGCACTTCACGCCGATTTAGTGCTCAGAATAATTCAATGTAGACTACATATAAACTTTTTTCACGCGAAATTGGCTGCTTTCTTATTTTTCAAAAAATCCTTGCACCGAAAATAATTTTGCAGTAAATTATAAACCGGCGAAAAACGTCTGTTTGCAAGAGAAAGCGGATTTTTAGGACTATTTTCCGACCAATTGGGGAAAGATTGGTCACGCCCTCCCCTTACGGAAATCCCTGATCCTCCTTCGTTCGATGCATATTTGAAAGAAATATTTTGAAAGTACATAGATCCCAAACAAAAATGTGTTTTACAATTATTTTTGCAATTTATTTCTTTGTTTGGGGGTTTTATTAAAGAAGAATTAAATTCATCTGATCCAAATTTTTGCGTCCTTTCTACAAGTACAATTTGTTTTTCAATTTAATTCATAAAGAAATGTGAAAACTTATAACTTCCCTTTTAGTCTGAGAATTTATTTTACTAAAAACTCAGTTATTCGCTAAATGTCTCAAATCCTAAATAGCCATCTGCATGACACGCAGATACATAGGTTGTTTTATCAGTCTAACTGAGCAGCGTAGTTGTCGATAAGTTGTTTTGCATTGCAGATAGGTGTTTTTGGAACGCACCCTACTGACCGAAATTTCTTTCTAAAAGCCATGCTGCCAAAAGTACACATTATCTCTTGAGCATTCAGACCACGTTTTTTCATAGTAGCGGGGTCGATAACTCTATAATATGTAAAAACCTAAATAGATACTATGCAAATATGTACATAGTGGTTTCATATGTCGACCGTCGATCGTACATACGAGTACATTGTGTGCCTGCTCGTTCTGCTGCTGCAAAATGTAAAACGATACGCAACAAAAAGAACCGGGTTTGACTGTATTGAACGGGCTGCAAGGTTACGATTATTCGCAAGCGCTATCCCGTCACTGTCACGACGCGGGGGCTTTTGCCTGCTGCGTTTCCGCCCTGGGCCGATATCACCCCTCATTAGGCAACCTGGCCAGCCGGGACTCCTCCCGGGCAGCCATATTGACGCCGAGCTTGACGCGGACGCTCGGTCAACATAATCGCCGACCCGCAGGGCTCCCGCCCGCAAGCCATCCACCGGTTCCGGCCTCCTTGTAGCTGGATTACAGGCACCCGCCACGGTGCCCGGCCGCTCAAAATACTTATAAATTTAAACTATAATACATCTATTTTTAGAAAAGGATATAAATACGTCCGCAAGTTCAATTAATATTTGATAAGCAGGTTATCTATGATATGCGGCAGTATCTCCTACCATAACATATCGATTGCACGGAGTTCTATGAAGCAGCCATTCAGCGGCGAACCTGCGAATCGCGTCTTACTGCTATACTGTACTTGCAATATACGTCGTCTCGAAAATTAACTGTTCTATCTAAATTTAGTAGGTTTACTGTCTTTTTTGAGCATGGTGCACAAAAGTGGTTGACACCCACCGAACGTTTTTATTGCAGTAATACCCGATTTCTTTATTGTTAAACGGAGTAGCGTTCAGAGGTATTTGTCGAGCAATAAAGAAATTGGGTGTTACAGTAATAAAGGACATTCAGCACCGAGCAAGGTTTAACAACAACAAAGATTTATTGCAAAACGTACAAGACATGGTAAAAATAAAGACACAGCGTACGATACAAAGATATGATAAAACGACATATGACTAAAACGTCAGCAACGGGACACGCAGTCACGAAAGTGAAAACTTACGCGTGCTCCCTTGTGCATGCATACACAAACATATATGTATGCATGCACTGCGTCTCATACGGGACCCCACCGCATATGTACAGCATGAGAATTCTGGAGAGTCGGACAGGCCCAAAAATTTTTTTCAAATGCTTCTTTGGGTTTAAAAACAATGGGTTGGGTACACGCCAAGAATGCTGTTTTGGGATGTTTCAGACTATGCTCGTTCGTCCTATGACATAAAAACATAGAATTTTTTAAAAATTCGAAAAAATCGCTTAAATTCAGCAAAATTTAGTCAAAAATGTGTGTATAATGCGAAACGCCGAAATTTGAGATATATGAGCTAAAAATGAGCTAAAAACACGTACAAGGTGTTGCAGTAGTGCTACTACACAATTTGAAATGGTTACTCTGAAGTTAAAATCCTGAGGTTAATGATATATTGTTTCTCAATAATTACATATATTGAATATTAGCGCAGAACGCGAGCAGGAGCCTGAGTAAGTACATACGCGTTGGAAGATCCGGGAAACCGGTGCGGGCAAAATTTTGCTCTCTGAGTAACATAAACATAGTTGGCAGGTTGCCACGTTACAAAAGACACTTTTCACAATTTTACGAAAATCCGCCGACTATTCTGAGAGTCGCAGCGATTTTGCTGGGTCACTAAGCCATTCTGGAAGTCAAACCCCTTCTGCATCCCTCCACTCAAGGGCATGTTGGTACCTGCATCAAATAGTTGGAATAAATATGTGCGAGAAATACCTCGTAGTCTTTCACTCTAATTAAATAAAACTACATTATAGGGACCTACGTATATTAGGATTTTGTCGGCTTGACCTAAAATACAAAGTTTGCGAAAAATTAAAATTAAATCGATAGGCTCAACAGAAGGCTACATTCGAAATGCTAATATATGGTAGTTATGCCGCATACCACCATACCTAGCGTGGTGGGTTTTGGGGTATGCACTCCCCAAAACCAAAATACCCCGAGAATTCAATTTTTGAATTTTTTTGTTTTTTCGCAATTTTTTGATGCCAATGGATAGTGCTCGATGAGAAACGTTGAAAAATGATGTTTTTTCGCCATACCACCATTTTTAAGACCATTTTCTGACCTATGAAAAATTTTGCACTCACCAGAATTTTGGTGCCGCCCACCTATGCTTACCACCTACATTCATATGTACATATTTAATACTTTTGATAATTTATTTTAACATTTTATTTTAAATTTTGGTGCAGACATTTCAATTCAAATTCAATCCCTTTTCAAATTCCAGAACAAAGTGGACCTATGAACGTAAGATTCAGGCTAGTGAAGAAGTCTTATTGTGCCTTTGTCACATGGCGATAATGTGGACAACAAGAGTAGATTTATCGGTAAGTGTATAGAATCAGGCATGAAAATATACAAATGGAGTTAGGTTAAATTACGATACTGCGCGAAATTTAGGGAGACCATTGGATTGAGGGAAGTTGCCTTCATCCAAGATAGGCCTAAACCTCATAGTGTTAATTTTTTCATAATCAAGCGATTTGTTTTTTGCTGTACAAAAACGTTGAATGATTCCCTTGTTTTTAGTCTATATTCCTGCAAAAGCAGATAGCACGCTCGCTATTTTCAACGAATTTAGGGTTTCTAGATTGGGCGCAGTTTATTTGCAAGTATTACAGATTGAGAAATTTATACTTGTAAATGCTTCAAAGCTACATAGCTTTGTATTTTGTATGTGATTATTCTAACTGCCCTTTTTTACTAATTTGTATGCAAAAAAATATCTTTTATGCTGAAAAACGTACAATTTATTTCGGTTGTTCAGCGAATTTTGTGGAACGTACTTGTAATGAGAATTTCTCCGTGTGATTTACCTATTATTTTATTTATTGTTTTTGTGTTCGTTAAATTGCTTTACATAAGCGCTATTTTAGCTGCTTTGTCAGTCGATCGCGATTTGGCTACAGATTGCATACTTATGCCTATTTATGTTGATAATGTTGGAAAGCTGCCAAGCTTATTGCGTCACGACGAATGTTGTTTACTGCCGAAATTTACCTGGGACGATATTGCATATCCTTTTGATAATCGGTACATTAGATGCCTAATAAATAAAAGACAGATATTTTGAGCTGTCAGAGAGTCACTGCCATACATGGGCAGTAGCCGGGAGGGTTTAGAGAACCAGCGAAAATCCTGAAAATTATACCAAAAATTCAATTTTGGAGGTTTATCGATTTTGGAGAAGGAGGAGTTTTCAGATTCTGGGGGGTGTAAACCCCAAAACCCCCAAGCTTGCGCGTGGTCACTACGTGTCTGATTATTTTTGGAACTACTATGTACTCGAGCGGAATGGAGATCTAAACACTGGAAGGACAGAAGGGGAAATTCACTCAATAAAATAAAAAAAACAAAAACGGACAGTATCACAAAAATTTTTCACGAACTTTGAGTACTCGACCAGAAACATTACACTGGCGCGGTTTTCACGGTTTTACGTGGTCGAACTTGTGACTTGGATTAACTTGGAGTGCGTTTTCATCTTCATCTAACACTTATAGCCTTCTAAACGTGGCTCGACTGTGGAAATGAAATGAAACAATCAAAACTCGTGATTTTTAAATATGAAATGTAAAGTTTTTGTGCCTTTTTTATATTTTTCTGATAAAATTTGGCGGCGTTTCATGCTCTGATGGCCTAACTTATGAATATTGTTTAAGCCGACGTTCATGTATGGTCCTAAGTATGAATTGTCAGCGACCAAATTCAGAGGGGTCCGATGGAACAAAATCGAAAAAATAGCACAAATAATTTAAGTCTCTGGATTATGCGAGTCTAGAACCCCCCGCGAATCATTAAATGTCAAAAAACTGCCTGAAAATTAAACCCAAGAATTATTTTTCGAGAAAGGAATAGTTATTTAAATTGAGTGGTTTCAAAGATTATGTACCTGTTCGCATTTATTTCACTCGGTGTCTTTGACTATTGATTTTCGCTTCAGCATCCGAAGGAGGCTATTCGCGTGATTAAAATATAGTAGGTAGATACCCAGGAAGGAACTCTGTTGAAAATAAACTTAGTGCTTGTAATTTCTTAATTTCGTGGTCACGAAAACATTGAAATTCAATATTTTTAGAAGAAGATTAAATAAAAGTAATTTAGTTAAACTAGAAAATTTCAATTTGATGAATTTTATACTTTTAATAAAATTGATACAAAAAATTATTTCATTAAAAAACTTCCAACTTTCAACAAGGATAAAAACATTTTTTGATTTTTTAGCTACTCCTGGATGTCTAACCGTCTACAACGCGTTCATGAATTGGTCCGAGTTGAAATCTGCGTATTCATGTTGGATAAATTACGAATCGTACGCGATGTTGTACAGTTGCTTGTCCATCACGGCTTGCGCCGTTTTATCGGCAATTTTCATCGAATCCGCATTTTCCAAGGAATATCGACCGTTGAAAATTTGTGATTCTGGCAAGATTTTCGTTAACCGGTGAGCCGTATATTCCAAAAATGAACGCGGGAGTCTAAACTGGAGGAGTCTGACAGAATCATAGATAAGCAGAATGGTCGATTCAGGGGGATCAACCGGTCTTAGGTCGAAATGACCATAAAAAACTGTTATAAATGTTAAAGGTTTAAATTATGTGTGTTATTTCACAATTTCTGATGATTTCAATTTTCAAGCAACTTTTTAGGAAAATTTCCGTTTTCATCCATTTTCGGTGTACATTTTGCCTCATTTTTCTGAGAAATTTCCTATTTTTCCATTTAGGAGTGAAGACTATCTTAACCATAGGTGTGCGGCACCGAAATTCTGGAGGGTGCAAGATTTCTCGAAAGTCAAAAAATGACCTTAAAATTGGTGATATGACGGAAAAAACACACCATTTTTCAACGTTTCTCATCAAGCACAATTGGCATCAAAAAATTGCGAAAAACAAAAAATTTCCAAAAATTGAATTCTGAGGGGTTATTTTGGTTTCTGTTTTCGTTTTTTTGTCGTATCGAGGATTTCCTTTTATTTCAGACTGGCTTCACGAATTTATCTTTTTTCTTTGGCAGCCCCCTACCCACAACTTACTCAGGTACCCGTTTGCGTGTCTCCGTCTACATGGTTATGTGTTTGCTCGCCATTAACTATGCCATACATATATAATGTCATTGTTTGCATCCGTACGCAATACATATATCATCCCCATGAACAATTGTTATATAACTGGCGCTGTAATCGCCTTTAAACCTGTTTTATTTCGCTTTAACTGAATATGATATTCGAAAAAACCAGCGCGTTTCGGTTTTGACAACCCATTTTAAAGGTAGTCAATCGGTCCAACCTTTAGAGGAATCTAATGCGTTGGTGTTTTTGGAAAGTAATCGGTATAGCTGCCGGTTTCTTACTTACTGGGGTGTCGTTCTCGTATATCGATAAGTTTCTTGCACGTGGTGCTGAGGAAATTTAACGTGAAGTGTTTTCCATTATGTCAGTTATACGATACGGTATGCGAAAATAAATGCAAATACAAATCTACCATTTTTTATAAGTGGAACGAAATCTTCTCTTTTTTTACACTAGGAGAGAAAATATGGTAACCACGAAGAATGAGCGAGCACGCGCAATTTTAATATTTTTATTGGAAGATGCAAAGAAAAGCAGTCTAAAAAGGGAATTTAAAGAATAATATTGAGCCCATGAGATTTCAAGGTCTCAGTTTTCAATAAAATTCTCGACTGGATATTTGTTGAAAAGGTAGCACACAATTAAAAAAAGATTTCGTCATGCTGATTTACGAGCATGAATTTTTTTACATCAGATTTATTCCTGTCAAAATAAATCGGCAAATGCATTAAACTCGACTTCATTGCAGATTAAGCTTGCACGGATTAATTTTTGGCCTGCCGCTCAACTATTGCTCGTGGCTTTTGACGTCTACAGCCGTGCACTTTCAACTCTTCTCCTTGTTTCCTTTAGCTTTCGGCATCAACATCGCTCTCGGATGGAATATACTTTTTTGGCATTTGCTTTCAAATTCTCAGGTAAAAATATAGACAACTTGTTGAATTTAAGCGAAAGCCGTAATATAATTTTAAGTCGTAATTTCTCTTATTTTCGTACGATTTGTAAACGAATTTAAAATCGGAAGTTTAAGGAACAAAAATGGTATTTTATGATTTACTCATCAGCATTTTTTTGATTATTCAAAAAATCGGAAAAATGTGAGTGAAATATAAAGAAAATGCATACCTATCTATGTAATGTACATATTTGACTTTTCTTATTCCACAAAAGGTCAGCATCAGTCAGTGCCGTCTCGCATACTGTGCACCTTGTGTACGTGTACTAATACGAGTACAACAACTTATTGGGGTTCTCAGCATAGGTGAGCAGCACCAGAATTCTGAGGGGGTGGGGGTGCAAGATTTTTCAAAGGTCAAAAATGGTCTTACAAATGGTGGTATGGCGAAGAAACACCATTTTTCAACGTTTCTCATCGAGCACTATCCATGGGCATCAAAAAATTGCGGAAAAAGACGAAAAAATTTTCAAAAATTGAATTCTGGGGTTATTTTGCTTTCTTGGGGGAGGGGGTATTCGGCCTTCTGGAGGGGTGCATACCCCCCACGTGTGGACTTCTGGGTTTCACTCATCAGATCCTGAGAGGAAAACATACGTTTCAGAAAAAAATTTTTTTCTGTTAAATACGCTTCAAAGTTATACAACTTTTTCTTATTTTTTAAAAATATCGAAATTTTCGTGTTTTGATTCCAGATTAAGCAAGGTCATTTGACTTTCGGCCCCAACAATCTAGTATACGTACTATTTGTCTTTTATTGCGTACACAATTCTATTTTTTAGTTCCAGAAAATGTGGGAAGCAATCAAGATCAAAATTACAAAGATGGAAGCCAGTAGAGCAATGAAACACACACTGTGAATTACTCGTGCGCAATTTATAATTGTTAATTTACGCGTACCTACAATGTAAAAAATAAGTTACCCAAAAAAGTAGGGTTGCTCCCACACCTGGGCGTGGGGGTATGCACCCCCCAGAAAACCAAAATACCCCCCCCCCCCAGAAATCAAAATACCCCCCCCCCCAGAATTCAATTTTTGAAAGTTTTTTCCGTTTTTTCGCAATTTTTTGATGCCAATGGATAGTGCTTGATGAGAAACGTCGAAAAATGGTGTTTTTTCGCCATACCACCATTTTTGAGCCTTCAAAAAAATCTTGTACTCCCCAGAATTTTTTTGCTGCCCACGTATGGTTGCTACCTATAAAATACGTATAAATTTACACCTAAACTTTGTTGAATAGATTGATCGCAACAAAGTTGGGTTAGTTGAACCCAATAAATGTTCTTACCTATTCATTCACTTAACTTCGCTGGGTAAATCCGAAGGTCAAATTTATTGGATACTTACTCACTCATTTTTATATTGGGCAATCTCTCCGTAGGCAAGCAATGATAGAAAAATCGTCAGCGTCGAGCAAAGGAAATTATTTCCCTCATTTCTAATCGAGCTCTATTCCTTACAGTTTGACATAAAAGTCGCTTACAAAATGATCATTTTTGCACGATGTACCTATGTACCTAACCTATTTATAGGTACTATAGTCCACGTCATTATTGTAGTGAAATGGTTTCAAAGCACGCATCGACGGGGACTTAATTCTTGGGGTCAGCGGGGTATAGAAATTTTTCAGTGAGGGAAGTCAAGAAAGGTCATTTTCTGGAAGAAGTTTCATGATCTCGACGGTTGAAGCGAGCCGAAAACTTCGAAAAATGTATACCTATTTGATTAGTTACCCAACAATAAATGCTAAGGTATAAAGCAGAGTATCTGGAGTCTACTGACAGATCCCTTTGGAAAATCGTAGGTTACTCCTACAGGTTTGCTAAAAAATACTTTATAAAATAATACAACATAATGAAAGAAGTTGAGGATTTTCTTTTTCGGATAACAGCTTTACATGTCAAGATTTTTTTGGTCTGTATTATTGGAGAGCTTTTCCATTAAACCTTATTCTCATGAATTAGGCCACAAACTAGTACGTAAATCTGATAGTTTTGCAGCTGGAAAAGCTTAGAGATGCATTCAATAACTCGGTGCACCATAGAATATCGTTCCTGCCTCTCGTATTTAAAACAATTTTACTTTAAATTTTTTCACAACGCTCTCAACGAGTGAAATAGATTATGTATAATTACATAAACGGCAGGTGTAAAGGCTTAAGGTTTTAGGAGGGGCAGCGACCATATTCTGGGGTCTGGTCTGGATGGGGCAGAGTATGGGTCTAAGCTCCCCACCACGTTCATATTGATGAATGCAGGGAGATTTTAAGAGGGTGGATGAATGAACTTAAATTTTTGACCAAAAATAATCTATAAACGCAAGCAATTATTCGCCGAAATCGAAGAGGTGGAGGACATGGATGGGCAACAGCCAAGTTCTGGGAGGGGTTCTATGGAGTAAAATCGCCAAAAATAGCACCGAAAATGCAATTCTGGTAGTCAGATACTGGTGGGGTCCAGAGTCAGACTATACATGGACAGCACCTAAATTATGGAGGGTCTGAATGGTGCAAAACCGGCAAAAATCCAAAAAACACACCAAAAATTCGATTCTGTGGGGTCTACCAGACTTCCGGGGGTCTACATAGATCATATCTGGGCATGGGGGGTTTGGAGGCACTAATTTTTGAAAATGGTTGTTTTTTCGCAATTTTTTGATGCCAATGGATAGTGATTGATGAGAAATGTTGAAAATGATGTTCTTCGCCATGCCACCATTTTAAGGCCATTTTTTGATCTTTGAAAAAATCTTGCAACCCCCAGAACTTTGGTGCCGCCCACCTATGGTCCAGATCGTTGAAGCTTCTTCCCCCACGCGTCGTCCAGACCACACCTGGGCGTGGGGGGTTTGGGGGTATGCACCCCCCAGAAACCAAAATACCATCCCCAGAAATCAAAAATACCCCCCCAGAATTTCAATTTTTGAAAATTTTTCGTTTTTTTCGCAATTTTTTGATGCCAATGGATAGTGCTTGATGAGAAACGTCGAAAAATGGTGTTTTTATCGCCATACCACCACTTTTAAGGCCATTTTTCGACCTTTCAGAAAAATCTTGCACCCCCCCCAGAATTTTCTGTGCTGCCCACGTATGGTCCAGACCCTTACGCCCGGTTGCGGCGAAAGAGTGAGGAAGGTGGACAAAACCTCATCCTTCCGTTGCATGAACGAATTTCGGGTGGCGGATCCCAAACTCCCTCCCCTATTAAACGTATGGTAGGTGTGCGTGGGTGAAAATACAATAAAAGAATGCATTTAATCAACAGTAGAACAAATACAATAAAATAATGCATTAAATCAACAGGCAAGCAAATACAACAAAATAATGCATTCAATCGACAGTCAAGCATTCGGGAGCAGGGGGGTCGTAGGGTTCAAATATAATCGATGATACGTCATCATCGTCCACCGTAGTAGTGACTTCGACCGTTTCTCCGCGATAATTTTCGTTCGCATAAGCATCGATCGTAGTCATTTCTCGCTCCGTATGGAACGCATCGTTAAAAACCTGATCCTCAAGTCGAGGCATCGCCGTGTGGTTACGACTAGCGACGCTTATTACTGTAGTTTCGACGTTGGCGCCATAGTTTACAATAAGATCGCTACTGACCGATTCTTCGACGCGACCGAGTCCCAATAAACAACGGTCTGTGACGTCATTTTCGGGAATTTGACGCGAGTAAGGCCGACGACTAGTCGTGTAATCCGTGTGATCGTGGTTTACTGCAGACCATGCGCCGCGGGCGTTTTCGACTTGCTGGCGGCAGACGGAACGTTCCAAAGTTGGCATACCGATGTTGGGGGCGGCGTTGATTAAATGGCCCGAAAAATCAATCATCGCGCTCTCTTTCGCACGGTAAAACTTAATCAACCGCATCAACTTATTTCGAAGACGTCGATTACGGCCCTCAATCTTATTGCGGATGGACCTTTTATTATCTTCGATGATCTGAAAGTCCAAATTCTCTAGATTAATTGACATCCGTTTTCATAGGTGGGCGCCACCAAAGTTCTAGGGTGCAAAATTTGTTCAAAGGTCAAAAAATTGCCTTAACAATTGTGGTATAGCGAAAAAACACCATTTTTCAACGTTTCTCATCGAGCACTATCCATTGGCATCAAAAAATTGCGGAAAAAACAGAAATAATTTTCAGAAATTGAATGCTGGGGGGTATTTTGGTTTCTGGGGGGCGCATACCATAGGTGGGCGGCACCAAAATTCTGGCGGGGAGTGCAAGATTTTTTCAAAGGTAAAAAAATGGCCTTAAAATAGTAGATATGGCGAAGAAACACCATTTTCAACGTTTCTCATCGCGCGCTAACCATTGGCATCGAAAATTGCTAAAAAAAAACAAAAAAATTTCAAAAATTGAATTCTGGAGGGTATTTCGGTCTCTGATGGGTATTCTGGTTCCTGGGGGGGTATTTTCCTACGCCCAGGTATGGTGCACACCTCCACACGCCCAGGTATGTCCGTTTTCCGTATGTGCATAAGGGATAAACATGGGTAGGTTTCGGACCGTCCATGATCTGGCGGGTTTCAACTACACGTTGGCGTTGGGGAGTTTGGGAAGGGCGCCGAGAAAAATTTTCACCCCACCCAGAATTCGCGATTTTCAAAAGTTTCCAAAAATTTCTGAAAAATTAGTAGAAAAGGTGCTTTTTTAAGCGTTTTTAGCTACCTATCTATTTGCTCAAAAATGTCCAATTTTCGGCACTTCGCGCCATGTACTCATGTTTCGACTATAGTTTGCTCAAATTGTTCGGCTTTTCTATTTTTTTAAATTTTTTTAAATATTTTTATGCTCTAAAAAGATAAAGCATCGTCAGAAACGCCGAAAACGATGTTTTATAAGCAAATCCACAATTATCGGGCCCAAAAACATTACTTTAAAATCTCACCCCTGAATTCCCCATGCTATTGCATTTCTGTTTCGGACCATGCAAGTACAACAATCAGAGGCAAATTTAAGGGGGGCAGGGTTGCATTGCAGCCGCCCCCATTAAATACAAATAGTGGGCAATATAAACGATGAAAATATTTACATTCCGGCGCTTCACTCCAAATAATATTTATTCACTTTTGGCGGCCTGAAAGCCACATTTTTGAAATTTTCTGCCATTTCTTAGCTTAAATTCCACAAGTTTCCTGCGCTTCTTGTTAAATATTTCAATAGCACACGTGGGCGGGGGCTGAGAATCTAGATCCCTCCCCCTAAGAATCAGGAGACCCCCTAAAAAAAATTGATAGTCACAGAATCAATTGTTCGGTTTGTTCTCTTGAATTTTTGAAGGTTTTTCACCTCTGCAAAACCCCGCAATTCGGCTGCTAATCATCACCATGGGCGCGGGTGACGGGGGGGTTAACACCCCCTCCAGAAAGCTGAAATACCCCACCCCCGCAGATTATTGTAGACCCCAAAATTCTATTTTTAGGTGACATTTCTGGCGATTTACTCCCATCCTGACCTCCACCCCAGAATTTGGGTGCTGCAGGCTTCGGCTCCAAATGCTCAATCTCAGGAAATAGCAAAGTAATTTGAAATCTCTTTACATTTTCTGTCTAAATCTCAACAATTGTTCAGCTCCGGGTTTCAGCGTTAAAAAAGTTTAAGGACTTTTTTGGCAAATTGTCGGAAGTGAAAATGGATAAAACGTGCAGAAAAACGCTCATTTCTCGCGAGTGCTAAAACACCTAATTTTTTTTTGACTTGTTTTTGAATGTTTTGGTGAAAAGTTGGGGTACCGGACCGCCCATACATGGCCGTGGGGGGGGGTCTGGCTGACACCTCGCAGCAGTATTTCGATTCGGCGGACCCCAAAGTCGATTGACCCGCCTCCAGAATTGAATTTTCGGTGCTATTTTTGGAAATTTCGCCCCATCGGAATCCGTCAGAACTTGGTTCCTGCTCACGTTTAGCCTGGGCCCCCACCCAAGATCGATGGACCCCTAGAATTAAATTTTTATGGATATTTTTGGCAATTTGGCACCATTGAACCCCCGGAATTTGGTTGCTGCCCATCATTCTATGCTGCATACCATAGCTGGGCAATGCCCCAGCTGGTACCCAAGCCCAATTTTTTTTGGTTGGTTGCTTAGTCAAAAAGTGGTTGGCCATAAAGCTTGTTCAAAATTGTACACTAGATTTTGAGTGATGATTCCTGCTAAGAGCGCATTAGCCGATATAAATAGCTCACTTGACCATTTGACAGTGTTTTCATATTATTTAAGTTAGTTCTTATCGTGAGCAAGCTGCACGCTGAAATTTCCCTGCTCATATCATCAGATGCAAGTGGTGCCAGGTTGCACCTGGTTGCACCTATTGCCCAGCTATGCTGCGTACCGCCCCTTAGGAAATTCTACATGCAAATTTTGGCCGTTAGCATGACGTGCTTACGAATGAAAGACTTTTTAGGACAAGTTTTTTAACTTCAACGCTTTCAATATGTCAGACCAATGCAAAACAAGCTAGACGTTCATGATCCCATTTTTCGGAAAAATTTTTCTTACAGCTTTGGAACCCAAAGAATGGATAGAACCATACCTGGACGATGGGTTCAACTCGGTTCAACCCGGTTTCACCAGTAGGCCTTCCTGTATCAACGGTCAGGAGCATAGGTGGGTGGCACCAAAATTCTGAAGGGGTTGAGGGGGGTGCAAGATTTTTCAGAGTCCAAAACGGCCTTAAAAATGGTGGTATGGCGAAAAAACACCATTTTCAACGTTTCTCATCGAGCACTATCCATTGGCACCAAAAATTGCGATGAAACAAAAAATTTCAAAAATTGAATTCCGGGGGGTTCTAAGGCCAAGTTGTGGTCTGGAGTATCAAAGAGAATTTTTCGTAAAAAATCGAACCTACTTAATTTGACACATTGCAACATTTGCTGATAAGCAAAATGCACACTCCAAACATCTATAGCTGTAAGCACTTCGTGCAATGATGACAAAGACGAGTTAATTTTATATGCTTTGACTCATAAAACAAGGATAAACATACGGAGCAAACAAAAACGCATTATTTATTTATAAATCGTCAGGTTACATCGTAAATGATCATATAATGAAACAACCTTTTTTCGAACTAACAACTAACCAAATTTTTTTGCTCTCAATATCATCGGACGACCGGCCATTGCCGAATTCAAAACATAGAAAAATGAAAATAAAAAAGGCAGATTAAAATTTAAAAAGTAGTTAAACCGCTATAATCAAGGAATTTGAAAGCTTGAAAAAGATAATGAAAAATCGATGATGTGGACAGAACAATGAGTAATGTCCGATGATCCTTGAATTTTCACTGTTCGAAAATTGGTCAATGCATTAGTTCAAAGTTTTTCAAAGAGTGAATTTTTAAAGAGACAATTTTTGAGAAACTTGACTATCAACGTGATAAGTCAAAAATTAACATACCATGAAAATCAACTGTATGTAGCACTTTTCGACGCTAGTAATGAAAACGTTATTTGTTTTACACAAAAACTCAAAAATCGTGGAGCTACAAAGCCGACAGTTTTCACAATTTCTAAGATGATTGCACAAACCTTTTTTCAGTAGAACAGCAAATGGACGCACTTTACACGAAGAGATCAAATTTTTATATATCTGCATTTGTACACTATACGCTACAGGTTCTGCACAAAGATTTTAAACCAAAAAAGGCAGATTTTTTTGCAAAAATTAAAGTAGAGTAGTCAGTTTTTTTACAAGATATGTCCCTAGCTACGTAGCTCAATCTGGCAAAAAATCGAGAAAAATTTGGGCAGCAGACAAGTTACAAGCACACGTGGGCGTAGTGCCCGGGGGTACCCATGCCCCCAGAAGGCCGAATACCCCCGAAATTCAATTTTTAAAATTTTTAGTTTTTTTAGCGATTTTTTGATGCCAATGGATAGCGCTCGATGAGAAACGCTGCGAAAATGGTGTTTTTTCGCAATACTACCATTTTAAAGACAATTTTTTACCTTTTAAAAAAATCTTGCACCCTCCAGAATATTGGCTCTGCCCACCTATGATTACAAGGTTTTATGGGCACGTTTCATGATAGCTCTTGACAGAACACCACATAATTCACAGTGCAGTAATTCAGAGGATTACTTGCTCCTTGCGTTAAATTTGTTCCCAGAAACACACAATGGTTGTGCCTTACGCTCATGTGTCATCGCTTTACACGGTCTGTTTTTATTTACGATAAATTACGGTACAAATCGTTTATTTTTGCTCATGGAGCCTGCCAAATTCTTCACATAAGTTTCCGTTGTTTACTCATTTGTTTAGTGCGAAAGGTAAATTTTTCACTCAAAATGTTTTGTTTAGAATATGACTTCAAAGGTATAGCACATTTTGGTAAAATAAAGTCACGGAAAAACGTTTGTTGTAGCAAGAGTTGCAGCAGTTTTATTTATATGGCTCACAGCATCTATTTACAAAAAGCACATCCTTCACATAAGAGATGTAAAAACAGTTTGCACGCTACATGCATCAAATTTCTCCACAAAAACAACCACTAGAGCCTATTTCCCGAAACCTTGTACATGAAAATCAATTTTTAACGTCCAAGGAAGTAGCTACAAAATTGGTTTCTAGGCAGATTACAGAAACAAAATTTCGCAGAGCAAACTTCACATGCTTAAGAATTGCTATGCGTTCTATCGTAATTCTTACTTCAGTTTAAACCGCTTCTGTAATCGATTTAAATTGATTCTGAGATTGTGACCCATGCACAAGGTTTTGTGAAATTAACTATAGTTCCAACTCATCAGCCCACGCATCTTCACTTTACACAATTCGTTCTTACCTACCGTATATTACGGTCAAAATTTGTTTTCTTGTTGATGGCGAGTAAAATTTTTGGATAAAAATTTCTACAGATCAGTTAGTTTTTCCTGCGTTTTTATATGTACATAAGTGCCCCAAAGTATAAGTGATAGAAAATCGTAGAAAAATTGGTGCATCGCAGCAGATATTTATTGACGAAAACCAACCAAATGTTTTACATTTTAAATTCTTTTGACGATTACTTTAATTCTGAATTTTCATTAATGCAGCACATAGACATTTGTGCTATCTTGCAGTTTCATTTTTTGATCTGGAAAATGACCTGCTGACAAACGATTGCTTTGGTGGCAATAGAGCAATAGCTTCTGCGGTCTTATTTAGCTTGCTCTACGTTTTTTATTAATTTGCTTATGCCTTTTTAGAGCGTGGCAATTAAATGATCACTGATATTCTATTGCTAACGTTGGATTTCAATGAACTTTTAAAATATTAAAATTTTCCAACTCACGCCTCTCTTCAGCTAACAAGTAAACTGAAAGACTTATATTAAAATTCACTAACATTTAGTAGTTTTTGTAAATTTTTTTGCATTTCTTGTTGGCGAAGACAAATTATTCAGAACTCAGTCGTGGGAAATGACAATGGCACCATTGCTTGTTGTCGATTTGAAAAGTTTCATACATACAAGCATCACATATAAAATAGTGTTTTAAAACATTTAGTCAATAGTAGCTATCTCACAATAAAACTGTTGTAACAATTTTCTACAATTTTCTGTCAGAATGGGTTATTGCCTACTAGTACATTTACAATGTTAAACACAATAAAAATTAGCCATGCTACATTCTTATGGAAAAAATTTCACTCGTTACATTGACAAAAACAAATTTAGATCACAATTTACAGTAAGCAAGAACGAGCCAAGTAAGTTGATGATGCATGATTAGTAAGTCGGAAATAGTGGTTGCTTCTGTGGAAAAATTTGACGTGTGTAGATGCAAGCACACATCATGGGCGTGGGGGTCTCGTCAGGAACCCCCAAAATCGATAGACCCCTCAAAATTAAATTTTGGTGCTATTTTTGGCAATTTAGCCCCATCGGAACCCCGGACTTTGGGTGCTGCCCATGCATGTGCAAAGAAGCTGTCTTTTTCTATACGAATTTTGATGTGTTTGATGCACTAAACGCAATATTTTAAGAATTTGATACACGCGCACTTGCGTCATGCATACCCACGTAATTTAAGAAGTATCATATCCCGAATTTTAATAACATGTAAAATTAGCTTCGTCAATCGTATCACGCTTAGCTTTCCCCAGCTTTCCGAATCATCATACCGTTTTGTGCCCACTTATTTTCAGTAATATTATATAAGTATGTCACGTAATATATTTTTAGGACATTATTATTAGTACTGACTGCTTGTATCCACGATCCGCTTAATACTTTCTTCATCATATTCTCGTGTATTTTCTTCTACATTGTTTTTCTACTGCCCAAAATTTTTCACGATTTTTTTGCCAGAATGAGCTGAGCTAGATAAGTAGGGACATGATCATGTGAAAAAATTTTTTGCCACGATGAACAATTGACTGTACTACAGTAATTTTTGTGAGAAAGTTTGTATTTTGGGTTTAAAATTTGTGGGCAAAACCTGTAGTGTAAAGTACACAATTAGCAGACATATAAAAATTTAAGCTATCAATGTAAAGTTCGTCCATTTTTTGTTCTACTGAAAGAAGTTTTGTGCAATAATTTTAAAACTTGCGAAAATTGTAGGCAATAAGCTAGAAGCATAAAAATTCGAGAAAACTTCGGAAAAATTACAACTTTGGCTTACTGTAGCTCCACAAATTTTAGGTTTTGTTCAGAACGAATAACTTCTTCATTTTTAACGTCAAAAGCTATTCTACATAGTCGATTTTCAGGGTATGTTAATTTTTGACTTATTACGTCTCCACACACTCAGTGGTCATTTTATCAGAAATTGTCTGTTAACTTCTAATAACACTTTTAGAAATAATGATAAGCTGTTCCAATAAGCTACACTGGTATGCTTCGACAAATTCTATGTAAATTAAAAACAAAATGATAAATTTAAAAATTGAAATTTTCGAGTCCAAAGACTAACAATTTGTAGCCAAAAAGGCTATTATCATATTTAATCTGAGAGCAATATTCTGGGGATGTAACTTGTTCTCAACGTCATGTATGGTCTGATAGATTCACTTACATTTAGAGATGGGAAAGTCGGCCAAATTTAGGGTGTGGGATGGTGAAATAAATGGCCTCCTATTTTTGGTCAACGTGATAAAAAAGCATCCATAAAATGACACAAAATGCAAATTTTTACCGAAGTCGGGGATAAGAAAAAATTTAAGATTCGGTAAATGATGGGGACATGCCTGTTTGGGTTGAAGCATATAATAGCAATGCTACAAAATGCTAAATATTATAAAGTGATAATGATAATTTTGAAAATAATGATGATAATAAAAATATATTATTATTTTATAAGGTTAAAAATATAACTCCTCCCGAGAAAATTTTTCATTATATCTGAGCAATAGCCAAAGCCAGAGCCAGTTCAACTATCGAGCTTTCAATGGTTGGTTGGTACGATGGTTAGGCTGAAAATGGGTTAAAAGAGACGATTTTGTTTTCTCACATTTTTAAAAAATCAGCCCAACTGTACCATAAAAGCTCGCCCAGCTTATGCGTCAACCAATTTTATCGACGAGCTGGGATCGGCTTGTGCCCAGCATAGGTGGGCGGCACCAAAGCTCCGGGGGGAGTATGCAAGATTTTCTCAAAGGTCAAAAATGGCATTAAAAATGGTGGTATGGCGAAAAACACAATTTTTCAACGTTTTCTCATCGAGAAGCTACCCATTGGCATCAAAAAATTGCGAAAAAAACGAAGAATTTCAAAAATTGAATTCTGGGGAGGGGTATTTTGGTTTCTGAGAGGGGTATTTAGGTTTTTGGGGGTGCATACCCCCAAGCCCCTCCCCCACGCCCAGATATGGGCCCACCAAGCCCCTTCCCCACGCCCAGGTAAGCTCCCCCTCAAGAAATTTTTTACACATCTTCCGAATTCGCGATTTTCCAAAAAACCGTAGAAAAGATACTGATATAAGCGTTTTTATGCTATTGGCTCGCTCAAAAGTGCCAAATTCTCGACGCTTCCCAACGTACACTAATTTTTTTGACTAAACTTTATTCGATTTCATTCGAATTTTTGTCAATTTTTTTCGGAATTGCTCGATGTTTTTACGATCCAGAGGATAAAGCATCGTCAGAGACACCAAAAAAGATGTTTTTGACGCACATCCACCATTTTTAGGCCCAAAAAAGGCACTTTAAAATTTCATTCCCTCCAAGAATTCCCGAGACTGAGCACGTCTGGCTACTCTACATACTTTCGCAAACATCGCATCGCACTCGCTGACGAATTCGTTCAAATCGACGATCAGCAAATCGTCGAGGTCCATCGAAAAAATGTTTTCGGCGTTAAATTGCGAATTATCTGGGGCGAAAAATGCCATCAACTGGCGTAGTTTATCAGCGAGCGCTAAACACGTACGTGCCGAATAAGCGGCCGCATCCTGTGTAAAGCGTTTGTCAGAAATTTGGTGTAAAGTAGTCGGGGTCGTGAATTGACAGCAGCTAAATTTTGGAAGAGGGGTGCGATGGGACAAAATCGCCAGAAATGGCAACAAAAATTAAATTCAGGGAGGTCTGCCAATTTTTAAAGGGTTCGCCTGATCCTCAAGGGGCAGACCTCCCACACCCTCACGCCCATGTGAGGTGTACAGCAGACGTGTTCTTAGGGGGTTTGACCCACCGGAATGGCTAGCTGACCCCCGGAAGATGGCTGCGACCCTCAGAATTGTCGATTTTTTGTAAAAGTTGTGAAAAGCGTGCCTTTTTAGGCGTTTTTAGCTCATGTTTGGCTTAAAAATTCGAATTTTCGGCGCTTCGCGCCATATGCACATTTTTTGTTCCAATTTACTCAATTTTTTCAAAATGTTTTTAGATTTCTTTTTCGTTTTTACGTTCTAGAAAGAGCGAGCATTGTCCGAAACGCCAAAAATCAGTATTTTTGACATGCACCCATCGTTTTTAGCTCAAAAAGGCACTTCTTAGAAATCTTTTAGGGCCTGCCCCCACAGAATTCCCATGCTGTATATGTAAGGTGTACAGTAGTCGGGGTCATAAGCAGCGACCTAAAGTATAATTACCTAGTTAGATTGGTGTTTTATGAAAAAATAAATGTCCTTAATTTCCGTTTTCCTATTATACATTACAAAACAAATTGTACTGTCAATTTTATTAACCGCTTAATCAGCCTTTCCTAACGGATGGGAAAAGAGAGTCGTACAATTATCTGTGAGCAGACCTAAGAATAGGAAATGTTTAATTTCAGTCACTCAGAACAGACTGGCCAACACCAAGTTTTGGCCTTAAGAAGGAACGACTGATCGTACCTATCCTATTTTAATGAAGTAAACAACCATACGTGAGCGTGACCACCATAGGTGGGCGGCAACAAAATTCTGGCGAGGAGGGGTGCAAGATTTTCGAAGGTCAAAAAATGGCCTTAAAAATGGTAGTATGGCGGAGAAACATCATTTTTCAACGTTTCTCATCGAGCACTATCCATTGGCATCGAAAAATTGCGGAAAAACAAAAAATTCAAAAATTGAATTCTTGGTGGGTGTTTTGGTTTCTCGGGGGAATGCATACCCCCACTAGGCACGTAGCTGGTCGTCCTATTTTGGAGGGACCAACACCAATTTCGGGTGGGGGTACTAAGACCAAAAAGGCCAAAAATAGCACAAAATAACGTTTAAGAAGTCATATTTTTCCGGTTTCTTTCTGAATTTTTGGGGGTCCGAGACCCCCATTCCCCCAGAGCTACGATGTACCTGCCCACCACACCCAAGTATAGTGACCACCACCTTCAGAATCCAAGATACAAAATTTTATCGTTTTTTCGCAATGTTTCTATGATGCTGAAGTATAGAGCTCAATGGGAAACGTCGAAAAACTTGCGTTCTCCCCGCCACCAATTTTTTCGGCACTTCTGACTTTTGAAAATTCTTGGACGTTGTTGACACACTGCAATACAGAGTGTTCAGAAATGATCACATAATTATTTTTTTCAATAACTATTTGATAACTTGAGCAAAATTGATAAACTTCCCACAAGCGGTCAGGGTCCGGTTCCACCAAATTCTGAATAGTCTGAATAGTTTGAATAGTAATAGTCTGAATAGTAATCGGGTTCCACCAAAAACTATTCGGACTAGTACTATTCACTATTCAAAACTAGTAAAAGAATACGTTTTGAATAGTAAAATTTACTAGTATACTAGTAAGCCGTTCCACCAAATGACTAGTAAAAAATTTACTTGTCAAAACAAGTACATTTTTGACAAGTGTTAGTTGGACTAGTCATTCCGCCGTGACAAGTATTCTTTTGCTGATTAGTGTGAAAATGAATATTTTGGATACAAGTAGTAGTAGCAGTGAAGATGAGGAAGTTAATTTTTGTATGGAAAAACGAAAAAAATTATCGACCACGGATTAATTTCGAGTTAGACGATTTTATCGCTCGATTTCGGCTTTCTCGTACTTCAATAGAACAGTTGGTGAACGATATAGGGCCGCAGCTTCAACATGATTCCGATAAAAATATGGCTCTATCGCCGATTCAGCAGATTTTGTTGGCCATACGTTATTTAGCTGGCGCCGGATTAATGCTTACAGTTGGTGATGCTCATGGTCCTGGAAAATCTACCGTTTCCAGAGCTGTTCATAGTGTAGTGACTGCTATAAATAAGCATTATTTTCACGATGTTGTTAAATGGCCGGATAACTTAGCGTCTGTCATCTCTGAATTTTACAAAGTGGCGCGCATGCCTTACTGCATTGGTGTCCTTGATGGATCACATATTCCCATAAAAACTCCCACCCATGACGAAAGTCAATTTATAAATCGGCACGGAGAACATTCTATAAATACTATGATGGTTGCTGGGCCAAAATACCAATTTTTTTACGTTAGTGCTAAATGGCCTGGTTCTGTAAATGATGCGCGCGTTTTGAAACTTAGCAGCTTAGCTAAAACGTTTAACGAAGGTTGGCATCCGTTTCCGAATGCTTTGATTCTAGGGGACTCGGGATATGGTCTCAGCGATTGGTTGATTCCACCTATTTTGAAGCCGGTATTGACTCCAGCTGAAGAGAGATTCAACAAAGCGCATAAATCTACACGTCAGATTATCGAATGCGCTTTTGGAATTTTAAAGAAACGTTTTGCGTGCCTTACAAAATTAAATTTGTCACCCGAATTTTCAGCGCAAGTCATAAAAGCTTGCACGGTATTACATAATATCGCATTAGAATACCAGCCCGTTGGAGAGGATGAAATTGAGACAATCATGACTGAAATAAGCGAAAAAACAATAGAACTGGTTGATGAAAATGATGTGAGCGAGGAAGAAAATACTTCGGGACGAAATCGCAGAAATATTTTAGTTTCATTTTTCGCATGAACTTATTCTTGTAACTTCTTTTAATCTAACATAAAGTAAAACAGGTGCTTCTTTTCGAAAAACTAATCTGCAGCATACCATATCGTAACATTTTCATAAAAAATGAAAGCAATCGAGGCAGAAAAATGCATAATATCACTCCTTGCGCCAAATGTTACTGGTAACATCCATTCTCGACGGGCTAATTGGCCACACGCGAGCTTGCTCCGAATAGTCAACAAATGTAAAGCCTTTTGGAGTGTCAATAGGATACTTGTGCTGTAGATTTAATTTATTTTCTAATTCAAGAATCTCAAGTTTCATCTTGTAGTTAGCTAGCTCTAAATGTTCCACTTGCAAAGCAATTTTCTTCTTTTTCATAGTTATTATTTCATCTTCGCATTTCTTTGAATCGATATCTTCGACTAAATCGTGAAAATGTATCTAGGAGGGGCAAATCTTAGTCTATGTACATATGTACCTACTTCGTTAGAAAAGATATGATGATTTGAGATTTTCAAGTCAATTTCCGATCTTTAAACGTAGCGAGTTCCTTAAAGCTATCACATTTTAAGAATAAGGCAAGCTGACGAGAAAATTTGAAAAATTATTTGAAGATAAAAGCTATGCTAAACAAGACAAGGACCGATAAATGAAGTCTTTGTCCTTGGCTAACTGCGATGAATGTAAACATTGGGCTTTAATGTATCATGCTGTAAATTTTTACGTTTATATGGAAAACTCTGTAAGCGTAAACAGAAATAACAATTTCAGAGCATGGATAGGATTTCAAAATTATGCCTTACAATTTTTCATACTCGAAAATCAGAAGCTAAAAATTAAGAAATAGCGTCCTATGTATTTGTATCATTCGTTTTTAAATGCTGTTCTACCTACCAAAAATGTTCAAAAATAATCATCTGTTCAGAACATCTTCAAATTCACCGTCTAAGTAAACTAATAAAATCTAGATAGATGGATAAGTGAGTTTTAGCTAGCTAGCTATGTTTGCATTCATTGTCTTGTAGTAATTGCCCCTCCTAGTGTGCACTACAATTTGCTTCACGAAACCTTGTGACAGAAATCAGTTTAGCAATTTACAGCGCTTACAATTCACAATTTATAATACGTCTACAAAGGTGTTTCCTGCCTACTTTAATGCGACTTGGCTCAACTAGACGTCGTGGTTTCATTAATTACTTTGCAGAATTTCATGAGTGACGTTTGAAAGAATTTTTAAATCGATTTGCTAAAATCAGAAGTCTATTCCATGCACATGGTTTCCTGAAGCAGACTGTAGTCAAATTCGATGAAGTATGTATACCAGCTTCTTTATTCTTATTAATTGGAAAATGAAATTTCCCTGCTGAAGACTTAGGAGTAAAAATATCTTCTTCCGGCCCCTCAGAGGAAATCTGCGAAATTGATTTCAATGCAGGCTGCAGTTCGCGTTCGCTGTCATAATCCATCTCTAGTGATTCTGTAGAATTTTTAATACCAATCATTGCAGCAGATTCTCGTCCAATAACATCCAAAACAGCATCATCAAGATCGGTGAGGGTCGTTAATTCGTCACCCCCAGCTCCCGTTTGCAGTTGCAGTGCATCAAGTTTATAAAGGGTTCGTCTTCTCCAGTTGGGCCAAACACAATCCCGAAAATGAGTCCAATCTTTTCCACTTGTCGGTGGGTAAATATCCAATACTCAGCGCATACTCAAAAATTTCCTCCCATTTTTTTGTTTCGATTCGCGAGTAATAACAGATGTGAATGCGCCAAATAAGAGAGCTTTATTTTCGCATATTTTTTTAATTATTAGAATTTTCAACTTATTCTTATCGCTAATAACTGCCGGTTTAATTTTTTTGGACGACATTAATCGAATAAGTAAAGCAAAGCGTAAGAGAACGAAACGTAAGCAATGAATGAGAATCATTAATAGACAAAAAGAAAAATGAGAACTGAAACCAACTTAGCGCAATCAACAGAACTTGTCTGATCTTGTTTAGGAGCCAAAAGGATCTGATCTCCTCTTTATCATACATTCATTTTGTGCAATGTACGTAGCGGTACATTAGGTATCGTCCATACACTCACAAATACTAAGAAAAAATTACATAGTCGGAAAAGTCTTTGATTTTGACTCGTATGTACTAGTCAAAATTTACTAGTTTTGAATAGTAAATGGTGGAACGCTAGTTTTTATTACTTGTATTGAATAGACTATTCACTATTCACTATTCATTTTTGGTGGAACCGGGCCCAGTTGTATATTGTCAACCAGGTGCTAAGAGTTCATTGTCTTACTGTAACTATAGCAGATACTATAATGCGAATGCGAAGGTGCACTCCAACATAGATTTGAAACACCAAAGTCCGTCTAGGGCCCGTATGCACAAAGGTCGATAAATTTAATCGGCGATTAAGGCTAATCGTAGATTAATCAATCGGAGATTAACGACCGATTGAAATCCGTATGCTCAAACGTCGATTAAAAGGCCGATTGACTAATCGCAGATTAAAATTTTAATCGTCGATTAAACGCCGATTAACAACAATTTTGATTGGAATTTCGGGTACTGGACAAGTCCAGTAGGTAGAAAAACGAGTACCTATTTTTCTGTTTGAATCGGTTATTTTTTTGGCATGCCTGGACAGGATTGATAAAAGCACAGAAAGTATAAACAGGTTGGGTGGAAGCTGTAGTTTCGAAAATTGTTTGTCATATTTGATCGCATTAATTAAAATTGCGAAAAATGGACATCAGTAATAAACTTCGCAAAAGAATGTAATATTTTGACAGTGAAAAAATCGAATTTCTCTTTGAATGCGCTTCCGAGAAAGCTGAAATTATCGAAAATAAAAAACGGATTTAAAAACGGCAACTGCTAAAAGCAAGGCATGGGGTGCTCTTGAAGAAGTTTTCAAAGCGAAATCCTAACGTGAAAGATCACAGCAAAGCTTTCAAGTAAATTCGATTAATCCCTAGCGCTGTTTTTGTTCAGCTTGTATTGCGACCAAAATTTATCATCAGCGTAACTTTCTAGCGGACTTACTCGTTCCAAAAATACCCTTTATGGAATCAGGTTTTCCCAATTTTCGTCATAATTTTCGTCCAAATCGTCAAGAAAGTCAAGAACGTCCATAATCAAAGAAAACAGAAACCAACTGGTTCACAAAACGAAAGAAACTCACATTTATCGGCGTTTAAACCTGGGGAGGGGTAGGATTAAAACCTCCGATTAACCGAATCTCCGATTACCACTAATCGGCCTTTGTGCATACCGATAAATTTAATCGGAGATAAAGTTGTAGTTTAATCTCCGATTAGCGCTAATCGGCTTTTGTGCATACGGGCCTAGATGTTTAAAGCTTAATGTCATTCAAATTTATACAATAATTATCAAAATTTGTTCAGTAACTCAGGTTGGTGAATGAATATGATATATAAGTGAAAAGAATATCGAGATGGCATTGAAAGCACAATTTCGGGTTTTTTTAGTGTTCACCATAGGTGAGCGGCACCAAAAGTTCTGGGAAGAGGGTGCAAGATTTTTTCAAAGGTCATAAAATGGCCTTAAAAATGGTGGAATGGCGAATGACACCATTTTTCAACGTTTCTCATCGAGTACTATCCATTGGCATCAAAAAATTGCGGAAAAAACAAGAAAATTTTCAAAAATTGAATTCTGGGGGTATTCAAACTTCTGAGGTGTGCATACTCCCCCAAAACCCACATGTGGTGCCAAGTAACTAGAAAAAAATGATGTACTGTAACTTTTTGCTAGCATTTTCAGGGACAGTTGTGCCATGATCTAGCGAAAAATATTTTTCAGTTTCCCAATATTCGTAGAGTTTCAACTACAAAAACAAAATTTGTCCTTTTTTCCAAACACCCTGTACATTATATATTTATATTCTATATAAATTGATATGTAATAAAATGATGATTTTCGACAACAGTTTACACCGTTTACAATTCGAACTTTAAACCTTTTACAGAATGCACTTTTTACTCCAAAAACTGCCTCAACAAATCATCTGTACTGCTCGTTCAAAATGCATTTACCTAATATTTTAAAACGATTTTAGCCCCACTTATTATAAATAACAACAAACGATGGTTTGGAACATTGTCATTTGCGGATAAGTTATACAAGCTTTCCATTTCTCATAGACGAAAATTTAGAATTTAGGAAATATCGATTTTCTTATTTTTCTTATTTACTCAATACAATTTTGACAAATCGTTAGGAGGTCTCTGAAAAAGAGTCGGAAAAATAGGGACTTTTTAAACATTATTTTGTGCTATTTTTAGCCTTTTCGGGCTTGCCCCAAAATTGGTGTTGGTCCCCCCAAAAATAGGACGGCCATCTACGTGCCTGGAGCGAATAAAAGTACAATTTTAGAATATTATTTTCATTTGGCACAAATACCGGTCATTAAGCACAAGTAACGAAGTGACGTATGTACCTTCAATTGTATATTTAAAGCATCTCGAACTCGTCTCATGCGTTCAACCAGCTGACTAGCGCATGCGAGCGACAAAGCGTAAGTAACATATAAGTCGTCCTGTGAAAAACGATCTTATTTTGGACAACTAATACACGGTTACAAGTTCTGAGAGGGGAGGTAAAGTGGACTTTCATTGCGATGGTGATGGGGGTATACAAGAGCATGGGGGTGAAGGGATGCTTCCAATATAATGTTATGCATAAGATACATATTTAGACCGATTTTACATTTGTTATTGGTCAAACGCAAGGCTTACTGCTGTAGCAAGTAGATTTTTGAATTCTAAGCTCTGTTAATTATTCAATCTTTCTAGAAATAAATTAAGTTGTTAGCAAGGATTTTGGTAGCATTATTCAAGCAAGAACAAAGTTTTTAATACAATAGCGCGCAATTCCATTATTAAAATGCACGTGCAACTAAACACGGTTTGAAAAAGCACAAGGTTTCATGTAGATATTTAAAGGAAATTGAGCATTAAATTTATGCATTCAGACATAACAGCGACTATGATATGGTCGGATAGAAGATATGCTGTTTGGATTTTAGAACTCAAACTATAGCGTACATTGACGTCAATTGAAATTGTGTAGTGTACGTATTGAAGCCATAGGCGTAGCCAGGGCATGGCGGGCACATGCCCCCCGAAATTTATGAGAAATTTTGTTGATTTTTCGAGTGTTATAATTGTGTCCAGAAAATTGAGTTCAAAAAAGGCAAAAACGTCAAAAATTTTCCGGCAGTCTTTATTATATTTATTGTTATATAGATCCAATGAGTTCAAAAGCTTAAATTAGCTAAAATAATCGATCAATTCACATCACTTTAGTGATTTATTGCTCTATTTGTTCGTTAAATGAAACTGCGCATGCTTGTTGAGCATAACAGTAAATGTGCGAAAATGATTGTGTACCAGTTTGTCTATTCTTTGCTTTGTTTGTCTTTCTTTACAAGGACAGGACACAAAATCTCATTTTAAATTGTTAATAAGAAGGCCACAAATGGGCCTGAAAACGATAAAAACAAAATTGTCATTGATACATCTTTTTTATATCTTATTGGCAGCACCTTTTGCTGCGCTTTATACTTAGCAGAGGTCGAAAAGCGCATTTCAGCTCAGAAATCTTGTACAATGTAGGACTTCATCAATTTAAGTGTTTTGGGCTTAATTTAGAACCGAGATTTGGCCGATTTTGCGAAAATTTTAGCGATAGTATTTAACATTAAAGTGCTTTTTTACAAAATTTTCTAGAGGGCGATTGAGCGCGCCACCGCAGCCCCCCGCCGTAAAATCTCGTTGTACATGTGCAGCGAGATTTTTGGGAGGACGAAAAGGAAAAAGGGTTCGCCGAAATTAATTTGTCTGTTCTGTATGATTTAAGCGGTATAAATTGTGTTTAAAGAGCTAAAAGCCAAAATTTTCCAGCGCATGGCGCTGCTGGTTATTGTTCTTTCTTTTTGTAAAGCTTCAGCATTGCGTTTGATAGCCTAAATCAGGCAAAATATCACAGAATATTAGTATTCACAGGCTACAAAATGCTAAGGACAGTAAAAGATTACTATGAAAACGGTAAAAATTTCAAAAAATTTCAGCGTTTCGCGCTGATTAATATTTTTGTATTTCTGATTGTCAGAAACCCATAAATTAGCTAGGCTACACTACTAAAGGTCGAAAAACTCAGTTTTATTATAGGTACATACATAACGTTACTAACATTCAATGCAAAATTAGTCTTAAAAAATTTTTTTGTGTATGCCCCCGAACCAAAATTCTGGCTACGTCTCTGATTGAAGCGTTGTACAGAAGATGAATGCACATATGAAGTTGACAAGTATATGATAATGAGCAGGTGGGCTGATGTAAGGCAAATGGATTTAAATAGAATCAGAGGCCAGCAAATTCATAAGAAATACGGACAACAGCTGAAATAGTAAACGTCTGAAATATTAACGATAATTATTTGAGGCCCGGTTGAGGCCCGGTGGTTTTCAGCCGGGCCCGGGCCTGCTATGACCGGCCGGGCCCGGTCCGGGCCCGAGTACCCGGTCGATCACTGGGTGAGGGGTATCACTACTCTCCCCTGAGCTTTGAAGAACTGATAGCTATACAGCCATTTTGGCCAAAAAACATTGCCACATATGTAGCCTTTCTGGGCTCAGAAAATTAGCTCTATAGCCTTTCTGGGCTCAGAAACTAGCTGTATAGTTTTTTGAGCTCAGAAATGTTATACAGTTGTTCTTTTGCGTGTTTTAAAAGGATATATTGCTATTTTCTTGACTGACTCAGAAAAGAGCTAAATAGCTATTTTTAGTCCAAAAAGGCTGTACAGCTATGTTTTTAAGTTCAAAAAGGCTATATAGCTAGTTTTCTGAGCCCTAAAAGGCTATTTAGCTAATTTTCTTAGCTCCAAAAAGGCTATATAGCTTACTTTCTGAGCTCAACAGGGCTATAGAACCGTTTTTACGAAGAACTTAGCTATCTATGTACCAAGTTTTGGTTTTCACACACTCCCTGAAAGTAACCTTGCGCACCTATGTACATATTATGGGAAGTGGTAAATGGATAGGTACTTAATTTTATGATTTAATGTCAAATTTTGATACTTTATTCGTTGTACTTCACTTTCTGAATTTTTGTGGTTAAGTTTCCTTCAAAACAAATAACAATAAGAGCGACGTAATAAACTGTAACATCAACTATATATTAAATAAAGTAAGGAAAATTACTGAGTGAATGAATTGAACAGTTTACTGCCCGAAAAATAAGTTAATGTACTTGAGAAATTATACTGCAAGACGTCATTTGACGCATTTTCATGGTGCGATTAATAGCTTTTGGTCCAAAACGGCTTTAGGGAAAATACTTTCCGAAAGTTCCGATGTTAGGATCAGGCACCTAACTCTAGGGGAATAAGGAGGGGGAGGTTCGGACCCCCCAAAATTCAGAAAAATCAGACTTTTCAAACGTTACTATGTGCTATTTTTGGCTTTTTTGCGCTTAGACCCCGGAAAATTGGTGTTTAGGACAGCCAGCTACGTGCCTGATTATAATACCCCAATAACCCCCTCCAGTGCGCATGGTGAAGTTGCTTTAAAGTTTTTAAAATTTTTCCTTTCGCACTGTACAGAGCACCTTAAGAAACGCTCAAAAATACCATTATTTTTGCTAATCTTCAAAATTTTTGTCCCTCGTAAATTCAGAAGGCCAGCTATGTATGTACGTATGGTAATTAGCTGTGATGTGATGTGTATACAAAAAATTGCAAAAGTCAAATTATGAAGAATTTTTTGTTTTTCGCGATTTTTACGTCAACTGACATATATCGATGATAAATATCGGAAAAATATGTTTTTATACATAAAATTGCAAATTTTGACCCTTTTAACCGCTGAAAATTTCTTCAAAACTACCAAAAACCACAGAATTTCGGCGCTGCCCTTGCGTGCTTCATTACATAATTACATAGGCTTGCGGCTCAAAAAACTGATTTATCCAGTATGAATAAAGAACAAAGACCTTCTGTTTTGACTAAGAATCGAAAACGCGCCTTACTTCAGATGCTAAAAATTAAAAACTACCTTCACTGATCAAACTTCAAAAACTCCTTTTGTATCTTCGACTAGTTGTCGAAGACCAATTCTGGAGAAGAAGTACAACAAAACAACTGGTAAAAGCTTAAAACAAGTGTCGAAAAATTGACAGAATGGGAAGATATGGCCAATGACTGCGTTGAGCAAAATTGAACCCACGTCGACACTTTTATAGCCAAAGTTTCAAAAATTTGACGCAAAAGAGCAGGCACGTATCTCGGGGGATGAAGGGGGAGGTTCGAATTCCCCAAAATTCAGAAAAATCGGACTTTTTAAACGTTATTTTGTGCTATTTTTGGCCTTTTTGGGCTCAGTCCCCCAAAAATTAATTTCGGTCCCCCCAAAATAAAAAGGCCAGCTTACAGATACATATAAGCTAAAAACGCTTAATACGGCATCTTTCCTACGACACGAATTTTCTGAAAAATTGCGAATTTTATGGGGAAGGGGTGTTTAAAAATTTTTGGGGGATGAAAACCATATGACCAGACATGTATAGCACTGTAATTCTGAAGGAGGGAGAGCTGAAATTTTAAATCGCCTGTTTTTAGGCCTAAAATGGTGGGTACCATCATGATCTTAGGATCTTGGGGAGAGGGTTTCAACCTCCCTAGAAAATTTTCATTCCTCTCAAAAATTTTTTACCCACCCCCAGAATTGTCGATTTTTTGGAAGTTCCCAAAAATTTACTAAAAATTTATAGAAAAGATGCCCTTTAAGTGTTCCTAGCTATCTATTCACACAAAAGTACCAAATTTTCAACGCTTCGCGCGCGCGATTATACTCATGTTTTGACTATATTTTATTCAATTTGTTCCGACTTTTTTGATTTTTTTGTTTTTATGATCTAGAAAGATAGAGCATCGTCAGAAACGATGAAAAAGGATGTTTTCGACGTGTACCTACATACCATTTTCGGACCCAAAAAAGGCACTATAATTTCACTACCCCCAGAAATTCCCAAACTGTGCATGTATGGCTGGTACGCGTCAAAAACATTGTGTTTTCCGCTGGCGTTTCTGACGATGCTCAATCTTCCTAGAGCATAAAAAAATTTCAAAACAAATTAAAAAAAGTTGAACAAATTGAATAAAATATGAGGATATGGCGCAAAGCGCCGAAAATATAAGAGTTTTGAGCAAATAGATGACCAAAAATGCTTAAAACAGAACTTTTCTACGAATTTTTCGGAAACTTTACAGAAATCGCGAATTCTAGTGGAGGGATGTTTAAAAATTTCTCTGGAGATGAAAATTCCCCCACCCCCAGATCCTGAACCCCTGAAGATCATACATGCACTTCAGAGGGGGACCCCCCCCCGCTGGAGAGTTCAGCCAGTCAGGTACTATGCGTGATTTTGAACTGACGGAACGTTTGGCATAATTTTTAAGGTCAAAAATGGTAAAAAATGTCAGAACTTTTAGTTTTTTAATGTTACTTTAGTATTTTTAGTACGGGTATTTTATTATTTAGTATTTTATTTTTGTTTATTTATCTTTAGTACTTTTATGTACTTTCTACTCAAAACGCGTTCAAAATTAATCAATATCTGTATTTTATAGTGTTAAAAGTGATACAATGCAGTCATAATGCACTAAAAATGCTTTAAAATACGATATTACCACAAAAAAGGTTTTATAGGCTATTTTTTATAATTTTAGTCGTTTACACCGCAAACAAAATCGTGAACGCTAAATTTACTGTTTTGGATGTTCGGGATTACACCCCCTGCCGACCCTGACATTGTGCATCTATGCTCATGATCATGCATGTCCATAACCCCATTTAACTAGAGTGGAACGCACTTTGTTAGCGAGGCGATACAAGCTGTCGCCGGAAAACGTCGGAATCCGCAGCGCACACTCAGCGTCGGCGCTATTGCAGTCGCCGACGTCGTCGCTGACGCTGGACGCCGACCGCCGACGGCACTCCACTTCGGTCGCGTAGCCGTCAGCGGCGGCGACTTCACCACTAGCGACGTCGCCAATGGTTTTCCTTTGGATATAGCCGCCGTCGCCGGCCAAACGTCGCGTTTGGTCGTCGCCGGACTCCGGCGACGACGCCGGTTCGTCGCCGGCGAATTCGCCAAAAAATCCGTCTGCTCTTTTCGCCCAGAACGATAATCGCAATGGCGTCGTTGAACCGACGGACGACGGCGAAGCCGCCGGATTTCTGCCGGACGACGGACCAGATTTAGAGTTGTCGCCGGATTCGAAATCAAAATCGCCGTATCCGGCGTCGCATTCGTCGAATCCTGCAACGAATCCGCCGGGTTCGTGCACTAATTCGCCGGATTTGTCAACGAATTCGCCGGATCCTGCGTCGAATTTGCGATACGGCGTCGAATTCGCCGGATCCAGCGTAGAATTCGTCGAATCCTGCAATGAATTCGCCGGGTTCGTAAACTAATTCGCCGGATCCGTCAACGAATTCGCCGTATCCGACGTCGAATTCGTCGGATCCGGCGTCGGTTTCGCCGGATCCAGCCGAATGTCCCGATTCGCCCAATTTCGACGATGCGGCAGTCGTCCGAACAACTTCAGTCGTCGGCGGCTTACGACGGTCCGGCGTCGCCGGCGACTGGACCGGCGGCGACGGCTTAAAACGCTTATGGACCGGATCGGTCGACGAAATCGCCGCCGGTCGATTGGACGCGCGTCTAAGCGAAAGTTTTGCGGCGGATTCGCGCGGCAATTTCGTCGATTCGGCGACCGTTGATGTCGCCGTTGGTACGTCGTTCGACCCGGAGAGATAAGGAGAAGACGAGTCTGAAAATGCACCTATTGAATTTAGTAGGATTTATGCTCATGAGGGTTCTTTAACTTATTCATTGAACTTTTAATTAAAATCTTAGATTTCAATTTGGTTTTGAAATACCTTTCAGTAGCAGACTTAACAATATATCCGTTTATCAGTTCACAAAAATCCATTTAATTATTCAACAATGCTAAAAATAGGTACATAAGAACAAGTGTGCTTTTTAAGAGTTTTTCGCTATATTTTGGCTCAAAGCGTCAAATGTTCGGATACTATTTTTTACTATATTTTGTTCATTCACTCGACTTTTTTCCATTTTTTTGTTTGTATGTTCTGAAAAGAACTAGCTTCGTCAGAAACGCCGAAAAAGTGTTTTTGCATGCTTTTTAGGCCCAAAAGGCACCTTTTAAATTTTTCTGAGCCGACCTTTCCAGAATTCCCACAGTGTACATTTGTATATATAGTGACTGGACATTCTGGGGGTCAATCTCCCCATTCACCAGAACAAGTAGATATGATTATATCCATACATACATGGGCAGCGACAAAATTGTAGTGGATATGGCTGGTTAAAAATGGCGAAAGTCCCAAAAAACATGCCAAGATAAAAAATGGGGGTATATCGGATTGTCGGGGGATGGGTGGGTGTGAAGTGAACCTCCAACTCCCATGGGTGGCTATATCGTTTAGGTGTGCCGGCGGGTACGACGCAACGTTAACTTACGACCGTTGGAGAAGTCCGCAAATGAGCCGCCGACATTCAATACGTCGCCGTCGACCGGACGCGACGTCGCCAAGATTTCTTCGCCGTCGGCGTCGTCGAAACCGTCGGCCAACGACGCCGTTAAGTCGGCGTCACCGACGTTATCGTCGTCATCGATGGCGTCATTTCGCTCCGACGTCGCGTCGTCTTCCTTGTCGTCGCTGCTAACGCCGCCGTTGTCGTCTCGCTTCTACTCCGACGTCGTTGGCGACAGTCGCTCGCGATTGGGCTTTAGCGACGTCGATGTAATGGAATTTTTTCGTCGATTTACGATACAAACCCAAATGACGCCCGCCCGACGACGTATGCAAATACAATTGCTTGTGGTCGGGTAAAATCGAATCCTGGCGCAATATCCTTTCACGTTCTTTCGCGTGGTCTGCGTTATATTGCGCGCATAAGTCGCTGAAGTCCTATCAATAATAAATGAAAATAAAATAAAAAATGAAACAAAAAAATAAAATAAAATTAAATGAAAATAAATGTCGAAACCTTCTGGAGTTTTTTATTTTTCGAATATGACCTGAAATGCACACATGCACACTGGAGAGGGGGCGAGGGTATGGGGGTATCTTACCTACCACCACTTTTGGAAGGCAGCATACCCCCTCAGGCCATTCGCGGACCAAAACCTATGTTGGACTATGAAAGAGCGCCAAACTATGCCCAGCAGTATAATCTGAAATATTTTCTGAGTGTCAATCTGTCCATTCATTCACTCGGACACTTTTTGTCCATTATTCTTTCCATATATTCCATAGTCCAAGCCATTCTATCGTTCTTATTATCATTTGTTTTCATGCAGACTTAATCACGAATATTCAAGAAGAGTAAAATACAACGAATTAAAGCATTTTTGACGAGTTGTGACAGGGGTGGTAAGGAACGACCAGAATATCTAAAAAAATCAACAGAAACTCATTATTTCAGCGCCATAATTAGCCATAAAAATCACAAGACCCCAAACGAAATTCGGATTCACCCCCTGCCAGAATCTTTCGACCGCGTGCATGTAAGATGAAAGGCTTATTGAAATACACACATCCATTGCACATGACTGAACTAAAATAACTAAGAACAAAAACAAAGAATAAACTAAATTACCGCACCTCTAGAATAATGTACTAATTTTCTTAACGGCCAAAGATACAAGCGGGATGTATTAAACGATGATTGCGTGGAGACTTAATACACATGATATAGGTACTAATACTAACACTTTATTTGGAAAAAAACATAGGGTAAAAACAAAGTCGCAAGGGAAATAAAATAGCATAGTGTAAAATGCGAAATGTCCTGGACACACAGGCAAATAGATTGAGCTCACATATTTGTGTGCTTTGTGAAACATACAGATAAAGCTATAGATGGACGAAAGAAGTTTACTTTAGTCTAATTCTCGGAAGCTTGCGCTTAATGAAAATTTTTTGATGGATGTAGATTGATTACAAAAGTAGGTTTTAAAGACTAGAAAATAACAATAACAAGACCATAAAAAGCGACAGACCAGACAAGCAAAGCTTTTAAAGCAGGGATTTTCATACTGCAACGACCCTCATTTGCATTTGTGCAAAGGGAAATTGATAATAGTACCTTGTTTCTAAATGTATGAAAAGGCTGCTACATTTCTAAAATCTTTATTTGCAACAGTGCAAGTTGTAAAGGAGAGGAAATCGCTGTTTGCAAAACGGATCTTCCATTTCATAGGCACAGTCAGTCAATTCTAGGAGAAGTAATGATGTCCTACTTTTGGCCAAGGACGGCAAAAAGCACATAAACATGGTCTAAAAGCTCAAGTCTTTGTCAAAATGGACGAAGCGACATTGAATACGGAATCCCTAACCCCCTACCACACATGGACGCGCGAGTTCCGAGGGGTTAAACCCTGAAACTCTGAAAGACCCCTAAAATTTGAAGGACCCCTAAAAGCTGAAAGACCCCTCAAAAATCGATAGACCACCAAAAATTGAATTTTCGAAGCTATTGTTGGCGATTTTGCTCACATCGAACACCCTAGAATTTGGCTGCTGCCCAGCCCACCTATTCTCCCTAGTATGTACTACACCCATAATATGAAAAATTGTATCACTGCAAGCTGCCTATAAACCACTTTAGCGGAATAAAAACGAAGAGTAATGCTCATATAAACAAAAGTTAGATGAAACTACCCTATGCCAAGCAGCATGACACGTATCTAATTTTCATATTGTATTTAAAACAATGGAGAAAACGAATAAATTAAATTAATCAAGCTCAAGTACGTCAATCGATTAAAATATAAAAACAAACTAAACAACTCGATTAGTCAGATTTAGGACTTCTTAAAAAAGGCTTAATATAGTTTATAATTTATAATAAATTAGATTACAACAAATTTAATCAATTTATGCACCTGTAACGCCGAATCCGCCGATGACTTGATGAACTGATCAAAGAGGTTTTGTATCACGTCTACACCAAAGACGTATCTCAAATCGGCTATAGGGAAAAAACTAATCAACTCAGACACCGATATTCCAATCAATTTACTGCAACGCCAAATGCTTATTCCAAGGCGGTCGAAAAATTTGAAACATATATACCTGGAATGCGAGAACATAAAATAATTTAAAAAATCACTTTAATTTATTCCTAAAAAATGTGTAAGACAAAAGGACGTAATAACCGAATTAATTTTTTCAATTAATTCTCAACCGAAGACTATTTTTATTCAAACTCTGATTTAGCTCAGCCTTTTCGTTTAAACAAAACTAAATTTTAGTGGTGGATCTTGGATTTTAGTAAAGTTTGCTATGCTACATATGTATATAGGCCAAACATTGCACTAAGATATCGGTTTTTCTGTCTTACTCTGTGGACCAGCAGTACTTTTATAACTCTGACTCTGATTACGTACATGAAATTCAGGATAACAATAAAAACAATACACGAGTAGCGTCTGAAGTCTAGGGTTTGCCAAATTTCAGGTGCGAAAAAGTTCCGAAAATATTATGGCAGGAGTGGAAAACGACATTTTCCGACGTTTATCATAATGCCATATCCGTTGGCAAGAAAAATCGCAAAAAAAGCGGAGAAAATGAAAATTTAATTCTGAAAAGTTCAGTCAGACCCCATCAGACCCCCACCCACGATGCTCCTGTTAGTAGCAATGACAACGATCTGGGGTCAAATCACTTTCTAACGCGCGATATGTATGGTAAAAACTGACTTGTGCATCTACTATTAATTTTGCTGTATGTAGTTTTCATTCGTATTACTATGTTCATAATGATTTCAATGGGAACCTAAGCGAAAATCCTTTAAAAGTTGCAATAAAATGGTTCGATAAACATATTACGTACCTACTAAATAAGCAGCTTAAATCGTTCAAGTTGATAACTTTCGGAGCAATCGATTCCCAAACCAATAATTGCAGTAACTCAAAATCGTTAGCTATTTGTCTGAATAACGAATGGCTAATTTCTCTGCCCCACACGCCGGATCCATCACGATGAAAACGAATCTGGTACACGGGGTAAGTTTTGCAGAAAATCTAAAAATTTTTCAGCATCCACGTAAAACTACGAAAACATGGAATTAAGCTGGGAAATATAGAAAAAATAAAACTTACAATGTACAATAAGAAATGAAATATGAAAAATACGTACGCTTCATTGCAAAATGAGGCTGAAAAATATAGAAAACAATAAAAATGACTGAGCGACAACTTTTTATATAACGAAGCTAAAATCTGAATAGGTTGTTCGATAAATGCAGCAGCATGAAAACTTGAAGGAAGGGAAGGTGAGCCTGCAGTTTTTTATGAGTGCGTTTATAGGGCTTGAAACGATGGATATGCGTCAACAACAATTTTTTTACTTATCCTATAATGCTGTTTCTATCTTTCTGTATGATTAAAAACATGAGAAATTTTCTGGAGAATTTTATGAAATTGAATCGAATAAAGTGAAAATAGGTGAAACATATGGTAGGTTAAAAATGTTCAAATTTCAAACGCTGCGCGTCGAAACTTTCTTGAAGGTAGATGCAGGGCCGTATTCAGGGGGGCGGGGGGCCGCAGGTAAAAATGAAAAATTCTCAAAGTAGGTCTAAAACACCACCAAAACAGGTTTTCAGCGTACTTTTGAGCTAGTAAACTCAAAATTTTTCGGCGCTTCGCGCCGGATTTATCGTTTATGTATAGTTTTTGTCTTCTAGCCCGCCCAAAACCGCTCAAATTTGAGTTATACATGTAGAACATGTCAAATTTTTTCAGCGCTTCGCGCCGAATTATTCATTTTCTGTATTGTTTTTCTTTGTAAATGACAAAGATTAATTACAAAGACAGAAGTTAGGAAATTATTCGTCGATTGAATAATGAGAAATCAGTTGTGTAGATTGTTTAAACGATAGATTTGTGTAATATGAGTATGGAATAAAGTGAAAAATTTTTAAAAAATTTTCTTGAAATTTTTTCAACCATTGCATAGAGCTCGTTGAGGTATGCTCAAAAATGCCTTTATTTTTGCCCATCTCCTAATGGTTCTCGAGATATTTGACCTCAAAATTTTCGCCCCCCCCCGAAATAAAATCCTGGATACGGGCCTGAGTAGATGTACGAAAAGCTGAGATATAAATAAAATTGGTAAATAAGTACATACATAATACAAGAATTGTTCAGCTTTTCGCGCGGAAGCTAACACTTTCTGTATTGCTTGCTTGCAGAAAGCTGAACCTAAGCTCAAAAGGATTGAAATAGGCAGTATTTTTCCGCATTTAGATAGTTTTTATGGAGGTAGGTATTTCCTAAAGAGTGAAATTTAGTAGACGCATAGAAAAGTGCTAGCGTTATAATTTCTGAACTCATTTTCCTTGAGAAAGATTAGATTAAAAGCCCCATGCGATAAAAAATGTTGAAATTTTCAAGCGATTCGCGACGCTTCTGTAAGTTTTATCGTCCGCTTATGCGCAAGAAATGAGTACGCATATTTTTACTTATTATTCAACTGGCTGGATCCCATTCGAGCGCTGTTTCATTGTACAAGTAATACGTTTTGGTTCGAAAACGATTCGAGGTTATGATTTCAGGAGTCATCGTGAGGAATACCCCCTCATCATACCCTCCTGCGCATGCCTGATGACGAGAACTGTCAAAAACCGTGAGGTTGTATGCAAAATAACAAAATCTGCACTTAGAAAAGTCGAAGTGTGGTCGGGCGACCGAATATCGATTGTCACCGACGAACTTCTAGCCAAGTCTGTCATCGCTTGTCGCTTCTCCCGAGCGTCTTTCGTCAAATCGTCGATATACGAGGCTAATTCTATTCTACTGGGCAAATCTTCGGCAGCTAAATTATCGCAAGATGTAGCTTGCAAAAATTCAACAAACGACGAGTCTTCAATCAACGAATAGGGCAAGCTGTTCTTTAAAAACGCGTGCGCCATTTTCTCCAAAAATTTATCATGCGTTTGAGTTCCTTTCTTCAAAGATACGCTTTCGATTGTATCCGACTTAGAACCCGTAACATTCGTGGCGTTAGTAGCTTTCATTTGACTTAGCTCGAACTGCTTACACAAAAATGGATGTTTTCTTCGAAGGTGCCTTTTCAGACTTGTCGTGAAGCGACCTGCCATTTTGATTTTGCACTGTTTGCATTGGCTTTCGTTTTCTTTGCCACGGTAAACGAAATAATCATGAATTCCGCCCCATTTTGACCCACTCGGCTGTTCCGAATTCGAGTTCGACTCCGAGCCATCTAAGGCATTGGCAATGGCCGCTTCTATTTGTTTCCGCTTGAATTGTTCGTACAGTGACAAGTGTTTACTTTTAAGGTGTCTTTTCAGATTCGTCATGAAACGGCCTGCTATTTTAATTTTGCACTCTTTGCATTGACTTTCCTGTTCCTTGATATTGTAAACAAAATAATCGTAAATGCCGCTCCCTGTTGGCCTACTCGGCTGTTTCGAATTCAAGTTCGACTCCGAGCCATCTAAGGCATTGGCAATGGCCGCTTCTATTTGATTTCGCTCGAATTGTTCATACAGTGACAAATGTTTACTTTTAAGGTGCCTTTTTAGATTTGTCGTGAAACGACCTGCTATTTTGATTTCGCACGCTTTGCATTGACTATTTTGTTCCTTAAAATCATAAGCGAAATAATCGTGAATTACGCTCGCTTTTGATCCTCGATTAGCATAACAATGCGTAATAGCGTCTGAATCACTTTTAACTTCCAACATCTCGACATCTGAGTCCGGCATGATCGTCAACTTAAAAAGAAGAAGGTAAAAAAATCAATGTAAACATGAAATCCTCTACATTAGACTAAAATCGAACGCAGTAGTGTGCGCAAGGTAGCTTATTCGAATTGAAAAAGAGAGATAGCCACTTGAATCCTAGTTCAAAATGACATTTAAAGTCATAAAAGGCGAAACCATAGAACCTTGGACTAAAGTGTAGAATATAGCAACTTCGAGAATAAAATGGAAATATGTAGCGACGAAGTTTTCGATACTTAACAAGGTCGACTTCTAGGCGTTTGAATGAAAATTTGCATAAATCTTCATATCATTTAAAAAAAAGATTTTTAGGCGAAACGATCAGTGTATTTGTTATAAGCGTATCGAAAATGATATGAAAAACCATTTTTTTGGCCAAAAAATTAAAAAACACTAATTTATGTACAATTGTCAAATCCCGAAAAACACTAATTTAGTGGTAAAATCCGAAATATTTTGCGACACAATGGCCAGTTTTTGATCAGACTTATTTTCCGCACCTAATTTTTACGACTTCAGCACATTTTGTAGGACATACTAAGTTTTTAAACCCATTTTTACGGAAGCTTTGTTCTGCATTCACTTCATACCCATGATATCTACCGTAGTATATGTATTTATCTATATGTATATTAGATAGAAATCAACGGCTGGCAAATAACTTATATTTTTACATCAACAGACAAACAAAACTATAGTAATTATTCAAAACATCTAAATGCAGCTCCTTAGCTTGCACATAAAAAACTTCCAAAAAAACTAGTCTTTCTAAATACTGCCACAAAAACTACCACTTTTAAAACTGCAAAAAACCTACCAAAGACCGGCACAGTTACGTATATATGTACGTTGTTAAAATAATCAATGATAATCTGCTAATCTGCTTCATTTGTTATCCTTAGGCAGGCCCGTATCGAGGATTTTGTTTCGAAAAGGCAGGACCAAAATTTTTTTAGGCGTATGGAAAGACCGAAGAATGAATTGAAAAAGACGTTTTACGACCACTAGAGCTGCACTGCACACATTGTAAATTTTGCTACCCACATACCATAAGTATCGTGAGAATCTAAGGGACACTGTTGTATGGCCGGATGGCCGGGTGGGGGTCGGGGGTGGCCGGCTTAAGCGCACCCAGTGGGGTCCGAAGCAGAACCCCTAAAAATTTTGCGAAAAGCGCCTTAAACTTAAATCGTCGTAACATTAAAATTTTCATAAAATCAGCTCAATTTTGGTTTTGAAATAAGTTCAAAAATAGTCAAACTTCATCACTAGATTCTTAACCAACCCACTAACGCTGGTTCATTCCGATAAAGAATGCAAGGTATTCGTATTGTTTTGCATTATTTTACCTGCTTATTAGGCTTAGGCTAAGTATCATGGACAAACCAAAATGTCGATGCCAGCGTTTAAAATAAGCCTGAGTAATGGAAATCGACGAGCGGAGCGAGCGACGCAAGCCGCATCTCATTGCTTAGGCTTACATTGAGCGCTGACACCAACATCTTGGTCAGTCACATGAATCTACAGAAACAATCCGAGCACTGCCTTATTTGTTTTGGACATGACACGATTCGAACCAGTTAGGTGGCAGCTTTCACCAGATACTACTTGCTGAACCTATACGTACTTATAATGTGGCTCTTAATACATATGTGAACCAGCTACACCAATGCCAAAAAGCCCCTAATTTCAACCTCAAACTGCCTAAAAAACCCAAACTAATGTTTAAGCATAGGCAAAGAAAAACCTCAATCGCTAAAGAATGCCTCCAATGGCCTCAAAAAATCTTCAAAATTGGGGAAAACCCCCACCTTTGCAATAAGTGTTGCCAGGTAAAATTTTTAAAAACCCCCGAAAAATCCCCCAAATGGAAAAAACCCAATATTAAAAAATGCTTCGTTAAACAATTAAGTCGATAAAACGAATACAAACGAGCTGGATGCGCTAAATAAAATCGTTTTTGTGCATTTTCCACCGCGCCACATCTTTTGCAGCCAAAAATAAAAAACCATTTTCCGAAATTTTCCGGTTTTTTTAGTCAAAAAATTGTTTTAAAGTGGTTGTTTTGCGCAAAATTTTTTGGATTCTTATTTTCCATAATAGAACGTGTATAAAGTTGGCCAATTCACGCGGGCCTACGTCTAGCTAAAGCAAAAGCTCCGAAATTTACAAATGCTTTGTTGAACAACGTTTCTGATGATATTCATGCATTTTTTGTTCAAAAAAATGCTTTTAGCTAAGCAGCATGATACATTAACAACCTTTTATAAACAGTTTATTACGAAACGGTTCACCAAATTCATTCTAACACGACTTCAGCAGCATAATTATCGATTTCTTCAAACAAAACATCATCCAAACAAAATTGGACATCATTTATGCGCGAGCTAGAATCAGTTGGAGAATTGTAAATTTGATTGGTGAATTTTAATAGCATAGATTTTGTTATTTCAAAATTTGAACAGGTTTGTTCGTGCCACAGTAATCCGTATTGAACCGCTAAAATATTGTCAACAGTACTGGCATGCATACGGTTACGTACCTAACTTATTTTTAATAAAATTCATAATGGAAAACACGCGTTCGACAGCAGCATTCGAAAATGGTAACGTGAGCATCGAAAGTGCAAAAATTTAAACATGATCAGTATAAAACTGAATTTTAATATTTTATAAAAAGATTTGAAATGGAGACAGAAAGGTGAAAAGAATTTTGCTGAACCTCTGGCTCTTTCGAAAACATCAAAAAACTCAAAACACAGTTATATTACAACACAAGTACCTATTACATAATGTTTTGCAGTGAGTGAAAAAACATTACCTTAATATTTTTTGCTGAACAACTATCCGCTTTCGAACAAAAGCTGGCAACTAAAGATCCTAATTGATCCGCAGTATTCAGTGAACAAGGATCAGCAATAGACGCGGCCAATTTTAGTTCAATCGTTTTTTCCTTCTGCCGATCTTTCGCAAAACCAGTAATAGATTTTGTTTGACCAATGATGGCATCCGCATTCATATTATCTTTATGTTTAGCCGCCTTCCCGTGATCGAGCAACGATTTTCGGTGAGACACGAGTACAACTTGACATATTTTGCAATAGGCCTTGTCACTATGCTCAACGTTTGTGAGCCAACCTGTATAACAAATCATGATACAAGTTTTCCCTTTTCAGTGAACCTAGGTAGAAAACAGCATAGAAAAAATCGGAGTCGTATTACCACACTAATATTTACACAGACTTTATATATACTTTTTGAAAAATGAACCATGCTGCATTTTAGCACATGAAATAATAAGGTAGATGCCAACAAAACAACATTAGCTAGGTACCTTAGCTAAGAAGTAGTTTCTTTGGAAAATCAGTTAGGTTATAAAATGAGGGTGTAAAAACCATTAAAAATGAATCTATAAATAGGATACGAATTATGAAAAAGAGAGGGGAGAATTTTACTTTACGTACATTTTTTGTTTTTGCCAAAAACCCTGTTTGTACTGTTTTAAGTTGATAACTTTAAGTGGGGAGATGATTTAGGGCGCGGAAAAGTGTTTAAAAGTTTTAAAATTTTCATCTTTTTGCAAGTTTTTTCACATCGACCTTAGCATCTATACATTGACCTAAGCATCTATACATCGACCTAAGTGGGAGCGACCTCGACCTAAGCAGACTAAAACACCTTCTCATATATTCTAAGCCTAAGCCTAAGCGTAATATAAGCAGAAACTTAAATTTCCATATATCTAATCAAGTAAAATAACATACAAAAACATGCAAAAAATATCTGCTCATATCTTCTTGAATTTATGTCCGCAGATTTCTTTTTGTTTTATTCTCGTCCTCCAAACTTGATTTTCAGGCCCGTATCCGGGATTTTGTTTCGGAAGGGGGAAAGGCACGACAAAAAATTTTTTTAATTATGAGGGGGACCAAAGGATGAATTAAAAAAGACGTTTTACGACCACTAGAGCTGTTTTTTGCTACCCAGATGGATTGAATATAGTGATAAATCAATGTAACCTCCTTGGAAAAGTCTCATTTTCTGCATAAAACCTGTGCAGAACAGAAGACCTAGATGCAAAATACACTTTAGGTTGTATAAAGATTAAAAACTGAGTGTTCAAACCGCGCGCTTAAGGCTAAATAGACTCTGATTATAATTGTTAAATTTGGCACGAAGCGTTGAAAATTTATTTGCGATTTTTGGCTAAAAAAACAAAGGGGAGTAAAGGGAAAAATTATTATATTTTATTTCCAGGGGCACGTGCCCTACTATCCCCCATGGATACGGGCCTGCTTAATTTGCTAAAAAGTGCGTTATAATTTATTTTCCATAACTGTCTACGTAAACTCAGCTTTAGCCAAAGAAGGATACGAATTACAAACCTTTAAATTCCGGTTGCGAGATCCAAGCTGAACGAAATTTGCGGTTCTTGGGCTTTTTCTTTTTGCCACAATTTGGCTTTGCAGCAGATTTTCGCTCTAAACCGGCCGATACATTCCCTGTAATTTCAACATCACTAGTTGATGTGGAATCAACGTCAGATTCATCGATTGTGCTAGCCATTAAGGCAGACCCCACTAAAATAGAAATGTTTGAATACTAATACTAATGATAATACTTTATTCAGATACATGCAAAGATAAAACGTCGCAAGAAAAAATAAAACAGTGAATATAAAATGAGAAATATGGAACCACAGGCAAATGATCATTGCACTCACGTGTGCCTCATCAAAAATTTACTGAAATCAAGTTTTTCAAATTTCTCTTAAATTTCACAACATTTGGAGAATTTCGAATATATTGTGGAAGATCGTTCCAAATTCTAGCTGATCTAGTAGCAAAACAATACTTTTTACAATCAAGTCAAAATTCAACTAAATAGGTAGATCTTATTTGCAAATGCATTTCTTTTACACGAATGACCATAAAACTGATAAACATCTTCAGACGGTAAGAGATTATTATGAATAATATTATATGTAGGTAACAATTAAATAAAAATAAATCTAAGGAGTTCAAGCCTCTCTAAATTTAACGCTTTTAACCTTTTGTCATAAGAAAGTTCAGTACATCCAGATGTTTGAATAGGTAACAAAAACAATTAGCCAAAAGGCTAATCAAATTAAAATCAATGTGGTACAACAAAGGAAAAAATGACGTGGAGAATGAACAAATGAAACGATGAATTATTGAAGGATGAAGCTCGATATGACACTCAAGCCATGGGCAGTGTTGCAGGTCTAAATTTTCAGCATCCATAGATTCATCCATAGAAATCATAAAATTTTCCTAGATTTCTGATATTATTGTAACAACACTCACCTTTGTGTACTTAAGGTTCGCTATAATGATCGACCGGGGCGACTTTTTTGGCCGGGGCAGTATTGGGACTGAAAAAAATTCCCGGCACCGGATGGGGGCCGGAGTCAGACAAGGAAAATATTATTGCATGACACATACCAAATTTGTTATAAATCCTAAAAAGAGTAATTGAATATAATTGCGATTTGATGTGATCTAAATAAAAATTTTTAGTGCGAGCTAACTTATAGAAGCGAGCATACATGATCATGGGGGGTTTGGGGGGATTTCGTCCCCCCAAACAAATTTTCACCCCCCAGAATGCACAGTTTTTTAGAAAAATCATAGGGAGTGTCTAGATTTAAGCGTTTTTAGCGTTCAAATGGCTCAAAATTGTCCAACTTTTGGCGCACGCCAAATCAGCATAAAATAGTCACTTTCTGACTATATTTTGGTCAATTTGATTCAATTTTTTCGAGAATTGTTCGTGTTTTTATCTTTTAGAAAGAAAGAGCAAATGCTTAATCGCATATTCAACGCATATCAAGCGTTTTCACGGTAAAAAAGCAGTTTGAAAAATTTTTACGATTCCAACCCCCCACCCCAGAAATTTTTCACCGTGCATGTCTGGAAGCGAGTAGAAATGATGGCACACAGTCAATGTCGTAACAGAGCATAAATTTTCCAAGCAAGTTAAATCAAGAAACAAAGACTTTGAATATAAATGAGGAAGGTCCGATGAAAAACCGAAGTAAAATCGTTACTAACAAAACCGGAAACAGAAGTAATGGAATCACAGAGATGTAGTCATATGATGAGTATGTTAAATACGAATAAGTTTAGAACGTTAATTAAAAAGCATTAGGAATATGAACCTATATTCTTTACACTACTGGATGGGGTGCCTGCATCCACCGTTTCTTCCACTTTTTGGTCTATTTGTCAACCAAAATTTTGGGAAATGGAAAAAATTTTTGGGCTTGGTTGGCATTTGTGGAAAATTTTTGTAATGTTAGAATGAGTTTTAGAGAGGTAAAACTTCAAAAATTCTCCGGCGCTTCGGCCGGATTGATTTAATTCTTACTTGTTAACAGTGATCGTACGGGGTCAGATTTTCATCCCCGATCGGGGTCGGGGTCGGGGATGAAAAACCCCGGTTTTCGGGGTCGGGGTCGGGGTTGAAGATTAACAATTAACATTGCATGATTACATACCAATTTGAAAAGGATAAAAACGATTTCACTTGTTTGTAGAGCATACTAATAAAGCTGGTTATGTTCAACATTTTATTTTCATTCCAAGTTCAAACACGGTTTTAGCAATTTAGCATTACTTTCAATTTTAATCATTAATCGCTCTCGCTTTTTCGTATTCGTCCACAGTTTTTCCATAACGGTTTTCTATGGCGCACTGATTGTAAAGGAGCCAATGGCACGTAGCACCGAAAATTTTCGAAATTTTTACCGTTTTCATGTATAATTTACGCCTTCTTGTGCCAATTTTTTTTGCACGAAATTGCAATTTTTCGTGAGATGAAAGTAAATTAACCTTTATGCCGTTTATAAAAGCACAACGCTCAATAGGATTAACCCACATGGTGGATTCGAGCGCCTTTTCGTCGTTTCTTTTACTTTGTCTACCTCATATGAAAAAAAAAATTATTTCTTTTGGCTTTTATCGGAAACCTGAGCTTGAAACGCCGAAAAAAATTTTAAAAATTCTGCTTAAAAAATGGAATAAAACCAGTGATCGTACGGGGTCAGATTTTCACCCCCGATCGGGGTCGGGGTCGGGGATGAAAAACCCCGGTTTTCGGGTCGGGGTCGGGGTCGGGGTTGAAGATAAACAATTAACATTGCATGATTACATACCAATTTGAAAAGGATAAAAACGATACCTTCACTTGTTTGTAGAGCATACTAAAAAAGCTGCTTATGTTCAACATTTTATTTTCATTCCAAGTTCAAACATGGTTTTAGCAATTTAGCATTACTTTCAATTTTAATCACTAATCGCTCTCGCTTTTTCGTATTTTTCCACAGATTTTTCATAACGGTTTTCTATGGCGCACTGAATTTAGAGGAGCCAATGGCGCGAAGCGCCGAAAATTTTCGAAATTTCTACCGTTTTCATGTAGAATTTACGCCTTCTTATTGACAAACAGTTCGGAAATCATAAGTGGCGCAAAGCATCAAGAAATTCAGTCATATTTTTACCGCCCTAGGACAATAATCGGCGGTGCTAAGCGCAAGAAAATTTTGACGTTTTTACTCTTTAAACTCAATTTATATCGCTTAAATCATACAAAACAGATAAACTAATTGCGGCGCGAAGCGCCGAAAATTTTAAAAAATTCCTAATCCTTTTACCTTTTCTGTCCTCCTAAAAATCTCTTTCAATATGTAGAACGAGATTGTACGGCTGGGAGTCTGGTGTGGCGCGCTCAAGCGCCCCCAGCGAGGTCCAGAGCAGAACCCCTAAAATTTTGTAAAAAACACTCTAATTTTTAATTAGTAAAGTTAAAATTTTCGCAAATAGGCAAAATCTCGGTTCTGAATTAAGTCCAAAAAAACTTAAAATTGATGAACACCTACACTGCACAAAACTTCTGAGCTGAAATGCGTTTTTCGACCTCTGCTAAGTATGTAGCGCAGGAACGGGTTGCAACTAATAAGTCATTGAAAGATGTATCAATGAGAATTTTGTTCTTACCATTTTCAGGCCCATTTATGGCCTTCTTATTAACTACTTCAGAAAACAGAAAATGCGCAAAAACAAGAAAATTTGGCCTTTCCTTTCATTTAAAATAGAATTATGTGTCCTTGTAAAGAAAGATAAACAAAACAGAGAATAGATAAATTGGTACGCAAACATTTTCGCACTTTTACTATTATGTTCAACAAGCATGTGCAGTTTCATTCAATGAACTAATAGTGCATTAAATCACTAAAGTGCTGCGAAGTGCTGAATTATTTTAACAGATTCAAGCTTCTAAATTTATTGGATCTGTATAACAATAAATAATAATGACTCGGCGCGAAGCGCCGGAAAATTTTGACCTTTGTGCCTTTTTAAACTCAATGTTCTGGACACATTGCGCCAGAAAAATCAACATAATTTCTGAAAAATTCCGGGGGCATGTGCCTCCATTCCCCCCGGCTACGCCTGTGATTCCGCAGTAATTTCGGCGCACTTCATAATGGAAAATATGCGAACATGTATGTACAACATCTTAACAACATGGCGACCAGGCGTACTTTTTATGAAATTTCGCGAGTGTCGAGTTTAACATATTAATTTTGCTGGTGAATGAATCGTCTTTGTTCCGAATTTATTTGCTATTTGCTATTTATACAATTCTTCATGTACCAACAAATAAAATGCTATATTTCACCCCCGAAAAGGTTCAACCCCGACTCGAAAAATCATGCCCCCGGTCGGGGTCGGGGTTTAGGCCAGGGTTTTTCGGGGTTGGGGTCCCCGTACGATCACTGAATAAAACTGCTAAAAATATGTAACTGTTTTAAAGCCCCAGAAATCGTTTCATGAGCCATGAAAATGTTTGTTTTCAAAAAGCTGTTCCTGGCGCAAACATTTGGCTTCTACGTCGCCAAGAAAGTAAATAAATAGCAATAATATGTAGGTAGGGTGATACGGTGGTCAAAAAGTTTTTACAAATTCGTATCCACTCTTTATTTAGCCAACTATGTTGGACCAATGGGGGCGACTAGCATACATGCACATATATAGATGGAAGAGAGGAACATTTCTGCTTTCCACTGGCCAAAAATGATGCGGTATCAAGTGAATTCGATCTGATTTACCCAAAAAATACAACTACTGTTGTCTAAATCCTGGATTTCGACCCCTCCCTGGCTACCCTGACCTTGTGCATCTATCGCGGCCAGCCACCTCCCGGCCCCACTCCTTAAATCCGCCTCCAAAAGAACCCGTTTGAAATGTTTGCTGTAAAGCCTCTAGTGTAATATTTAAGCCAAAATGTGTGTATGTGTGTCAGAGTCGAGTAATACAGGTTAAATAGGAGGTTAGTCTGGGTTCTTAAAGGCCTTTCTTGCATGACTATAAATACGTTTTCACTCGTATATAACGTTGGTATAGGGTAATTTTGTTGAAACGTGCCTGCCTTTATTGGCGGATCCAGGATTTTTCGACGGGGCGGATCTCCAAATTTTCTTAATAGTGTCAAATATGGTCCAGAAAATGCGTCCATTATGCTTAAAGTAGCGGCTTTGCCGTCATTTGATCGGCAGAATTATTTGTGATCTAAAAAAAAGTTTTAAAATTCTAAAAGCTTTTAAAAAAACCGCGCAAAAGTTCTGTAGAAATCAGTACAAATAGAGCGCCAGGGAACGCCGAAAAATTTTGAAAAATTATGATAAAAATGGCTAAAATCATCCAGAAATTCACATTATTCTCTATTGCACCCAACTGTTTTTGAACGACAGGGGCGGTTCCCTCCCCCGCCCCCCTCTTAATCCGCGCTTACCTGCCTACCTGCCTTAGTCGTACTAGGAAATATTATATTTTCAGATTTGCGTCCGTGCCTCTACATCGAATGGATAACTTAGAAGTTAAGTTATTGGACTCAATAACTGGTTTTAAAGCGAAGATGGGTGAATATTTGAGATACATTTATTCGCACAACAATGATCACGACATCATTAAATTATCGGACATTGTGCCACATTTCATGGCGTTTCAAATTTCTTACAATAAAAGTTATGCCACGGATGCTGAGGCCTCAAAGCGATTGGAAATATTTCGCAACAATTTGCTCATTATACTTAAGTTACAAAAAAGAAGAGAAAGGTGACTGGATTCGCTTTAGTGTTGGGTACTTATGTTTTGACCTATGCATTGCTCAATTTGTTCGACTTTTTTATTTTTTTTAGAAATTTTTTGATATTTTTATGCTCTAGAAAGATAGAACATCATCAGAAACGCCAAAAAACGATGTTTTTGACGCGTAACCACCATTTTTGAGCCCAAAAAATTCACTTTTAAATTTCAGCCCCCTTCCGAAATTTCCGTGCTATGCATGTCTGCTCAAAACTCTTTGTAAAACATTTAACGTCAGCAGTTTCATATTTTCGCTTATTATGCTAGAGTCGTTGGTGACGGTTTTTCATGTATAATAATGATGTTTGATTAATCGATTGAGGGAAATATTCAGATGTTCAGAATATTCTTGTAGTCGAAGTGAGTCGTTTTTTACCGGGTGCCTTTGTTTCGGATGCTATTCCTATAATAAAAGAAAATTTTTATTCCACATTTTTTGTCCCTACATTAAAAAATGCTAATTTTGGCCTAAGTCCTTATCAACAACAAGTTGGATTAAATACGTTCCAGAAAAAAGTATTAATTATGTGGTTATATAGAATGATTAAAATCGGAAAAGCAAATTGAAATGACTGATAATGATACTAAAAAATTAATTGGTACTGATTAAAAATCGGAAAACCTTACTTTCATTGATATAAATGTAAACTTAAGCAGTTTAACTAAAAATTTAGACAATTTAAATTCAAGCAGGTTTTTAGCCTCTAATAGAATTTTAAGGTTCTTTCCAGGCTATGATATGCTCAGTCAATATGTAGTGTGGTTTGATAGCATGTCTTTTATGATAGGAATATCTGTTTTCCTTCCAGGCTTTGAACTATTTATGTAATGGCTCGAAGTTATGGGTGGTAGTTCTCGGCCGTTTGGGGGTGCTTACAAGAGCATGGGGTGAGGGGTATTACCCCTGGGCTTTAAAAAAGTGATACCTATACAGCCATTGTTCAGCCGAAAAAAAACATTGCTATATAGCCTTTTTGTGCTCAGAAAATTAGCTATATTGCCTTTTTGGGCTTAGAAAATCTCAGCTATATAGATTTTTTGAGTCTCAGAAATAAACCGTTACTTTTCTGAACCCAAAAATGCTATATAGCTAATTTTCTGAGCCCAAAAGGTTTATAGAGCCGTTTTTTACGAAGCACCTAGTTATATAGCAATATTTAGTTTTCACCTCCCCCTGAAAGCTTGACCTTGCGCACCTATAGGGGAGGGTAAATAACCCCTAGTTTTTTTTTTTTGCCAAAGCAGCCGAAAAACATCTAAAACCGACCAAAAAATCTAATTCTTTCTAAAATCAGGGACTCAAAAATTTTCTGGCTTTGGGGGATGGAGGACGACCAACTTTAGGTGGGAGATCCCCATCCCCTTGTTACATGTAGGTTTTTAATCTGTCTTTGTAATTCTATCTGAGTTTTTACTCTGCATATATGACCTTATGCAGTTGTAGCTATACATACGTATTTCGTTGAAACCCTGTATTAATTACATGGCTAGAATTTTAAATACATATCTATGATAATAATAAAAGTTTGCATAGTTCACGTAATTTCGTAAATTTTTACATCAGAGAAAAGGCTTTTGAAACAAGAGGTGCTATATTATACAGGTTCAGCCACGTACGGAATAACGCAATTCGCAGACTTGACTGTCGATGAATTTTTGAAGCTTCATACAGGCTACATTAAAAATACAAACAGCTCTCGAAAGCCGGAGCCTCGTATAAAAGTGAAAAACGACTTACCGGTCAGTCGTGATTGGAGGAAAGATGGTGCTGTTACTCCAGTAAAAAATCAGGGTAGGTACCCAGTTTTCTAATTATTTTTATAATTTTTTCTTGCTTCTAATTTTTCGTTATCATCGGTCTTCAAGACGACTTTATGACTATATTGTAGGATCATACTGATACCAAGTACTAACTATCATAACGAGTACCGAAAATACTACAGCATATTTCGTGTAACCCATTGTATGGGGAATTAAATTTAGGTGCACAAGTAAATGGCTACAAAAATGATCACAAAAGAAAAGACTATCATATAATCATTTTGCCTTTCAATCACGCATGATCGTGGAGGTTTGGGGGTTTACACCCCCTCCCAGTATCTTAACCCCCGCAAAAATCGATAACCTCAAGAATTGAATTTTTGGCATGTGTTTCTGGGATTTTTGTCGGTTTCCACCATCCTTAGAATTTGGATGCTGCCCATGTTTGCTTATAATACTCTTTGTAACTAATTGTCTATTAAATAATGGTTGTTGCTGCGGTTTCAGCGATTTCTATGGTTGATATTCATCGGTCAAAGAATTATCTGTGCACGGGGTTTCATAAAGAGTATTTGTTTTTCTCAAATTAATCGATAATGCATAATATTCGCATTGCAGTGTATAAGCTCGATAATCCTGAACCACAACTTTTATAAATTTTATAAAACTCATTACTATTATTCATTGAAGTAGAATTTTTCGTAGGTATGTACTCAGGTGCGGATTTATCGTGGGCGGGGGCGGTCTCCCCCTCCCAATGTCCCAAAATAGTTAGCGGGATAAAGGGTGGATATGCAGGTACTTTGACAGTGATTTTGGGCCCTCGGTCATCTATCTTTCTGAAATTTTTGCGGTGCCTCGCGCCCAATAATACCTTTTGATTGACTTTTTTGCTTGAAATTGTGAAATTGATCGAAAATGGCCAAAAACGCCACTCTGCACATGAACAGCGGGTTTCCTGACCTATTTTTACCTGTTTAGAAAAAATGGAGTACCGCCCATACTTGGGCAGCAACGGAATTCTGGGGTCCGATGGGCCAAATCGCCAAAAATAGCGACAAAAAATTCAATTATCGTGGTCTTTCGATTTATAGGGGGTTTTCGGATTCTGGGGGTTCAAAGCTCTTAGAACCCCCACGCCCATGTGTGGTACCTCGCCCCTATGAAAATTCTAGATCCGCCACTTTAATATATTTATGTGTATATTTTTATTATCTTGCAGGCACTTGCGGATCCTGTTGGGCCTTCAGTGTCACGGGAAACGTAGAAGGCGTGTGGAAGGTTAAGATGGGACAGTTGGTTTCCTTATCGGAGCAGCAGCTGGTCGATTGTGACCATGTGGATAAAGGTTGCATGGGAGGGGAAATGCAGGATGCATACAAAGAAGTGGAACGTATGGGGGGTCTGGAAACTGAAAGCGAATATCCGTACAAGGGCAAAGGTCGATCGTGCCAATTTCAGCCATCGGAAGTAATTAGTTTGATACTGCTACTAAAATTCAATTTTTGTAATTTTTCTGTTTTTTTCGCAATTTTTTGATGCCAATGGATAGCGCTTGATGAGAAACGTTGAAAAATGGTGTTTTTTTTGCCATACCACCATTTTTAAGGCCATTTTTTTATCTTTGAAAAATCTTGCTTCCCTTTCCCCTAGAATTTTGGTGCCGCATACATATTTGTTACGTAGTTTTGGGTCCATTTAAAGCACTTTTAAAGAAAATTTTCGATTTTCATTCATGTTTGGTCTTCATTCTGCCTTTTTTGGAGAAAATTACCCATTTTTCATTCTGGGGTTCTCTAGACCCCTGGATCCTAACCCCACTTCCTCCATGTGAATGTCTGGTTGTGAATGTGACACGTTGAATCACGAATATTAAATACTGGTTTTTTAATAGCGATTGTTTTTTTCAAGATTGGAAAACGTTAAAATGGCATCCTGCTTTTTCTGAAGGTTGATCTTTTATATTCGGTGTTTTATGTATCGTCTGAAACTACTTTATCATAATTGTTGTATCTGGTTTTTTGACGTTTTTTATTATAATTATTTAATTGTCTTGCTTAGCTCAATTGAAATGTGATTAAATAATAAAATTAATTTCAATTGAAATTAACAAATTTAAATTGTTTTATTTTATTTCATTAATTTTGTGATTAGATTAATATTAAAAATGATATTCTTTGCTGCCTGGAAAAGGCATGCAGAAAATTTTGCGATGACCTCGAGCCTAAGTAGTCCCTTGGCTATTATATACTAAGATTACCGGGCAATAAAACTCCATATAATATTAATAATATTAGAGATGAAACAGATATTCGGATCTGGAGCCAGTATTACTCCAGTTTTTCAGAATACGATGTACATGTAGGGCATTGGAATTCTGGCGGCTGGCCCAAAAAATTTTCAGAAGTTCCTTTTCTATGCTAAAATCAATGAGTACACGTCAAAAATACGTTTTTGACGCTTCAGACAATGCTACTTCTTTGTAGAACATTAAAACACAAAAAATTGAATGAACGATCGGCAATTCTGGGGGAGTGTCGCAGACATTTTGCAGGGGGTAGTAGCCAGTCTATGGGTCCAAAGCCCCTCCCCCAAGAAAAATATGTACGTATGGATACGACGACGATGAATCTGGAACTTCTAAGTGAGGATTCAGATCATGCATGAGCCAAGTATATTATGCGTTTACTCAGACTAAGTACGAACCGGAAACAAGGTTTAGATTTTAAGCACATAAAATGAAAGAACTGCGCAATTTTATGTAACATTGCTCTATATTTTTAAAACAGGCGGCTAACAGATCCGAGGGTTCTTATGTGAATTTCTTTATTGTACTGTTAATTTGTTTAAGTTTGTTTGCTACTTAGATATCCGCTGTGACCATACATGATTTTGGGGATTTGGAGAGGGCTTCAACCCCGGGTTTGCGATTTTTAAACGATTTCGAAAGTTTTAGGAAAAATTCGTATGAAAGGCACTGTTTTAAGCATTTTTTGCTTCTCAAAGATGTCCAATGTTCGCACTTCGCGCCATGTACTTCTATTTTTATTATAGTTCGTTCGATTTGTTCGCGTTTCTTTTAATTTTTGAATTTTTTGCGCTGAACACTGAAAAACGATGTTCTAACGCGTAACCGCCATTTTTGGGCCCAAAAAGACACATTAAAACCATAGGTGGGCACACCAAAATTCTGGGAGGGTGCGAGATTCTTCAAAGGTCAAAAAATGGCCTTTAAAATGGTAGTATGGCGGGAAAACACAATTTTTAAAACGTTTCTCATCGAGCACTATCCATTGGCATCAAAAAATTCAAAAATTGAATTCTGGGGGTATTTTGGTTTCTCGGTGGTTGCATACCCCCCAACCCCCACGCCCAGGTGTGATAAAAACTCTACGGCTCCCCCTCCAGAATTGTCACGATGTGCATCTCTTGCTGTGACTCGTCTAATAATACTACCCGTCTAATAATAATAATCGAATAATAGTCCAATAGTCCTCAAATTGTCAAGCTAAAAAAATTAACAGGTGCGCGTCTACATAAACGATTCGGTGAGCTTGCCCCAAGACGAATCGAAAATGGCCCAATATCTAAGTGACACTGGCCCTATCGCCGTCGCGATCAACGCGTCGCCCCTCATGTTTTACATGGGTGGCGTGGTTCATCCATGGCGCTTGTTCTGCAGTCCTCACCATTTAAACCACGGCGTTTTGGCCGTCGGCTATGGAGTTGATGGCGCGAAACCCTATTGGTTGATTAAAAATAGTTGGGGCTCGAAATGGGGTGAACAGGGCTATTTCAGGCTGTTCAGGGGGCAAGGCGTTTGCGGCGTTGACAAGGACGCGTCTTCTGTTATCATCTACTAAGAAACCTTACCAGAGATATCGCCATACGTGATCTTGGGCGGTTTAGCCCCCCCCTTCCCGCAAGAAAAGTTTTAATTCATCCTAAATTTTTTCGTCTCCTTTCCCCAGAATTCGCGATTTTCTAAAAAAGTGTCATCGCTCCCCGCCAAATACTCATTTTTGACCATATTTTATTCTATTTACTCGAATTTTTGTGATATTTTTCCAAATTTTCTTAAGTTCTTATGCTGTAGAAAAATGGAGCATCATCAAAAACACCAAAAAGCGTTTTCGACGCGTATCCACCCTTTTTAGCTCAAAAGAGCGCTTTAGGAGGAAATTTTTTAAACCCTTTCAGAATTCGCATGCTGGGCATGTTTAAATATCACTAAATAAATACAGTGTGGGAATTCCGAGAGTCGGTTCCACGAATTTCTTCTAAAGCGTTTTTTGCGTTTGCCCGTCAAACCCAATACATTTTGCGTTTTTGTAAATGATCTTACTTTTTAAAGCATAAAACTGAAAAAAATCAAAATTCCTATGAATTGAACGAAATATGGTCAAAAGATGGGAGATGATACTTTGAGTAAAAGGTCCATTAATCGTCTGAAACAGCACATTTCCTAACATTTTTAAAGATTTAAAATGCGAAATATTTCATTAATTTTCTGGGAGCTCGTTAATGAATATTTTAAGTATCCTTCTTGATGCTCTTGCGTAAAGACCTCGAGAATCCGATTTGATAAATTTATGTCAGATCCACACCTGGGTGTGAGGGTTGGGTTGTGCAACTCCCCATCCCCCGTGAAACCAAAATATCCCCCAAATTCAATTTTTCGAAATTTCTTTTGTTTTTTTCGCAATTTTTTGATGCCTATGGATAGTGCTCGATGAGAAACGTTGAAAAATGATGTTTTTTCGCCATACCACCATTTTTGAGGCTATTTTTTGATCTTTAAAAAATATTGCACCCCTCAGAATTTCGGTGCCGCCCACCTATGGTCAGATCCCTTAAGTCGGATTTTAAATTTTATCCGTCCGTAGCCATATAGCCATTCTGACCATAGCAGCCGGATTCTGTGAGGTCTGGATCGGTATAAATCATCAAAAATCCCAAAAAATATGCCGGAAATTCAATTGTGGGTCTATCTATTTTTGTGAGTCCACCGGATTTAGGAGGAGGCGGTCTAAACTCTCCAATTCCCCTCGCTGATTTTGAATTTAAAAAGTTTGAAATTCGGTCTGTTTCCATGGTCCTTCATGTTGAATAATTTTTATCTGTACGCTTATTTGTATTTATAGTCTGTTTCACACAAAATTCGGCATAAATTTTAGAAAGTATGTCTAACAATAAGCCGACAGATTGCGATTACAGCGTTGATTTGATAAATAATTATCGTGATCCGTAAATTTACTTCGAAAAAATTCTTAAAATTTATGCCCAAACTTATATAAAACAGACTGTAGCCAGGCACGTAGCTGGCCGTTCTATTTTGGGGGGACCAACATCAATTTTTGGGGGAGACCAAGCCCAAAAAGCCAAAATAGCACAAAATAGCGTGTAAAAAAGTCCGATTTTTCTGAATTTTGGGGGATCTGGACCCCATTTTCCCCCCAGAGATACGTGCCTGACTGTAGCTGTAATTCATAGTTTTCTCGAAAGGCGTGTCTATAATTTTTTAGGCGATCGCTACGTCGTACGTTTTTTGTCATTTATTATACTTCTGTTTTATCGATCAAAACAATCTTTGTTTATTTATTTGTTTTTAAATTTTTTTATAAGAATTAAATCAAAATTTTCTAGATATGCAGTGTATTCCACAGCTCGCTCGATAGAATGAAAGTGAATTATTATATTGTTTAAGTTAATTTTAACTAAAATAAACTACATAAATTCGGCTTTGAGTTTTATATTTAATAATCAGTTTCTGCCCTAGAGATTCAGTTTCTGTTACTTTTCTTAAAGGTCTATTATAACGACATCGTAATTCCTTGCGTTTTTATTTGAAACTTATTTTTATGAATTGCTATCATCACAAACAATTGAAATTGTGAAGAATATTTCTGTGCAATATTGCACCGTTCGGTTTTCAGTAGAGTCATTTTTAAAATTTTTTATCACTAATTTAGCAGTGCAGTGACATGATTAAATTCTTACTTATCAGTTAGCTTTTGTACTTGTTTGTATTATTTGTTTAATGAGCTGGCTGACTTATTGTACTTTTATTCGTATTATTTACCGTGAATGATCGCTTTCAATCCTTGTCTTGCCGGGTTCTTTTATTGTATGCTTATTCACGTTGATATTTGTACAGTGATTACCTACTCAGTATTTATATTCAATAAAATATTTCTAAACACTTGCGACTTATGGCAGCAAACAACCTTATTTGAACGTGGTCTATATTGCATTCTAATTTGCTTGGGTAAACTATATGCGGTGCTTCTGAATATATTTATAAAACGCTCCAGCATTTTCGATTTTTCCGTGAAACTTTCTCCAAGTCATCAATAGTAGTAAGTAGTGATCGACCGGGGCCCCGGCAATCTCCGGCCATTTTTGGGCTCCCCAGCCCAGGCCGGGGCAAGTCTCAGAAATGGCCTGGGGCTGGGGATAATTTATTGCATTTATTCAGTTGTATTACAGTGTGATAACACGTTCTTGTCTCTAAATAATCCAGATGAGCTATTTGCTTGCTTTAAATCATATGATCACTGTTCACTAGTTTAAACTGAACATTTTACGATTGCCTATGACTAAAGCAATTAATCTTTTTCCCCCAAGAATTTTCAATGCTTTAGATAGGTTTCGTAATCAATCATGATTTTAAGTCAATGCAGTGTTTCTTTTTGCACAAGGTCCGTTTGTACATGTACAAAGATGGTCCCTAAAAGTGTACATTTTGTACACATAAATTTTTGGGTTCTATAATATGGTAGATTAGCGATTTTAGTGTGGCGAAAACAGTTGTTCGACCTTCGGTAGTGTATTTTAGCTTATTTCTGGGTTTCTGAGGGCAAAAATCACTAATAATCGTCTCAAAACGGCGCGAAGCACCGAAAAATTTTACATTTTTCCTTTCAAAATGCAATTTCTGACATACAGATATATAGAACACACAATTACTCATTCCGGCGGAAAATTTTTGCGTATTTTAACCCTTTTTCGAAGTTTTTGTCTTCCCGAAAATCGTACAAAGACGGTCCTAAAAGTCTTTGTACATAGCGAAAAATCTTTGCCGAATACAAAATAACACTGAGTCAGTGTCGTTTGACTTTTGATTTGCTAATGCAAATGCTACAGCAGGACAAACAAACGAAGTGGGTCTGGGTTTGAAAACCCTAAAGCGCATGAACTCGGGTCATATTTATATTTCTGCTGAAAAACTCAAATTTCTAGGTTTTTCTGCAATTATCTGAAATACTAAGCTAGCATTTTGCTTATTTATCGTGAAAATTTGGACTGAAATGCAGTAAAGAGAAAGTAAATTTTGAACGAACTGCCCACGAAATCATTCAAAAAAGCGGAATTTCACTCATGTTTTCACCGCCACTCACAAAAGTCAAAACTAGTGGATTTTCTTCTCTCAAGCGTGGTCCTTTTCTCTTAAGTGGTGGTCAATTTAAAACAAAAATTCAGTTCGAATTTCATCTTTTTCAAAAGTTTGGGCTGCTAGATTAAATACCCCCAGGATTTCGGAAGCGACGCCTAGCACATTAGATCTTTCAGAATCAAAAGATACGTTTGAGAATCGTGAACAGGAACTTAAACGTAATTTAGCAATGCAAGTGAACTTGAGTTGTATTAAATACACACCTGGGCAATACCCTGTTTCTGCCCGTTCACAGGACGAGGAGAACCAAAAGTTAAATGGGGAGAAGATGTCATTTGGACGGAATATGTTTCGTTTAGAAAAGCTATTCGACTATTGAAGCTAGACAACTACCTTTTAAACTATGCAACAACCACTTTTCTGAACCAGGCGAACCCTCTTTTTACCAGGACAACCACTTTTTGGGCCATATCAGCCACTTTTCATGGCTGGATAACCATTTTTGAATCAGGAAAGCTAATATTCGGAACTGGACGGGCAATTTTCAAACTGGTAATTGGACAAACACTTTTTCACTTTTTGAACCAGAAGAACCATCTTTTATTTAGAAAGTTCAACGGGTTGCTATGCTAAATGCGAACCGCATGTTGCATATCATGATACTTTACTTACATTGCATAGTTTACATTATGTATACTACACTATGAGGAGTATACAACATACTTTAAATTTGTACACTATATAGGTAACATAGTATATTATACCTCGTGTACCCCAGCCGGATAAAAGGATTTTATAGCCTCGGCCAAAAGAGTCGCCCCTATCGATTACTACTAGTAAGCACACATGGGCGGGGGTCTGGAGTCTGGACCACACGTGGGCGGGCGGAATACGGAATACACACGAATACCCCAAAAAAATCAAATACCCCCAGAATTCAATTTTTGACATTTTTTAGTTTTTCCATGAATTTTTTGATGCTAATGGATAGCGCTTGACGAGAAACTTTAAAAAATGTGTTTTTTGTCATACCACCATTTTGAAGACCATTTTTTGACCTTTAAAAAACCTTGCAGCCCGCCCCCACAGAAAAAAAACCTTGCAGCCCGCCCCACACCTATGGTCTAGACCCCCAGAATCTGTCGAACCCACGAAAGTTGATAGACCTTAGAAGTGAATTTTTTGTGCTATTATCAATTTTGCCCCATCGGACCCCCAGAATTCGACTGCTGCCCATGTATATATGGCAGTAAGTTATGTTTTGCATTGCAAAGGAAAAGTGCAACCTCAAAGTTGGTCTATATCCCTCAAATGCGATGCTACCATACGTGCACAGCATGGAAATTCTGGGGTAAAATTATAAAGTGCCTTTTTTAGTCCAAAAAATGGTAGGTACGCGTCAAAAACATCGTTTTTCAGCGTTTATGAGTTTATGACGATACTTATCTTTCTAGAGCATAGAAACATTAAAAAAATTTCAAAAAAATCAATTAAGTTGGAACGAATTGAACAAACTATAGTCAAAACATGAGTATAATGGCACGCAGCGCCGAAAATTTGGCACTTTTGAGCAAATAGATAGCTAAAAACGTTTTAAAGAAGCATCTTTCCTACAAATTTTTGGTAACTTTAAAAAAAATCGCCAATTCAAGGAGGTGAAAAAATTTTTGGGGGTTGTGAAAATTTTTCTGGGGGTTGAAACCACACGGATCATGTATAGATGTACCTTCGTATTTATCATTATGAATTGAACTCTAGTCCCCCAGCTTTCTGGTCTGTCTGTCAACCTGTAATTCTTGCGTCGCTTAATTCATCTCGAGATAAATCTAATTTACTATTTAACTATATTTACTCTTCTGATCCTCACGTACGAGTATATATGTAGATCACTTTGCAAGATATCTTTTGGTCACGGCATTGTCTATTTCACAAAACCTTTTGCTGAAAATCGATTGTGTAATGTTCAATAAAATAGCTATAAAAATAATTTCTAAGCAGTCTACAGTAATACTACTTCGCGCAATAAAACGCCATATACTTGCTAACTGCTTGGCACTGTATCGTGATTTTCGCTTCAGTTTAAACCTTTTTTGTAATAGATATATATTGAGTCGAAAATTGTGATATGCAAGGTTTCATGAAATACACTATTTCTGCGTCCAAATCTTTTTGCTTGCATATCGGCTTACTGCTCCTCTCTGTGCAAATGCAGCTACTATTTTGGACACGGTCGCATGAATTTGTGAATTTCCGTAATTTCTTGAATTAGCGTAAGATCACATATGCATGGATGAAGTGATTTAATGTTGTAAAATGAAACCTTATTTTTACTCGCCTTTCACAGTATTAAATCAAATGCTAGTGACCTAAAATTTTTGGGCAAGAATGTCAAAGAAGCACTTTAAAATGTTTATAAAATGCCATTTTTCGCCAAGAATTGGTCGGAGGATCGAAGTTTCTTGCTTTTGAGTATGGGGGACGGCCGACTGGGTGGAGTATCGCCTTTATTTACGCTTGTGGTACGAATTCAGCATTAATTGATTCAATTTAAAAACATTAATTATGTCAACGCTTTTGCGTTGAAAATGAAGTTGCGAATTTCTTTTTTTGCTCCGAATGCTTCTTACCTACTTGTTTACTGCTAAATAGGCCGAATTCCTAAAGCATGATAAGTAATCATGCTCATTCTCCGAAAAGTAGTATTTTCAGCATTATGTCTCATTTTTTTAGGTGCCGTGTCCACACATGGACGTCGGGGGTTTGTACCCACACCTGGGCGTGGGGGTTTGGGGGTATGTATCCCCCCCGAGAAACTAAAGTACCCCTTCCCCCAGAAATCAAAATACCTCCTTCCCCCAGAATCCAATTTTTGAAAATTTTTTGTTCGTGTTTTTCGCAATTTTTTGATGCCAATGTATAGTGCTCGATGAGAAACGTTGAAAAATGGTGTTTTTTCGCCATACCACCATTTTAAGGCCATTTTTTGACCTTTGAAAAATCTTGCACCCACCCCCTCCCAGAATTCTCTTACTGCCCACGTTTGTTTGTACCCCCTTCCCCTCGGAAGGTAAAAAACCCCCGTAGATTACTGTAGACCCCCAAAATTCTATTTTAGTATCATTTTTGGCTATTTACCCCATCCTGACCCTCAGAATTTGGGTGCTGCCCATGCATGGCTGTGTCTGATTGCAAATAAAAGACCATTAACCCCCATTCCGTTAAAGGGTAGACTAATTTCGTAAATTGTAAAACGTTAAATATATGTGACAATTACCAGTGCTGAATTGGAGCTCCAGCGCGGAGTTTTGGACTAAGAAGAATCTCGCAAAGTATGATGAATTTATAGCTTTCATTTCAAAAATATTTCTGATTTTTCCGTGCCAACAGGAATAAATTGAAAATGTTGAAAAATGAGTTTTTCCTTCCGCTAGGTTTTATATGGGTTGGTGGGCCCATACCTGGGCGTGGGCGTTTAGGGTATGCATGCACCCCCCCCCCAGAAACCAAAATACCCCCGGAATTCAATTTTTGAATTTTTTATGTTTTTTTCGCAATTTTTTTGATGCCAATTAGAGCTGCACGCGGTTACCCGAACGGGTACCCGGGTAGAAAATAATTTTACTACCCGGGTACACTACGGGTACCCGGGTATACCTGGGTAGCCGAATCCCCTAATATAAAATGGAAAATTAGCACTGCAGTTATGCAATATGTGCTAAGAATTGAATTAGAAACCTAGAAACATATTGCTTCTAAAGTGCGACTGAATCACAATGTAAATGTGATTTGATATAATCAACCGTAAAATGTTAAATAAGCGAGTCTGTTAATATTTCCTATTATCACAATATATCGCGCATAACGTCTAGGCATATTCCATTATTCAGCTCTTTAGTTACATTATTTTATTTGTGCCGAATTCTTCTTATTCTTCATTGTAAACAAATTTAAACAAGAAATTATCTGTTACCGACCCTTTTTTTATAATGCATTCACTTCTGTGACCATTATATAAATTTAAACTGCAACTTTTATTCACATCGTCCGCGCAGCTGTTTTAGTTAGACTTGGTTCAAAGCCTATCGATGTTCCAAATGCAGTCAGCCATAGGCGTAGCCAGGGGGGCATTGGGGGTAAATGCCCCCGAAATTTTTCAGAAAATGTTTTTGATTTTTTTGTTGCAATAATGTATGTCCAGAAAACGAAGTTCAAAGAGGCAAAAACGTCAGAATTTTCCGCATCGAGTCATTATTATTTATTGCATCCAACAAATTTAAAAGCTTGAATCAGCTAAAATAATCCAGCACTCCACATCACTTTAGTAATTTAATGCACTATTTGTTCGTTGAATGAAACTGCGAATGCTTGTTGAGCATGATAATAGAAGTGCGAAAATGATTGTGAACCAGTTTGTCTATTCGCTGCTTTGTTTGTCTTTTGTGTACCAGTTTATCTATTCTTTGTTTCGTTTATCTTCCTTTACAAGGACACATAATCCTATTTTAATTAGTAGGAATGGCCAAATTTTCTTATGTTTTTGCGCATTTCTTTTTCTATGAACTGCATTTTGTTAATTAGAAGGCCACAAATGGGCCTGAAAACGGTAAGAACAAAATTTTCATGGATACATCCCTCTATATCTTATTGGCAGCGACCCGTTGCTGCGCTATGTACCTAGCAGAGGTCGAAAAACGCATTTCAGATCAGTTTGTGCAATGTAGGAGTTCATCAATTTTAAGTGTTCTTGGGCTTGCTTCCGAGCCGAGATTTGGCCGATTTTGCGAAAGTTTTAACGTTACTATTTAACATTAAAATGTTTTTTTTTACAAAATTTTTCGGGACTCTGCCCCGGATCCCGCTCGCCACCTCAGACGTCCTGCAGCCATAAAATCTCGCTGTACATGTGCAACGAGATTTTAGGGAGAACAAGCCAGGTAAAAGGGTTAGGAATTTCTAAAAATTTCCGGCGTTTCGCGCCGGCAATAATTTCTCTGCTTTGTATGATTTAAGCGGTATAAATTGAGTTTAATGTGCAAAAACGTCAAAATGTTCCGGCGCGCCAGTTACTGTTCTTTCTTTTTGTAAAGCTCCAGCATTGCGTTTAAAAGCCTGAATCACTCAAAATATCTTCAGTCAAAGTTAATAATTCGCAGTTTTCTTGTTAGAAGCTTGAATTGTCTAAACTGTTTCGTACAAATTTGATAATTTTCTGCTCTATCAGATTATTAGTATTCACAGAGCTAAAAACTGTTAAGGGTGGAAAAAATGACTAAATTTCTTGGCACTTTGCGACACTTATGAATTCCGAACTGTTTGTCAATAGAAAGGCCGTAAATTCTACACGAAAACGTTTATGCCCCCGAACCAAAATGCTGACTGCGTCTCTGCAGTCAGCTCCAGATAGACTTGGACTTGTTTTTGAATAGATTTTCATTTCCGGTTGATTTCAAAATTGCTTTTCGTCAATGTGTTTTCCTGCTTCAAATGTTTTAATGACGCTATGAAGATACAAAACCTGCTTCACAATTTTTTGCTTTGAATTATGAAAATGACTTAAATTTCATTAAATGCATACGAATTCTTCAGATTAAAGCCTTGATTCTATTTAATCTTGCATTAATTTTCAATAATTTCACTGCTTTAATATCACTTTGCCCTATACCTCACTGTCAACCGTAAATAAACGATGTTCACTGCATTCTCTTTTATCTAAGGTCCTACCCGGGTATACCCGGGCACCCGGGACCCGAATTACCCGGGTACCCGGGTAGTAAAATTTGCAAAGTGTGCAGCTCTAATGCCAATGGATAGTACTCGATGAGAAACGTTGAAAAATTGTGTTTTTCGCCATAATACCATTTATTAGGCAATTTTTTGACCTTTGAAGAAATCTTGCACCCCCCCCAGAATTTTGGTGTTGCCCACCTATAATTGGGCCCTTAAACTTGTATGCGGCTCACGCGCGTCCTGTTTTGTAATCAAAATATAGTGCGCGGATCTCTTGCTGAGAATCCGAAAAAATCGTAGACCTGCAGACTTGAGTTTTCAAGTTTTTTGTAATTTTGCTATTAGTGGATTGTGCTTGATGAGGAAAGTTAAAAATGGCCTTTTTCCGTATCTTACATTCTTGATATTAGAAAATTTTCAGACTTATCCAGACCCTTAGAATTTTAGCTCTGCCCATATATGAGTGGTTCTTAGTCGCTATTCGACTCATTTGGAATTATATTTTATTTCAATTTAAAAAGTTTGATTCAGAGGAATGCACAACGCTTTTTTGTCAGCCCTTCTCATTCTTTTCGTTTGGGTTCGCTCGGCCAGTCAAAATTTGTTGGGTGGCTATAATGATGTTAACACGTTAGACGACGAGAAGAAGCAGACTTTGCAGAAGCTTCTTAATATCGCTTCGCACCGTTTTAACAGCAAGTCAAATGACATACGCCTTTACACCCCAACTAAAGTAAAATCATTCAAAGAGCAGGTCCTTCATGGTCAAGTGAATTACCGTATCAATTTTTACCTTGGGCCTTCCAATTGCAAGAAAAATGCGGGTGATGAGAAGATGGGAAGATGTACTGAGTTATTAATGGGCGATGGTCCCATGAAATTTTACTCCTGCTCCGCGATCTATGCCGAGAATTTCACCGATAAATCGAGCGTGCTGAAATTGACGGGAGACATAAAATGCGACGTGGCTAGTCGGTCGGAAGCGTTCTAATGATATATGCAGTGTAATTGATATGCTCGTCTCGAACCATTGAAATTTATCCGGTGCGTTAAACCTGATTTTTGTTATGTATCAGTTAGATTTTATAACTGTAGTATTATTGACTTGCCTTGCCAAATGCTTACTCATGCTGTGGTGTTACTATGTAATCTTATTCAGTCGTTGTTTATAAATTTTTTCATTCTTTTTATTATTTATAATGCTTTAATTATGTGCGCGATTGCTTCAATAATCCGACGACAGATTTCCGTTTATCAGTCGACTCTTTATGTTATATCCAAACGTAGGTAATCTCGTTTAATCATGCTTAATAAAATGAATTAAAATGTGGGATTAAATATTGTGATTATATGCAGACATGCAGCGTGGGAATTTTGAAGGATGAAAAAATTCCCTGGATTGCCTTTTTGAGCTCAAAAGCGGTGTATTCGCGTCACAAACAACACTTTGTTATTTCTGACGATACTCTCTCTTCCTATACGATAAAAACAGTAATTTCGAAAAAATAAAAATTTAAATAAATTGGAGAGGGATATAGGTATTGAAAAAATGAGTATATGGCTCGAATAGCCGAAAAAATTGACACTTGATTGAAAAAGACTTATGTAAGTGGCCAAAAAATGAGTATATAGCGTGAACAGCCAGAAATTTGACACTTTTAAGCAAGCGGTATTAAATACCCTAAAGCAGCACCATTTCTAGGAATTTTCTGGAAAATCGCAAATTCTGGGATTAAAAATACTTTTGAGGGATGACTGACAACTCCCTCAACCTCGTCTTCCCCCTAAGATCATATATGGCAATAGTAGGCGTTGTTGCGCAATATGGCCATACAATCCGAGGAGGAAAACTTATTCGAAGAAAAGGAAACTGGATAAAACAATGGAACG